>OY759275.1:7811861-7866861 GCA_963662155.1 Lamellibrachia columna
TATATATATATATATATATATATATATATATACATACATATATATATATATACATACATATATATATATATACATACATATATATATATATACACATATATATATATACATATATATATTTATAGA
Source organism: Lamellibrachia columna (assembly GCA_963662155.1). Taxonomy (NCBI): domain Eukaryota; kingdom Metazoa; phylum Annelida; class Polychaeta; order Sabellida; family Siboglinidae; genus Lamellibrachia; species Lamellibrachia columna. The sequence goes on from OY759275.1 coordinate 7,811,988, forward strand.
TATATATATATATATATATATATATATATATACATACATATAGATATATATACATATAGATATATATACATATAGATATATATATATATATATATATATATATATATATATATATACATATATATATATATATATATATACATATATATATATATATATATACATATATATATTTATAGATATATATATATATATATATATATATATATATATATATATATATATACATATAGATATATATACATATAGATATACATACATATAGATATATATACATATAGATATATATATATATATATATATATATATATATATATATATATATATATATATATATATATATATACATATATATATATATACATATATATAATTTATTTTTCGCATTCTGTTTCAATTTCCACCAATAGTCTCATTTAGTCTTCCTTAAAATGGTTTTCATTCTCCGCTTCATCACTTGTCATTGACACATAGTCTGCGTCTGCCGTGCCATGTCCTAATTAGCAGCACCTCAATAGATTTCACTACCTGAATCGACATATTTATGATCTTACATACCACTTAATTTCTTACATACCATTTAATATTTCAGAATTTCGTGTTCTACGTGGCGAAAAGTTGTTTGAACTACTATTTCTGGCATTTAGCAGAGCAGTCCAGGATTGGGCCTTTCGACAGCGTAGGCGAATGAGACTCGTGAAATAAAACTATTCTACCACATTGCATGGATGTACACGAGGTCTGCAGAACATCATGAAGAAATTGTATACATATCCCATTTGTTTATTTACTAATAAAAGAATATTGTATACAATAACTTGCGTTGATTTGCATTATGTGATAATGTTAACTCCTTGATCACAACATCAGTCACTTATTGAATTGCTTAAAATCGTGTTCTCTCAACACCCCCAGATTCTTATAAAACAATTGATTTTAAAATCACATGACTCAAGAACACGGTTCCCATTGCTGTCACAACTACGTAAAAAATGTATGTACAGTTTAATGCAATACGCCGATGAATATGCAAAATTAGCTTAACACTATTTCCTTAATAAATAACCCAACAATAAACGTTGCAGGCAGAAACATTATACCTTCATTTCACAGTAAATCAGGTAAATACACTTCTATTCTCCTGTCAGGGAATTTAGCAACATGCTTATCAAATATTACCAAATGTATTTCTCATGATCAAAGAGTAAATTTGCTTGATCCAGGACCCACTCACTATGACTTCTATTGTGAATGATTGTGCAAAAATGGTAGAACGTTTATAACCAACAAATTGCTCAACATCTTGCGATTAGTACATGTGTTTGATTACATCAATTAATTGGTTAAACATATTAGTAAGTTTTATTAAACATATTAGTTAGTTAGTATTAGAGTATTGTTTAATAAATGCATGCACACAATCGCCTAACAAAAGACATCGAAGAAACAAATTCCAGATAATAAGAAAACTATATGACCATTTCACGTTTACCTTGTGTCGCCGTCTGAGAAATAAATATAGAAATTGAAAAATTATAGGAACGATTATTTATTCATTATATGCGTGTAAGGCCCAATATAAAACAGTAACTTTGCTTGGTCTAGGACCCACTCATCTGGAATGATATTGTGAATGATTTTGCTAAAATGGTAGAACGTATATCACCGACAAATTGCTCAACATCATGCGATTAATGCATGTGTTTGATGACAATAATTTATTGGCTATTATAATAGTTAGTTTAATTAAATTGTTTTTAATTAATGCATGCATACACACCTAACAATATATTTTCATTCAAAGATATTAAAGAAACAAATTCCATATAATAAGAAAACTTTGTCGCCCTCTGGCGTTTACAGTGTGTCGCTATTTGAGAAAAATATACGTGAATGCCAAATGACAAATTATAAGATTGATTATTTATTCATTATATGCATTTACTTCACAAACGTCTATAGCAATATATCCTTCTTCATATTCACAACATTATAATGACGAATAGTAATTGAATAAAATGCGTTCTATATAAATATAGAAGTAAATAATACCATAGCATGTCAATAATACACAACCCCACATTTTCAGCTGCGTGCGACATGTCGGGTTCATATATAGATCCCTTAACTTAGAACTTCTGTCAGTTGGGCGCGTCGAGACAAACACAGACACAGGTCTACAGCGGCTTGGCAAGCTGCTCTCTCGCCAGGATGTGGTGTTTCCTGATACGAGGGGGGATTAGGGTTCCGATCTGTTGTCTCCCTTGGAGAAAGATACAACTCCCTTGGAGATGCGTACATATGCAATTGGAAGAGACTGATGAGGATGGGGCATGCCAAAGCCTGGAGTTGCTCCACCATTTAATTCCCAGAGGCCGCCGGGAACGGCATATACGGTAGTATGGGATAGGCGTCAACCGCCGACGAAGCCAATCTTTTGTTCGAAATACTGGTTTTACAAATTTTATATCTTTATTATCGACGATTTCATATCTTTTTATGATGTTATGTATAATGTGTAGTTCTCTTTGTTCATTCGCCATAATTCCTACCGACTGTTATGGTATTGTGCATAAGAAAGTTTGTAATATTGTGTGTTTTATTTAAGATACTTGGCCTAACAAACATTCTATACGTCTGATTGTATTGAAAATTGTCAACTCCAGAAAGCAGTACGTATATTCGTGTATAATATCTATTAGTCCAATTGATATTATGTACTCTTTTTCAAATCCAACTACGCAGTATTGCAGTGTCACATCAACGCAACTGTAATTGTTATTGACATCTGTAATAGGATTAGCATATAATGGATTGTGTGCTGTCTACATGCTATGCTACGCTCAATTAAAGTAGATACTTTTAAAGGGGATGATGAAAATGTCACCGACACACCGTTGGGTTGCTCCGGTATTCGTAATGATGTTGGGTGCGGTGTTTCTGGCAGCCATCACATGTTGGGGTATGTTGCTGAGAAAGTCATGCATCCAGTGAATGAAGTTGGGGGGTATTTGCAGAACTAGAAGCTTTTCAATCATATTGTGATGGTGCATAGTATTAAAGTCCGAACTAAAATATATAAAGAGGATGCGGATGTAGTTGACTGCCTTCTCTAGATGTTTGGTGACATTGTGTATCAAGGTTGACACAGCACCATGAGTGTTACGCCCACGCTTCTAGGCAACATTAATGGGATCCAGTTTCTCCTTAATGTTTGGAGAGAGGTTGATCAGGAATAACTTCTAAGAGGCTTTCATGGGAACGGAAGTAAGAACAACGGGAATGTATTGGTTGAGTTCATGCGGTGATCGGATGTTAAGCTCAGGAATGACGGTGCTGGTATTCCAAATGTTTGGAATGATGCCGGTGTCTACAGACTCCTGGAACAGTTGTGTGAACATAGGCGCCAATTCCTCAGCACACGTATATAGAAAGTGGGCCGAAATGCTTTCGGGCCCAGCAGTTTTCCCTACGCTGGTTCTCTTGAACTGCCATGTCACGTCGTTTTTGGAGGTGATGATCATTCTCTTGTACGTGGGGTGGTTGCCAGAAGCCTTGTGCACCCGGATGTAAAGTTTTTTCTGTCGAAGCGAGTGTAGAAAGTGTTTAGATCTATAGCATCAGGCAGTGTATTAGATCTTGCACTTTCGCCAGCTCTGGTATCACCTGCCATCACCTTGAGATTTCTGAAAGCATCACGAGTGTTCATGGTCTGATATTGCTTTTCTACTTAGTCTCGAAGAGCTTTTTTAGCAAGGCCTATGTCTGCCCTAAGAATGTTCTGTTTGTTGATCACTGGATTCTTTGTTAGGGCACACAGTGACAGTCTGGGATGATAGAGTCTTGACAGAACTTCGCGGAGTCAGTGAGAATATCAGGAGACGAAGGATGTTGTTATATGCCCCCCGGGCAGGGAGACATTGCGGGGTGTATGTGTCTTCCAATGAGCTAGAGCATAAGTCGATTACTTTGTTAGGCAGGTCACGATCTGTTGAAATAAGGGCAGTACGCCATCCAGGGTGCATAAGTTAAAGTCGCCCACTGTGATCGCGGGCGCATCAAGATGTATTGACTGGAGTATAGACACCGACCCAGCATTTTCTCACGACTGATGCAGTCAAAACCATTGAGTCTCAAGAGATTGGGTTCACAGCTTTTATTGACTACAGAAGGAATACACATTATTTATTCATGAGACAAGGAGTCCACAGAATATGCTCATTTGATATGGACCACGCAGCATTAATTCGCGAGAGTTGGAGGCCACATAATTTACACGTGTGAGATAGAGTCCACCGCTTATACTAATGAAAGATAGCGTGCACAGCGTTTACTCATGGGAGATTGAGTACACAGTATTTAACCATGAGAGTTGGAGTTCACAACATTTTCACATAAGAGATGTAGTCCACAACATTTTCTCATGAGAGATGAAGTCCACAGTATTGACTCTCAAGAGATAGAGTCCATAGCATTGACAACTGAGAGATGAAGGGTTATTTACCTTATATTCCCTGAAGGCCGGGGCAACGATACCGGTAATTTTTCTTCATAACTAGGCCGCGGCATTAGCTACGGAACGGTGGAGTCCATGGCACTTACTCAGAAGATATGGAGTCCACAGCATTTAATCTTAAGACATGGAGCATGCAATATATACCCATGAGTGATGGGTACATGATATCTACTCACTATAGATGGAATCCATAGCAAATACTCATGAGAGATGGAGTCCAAAGTTTTTGTTCATAAGAGATGTACACAGTATTTACCCATCAGAGTTGGAGATGACAACATTTTCTCATCAGAGGTGGAGTACACAGCATTTTTTAACGACTGATGCAGTCCAAAGCATTGACTCTCAAGAGATGGGGTCCATAGCTTTTACTGAGTAGAGATGGGGTCCACAGCTTGTACTGACTAGAGATGGAATACACATTATTTTCTAATGAGTGATAGAGTCCACAGCATTTTCTCACGACTTATGCTTTCAAAAACATTGAATCTCAAGAAATGGGGTCCACAGTTTTACTGACTAGAGATGGAGTACACTTTACTTATTTATGAGATGTGGAGACCACAGCATTGACTCTCAAGACATGGATTCAAAAGCATATGCTCATAAGAGGTGGAGTCCACATAATTTATTCATAAGACATGGAACGAACAGCATTTCCTCACAATATATGGAGTTCACAGCGTTTACACATAAGAGATGCAATTGCTGTTCTCCTCCTTTTCCATATATTCCAGGGTAAGGCTGGCAACGATACCGGTCTCTGAATTTGTTTCCTTCTTCTTGATCACCATCCCACAGCATTAATTATAGAGATATCGATTTCATAACATTTATCCAGACAGATGGAGTCCACAGCATATACTCATCATATACTCAGCATATACTCTGGAGTCCACAGCTTTTACTCATCAGAGATGGAGCCCACATTTACTCATGACATATGGAGTCAACAGCATTGAATCCCAAGATATGGAGTCCATGTTATCAACTGATGAGATATGGAGTACAATGCATTTACTCATTTACTCAAGATAGATAGAGTACAAGTCATTTACTGATGAGAGATGGAGTACATAGTATTTTGTAACGAGATTTAGAGTTCACAATATTTTCACATCAGAGATGGAATGCACACCATTTACTGATTAAATGTGGTGTACACAGCATTTAATTTTGAGAGATGGAGTATACAGCATTTACTCATGAGATATGTAATATTTACCGATGAGAGATGGAGTACACGGCATTTATTTATGAGAGATGGAGTCCACTGCATTTACCAATAACATGTGGAACCCACAGCATTTACACAAAATATATGGATTACTCAGCCTTTATCTTTCTGACAAGATATGGAGTCCACAACAGAGACTTCCCAGAGATGGAGTCCAAAGCAATTTCTCTTGAGAGATAGAGTCCACCAAATATCTTCACGAGAAACCGAGTACACAGCACTTACTGATAAAACATCGAGTTCATGATATTTACTCATTAGAGATGGACTGCACAGCATTTACTCGTCAGAAATGGGGTCCACATTATTTACTCATGAGAGATGGAGTCTACACTTACTGACAAGATATGGAGTCGGCAGCATTGACTTCCAAGATAAGGAGTCCACAGCAGTTTCTCTTGGGAGATGGAGTCCACAAAACTCATGAGAGACCGAGTACACAGCATTTACTGAAAAAAGATCGAGTACATGACATTTACTAATTAGAGACGGAGTCCACAGCATTTACTCTTGAGAGAAGGTATACACAGCATTTACACATGAGAAATGGAGTCCACAATTATTAAAAAGGTATGGAGTCCATAACCATTGATTTCCAAGAGATGGAGTAAAAAGCATTTTCTAACGACTGATGCAGTCCAAAGCATTAGCTCGAGAGTTCAGTAAGTGTCCAGACTTACTGAAAAGATATGGAGTCCATAGCATTGACTTCCAACAGATGGATTCCACAGAATGTTCTCTTGAGAGATTGTTCACACAGAATTTATTAATGAGAAATGGAGGACACGGTATTTACTCATGATATATGGAGAAGAAGGCATTTATTTATGATATTTGGAGTCCACTGCAATTACTCATGAGAGATGAAATAGGTATTATTTTGTCACGAGATTTGGAGTTGATATATGGAGTCCACAATATTTACTCACAAGAGATGGAGTCCAAAGCATTTACTCTAGAAAGATGGATACTCAAGACAGTTGGAGTAAACTGCATTTACCAATGAGAGATGGAGTTCAAGATATATATTCATAAGAGATGGAGTCCACACAATTTATTAATGAGAAATGAAGAACACGGTATTTACTAATGAGAAATGGAGTACTCAGCATTTAATAATGAGAGATGGATAACATGATATTTACTCATTACATATTGAGCACACGACATTTACTCACGAGAGATGGAGTCCACTGCAATTACTGAAAAATGGGTACTCAGCATTTACTCTGAAGAGATGCAATCTACTGCATTTACTAATGACAGGTGGTATCCACAGGATTTATTCATAAGAGATGGAATGGCCAGTATTTACTCACAACAGATGGAGACAACAACGTTTACACATGAGAGTTGGTAAACACAGCAATTACTCATCAGAGATAGAGTCCATACTTATTGACAAGATATGGAGCCCATAGCATTGATTTCCAAGATATGGAGTCTACTGCATTTTCAAAGGACTGATGTAGTCCAAAGCATTTAATCTCAAGAGATGGTGTTCACACTTACTGAAAAGATGTGGAATCCATAGCATTGACTTCCAAAAGATGGAGTCCACAGCATTTTCTTTTGAGAGATGGATTCCACAAAATATACTTATGAGAGACCGAGTACACAACATTTACTCATAAAAGATCGAGTACACGATATTTACTCTTTAGAAATGGGTTTCACATTAATTACTTATGATAGATGGAGTACACATAATTTACTGACGAGAGATGGAGTCCACTGCATTTACTCATCAGAAATGGAATCCACACCAGTTACACATTAGATATTGTGTACACATTATTTAATCTTGGGAGATGGAATACACAGCATTTACTCATGAGAGATGGAGATTACAGTATTTACTCATAAGATATGGCGTCCACAGCCTTTACTCATTTGATATGCGGTAAACAGCATTTAATTTTGAGAGGTGGAAAACACAGCATATACTCATGAGAGATGAATTCCACAGAATGTACTCTTGAGAGTTTGGGCACATAGAATGTACTCACGTGAGGTGGGGGACACGGCATTTACTCATAAGGTATGGAGTAGAAGGCATTTATTTATGATATATAGAGTCCACTGCATTAACTTGTGTGAGACGGAGTAGGTAGTATTTTGTCACGAGATTTGGAGTTGACAATATTTTCACATGGATTCCACAGAATGTACTCATGATAGAGGGAGAACACAACATTTCCTCAATATACATGGAGTACACGTTTTTTTCTCATCAGAGATGAAGTCCACATTGACTCATGGGGGATGGGGTCCACAGCATTTACTCATGAGAGGTGGCCTCCAAAGTATTTACTCAAAAGAGGTTAAACCCACAGCATACGGAGTACACAGCATTTACTCACGAGAGAAGGAATACACGACATGTACTTATGAGAGAAGGAGTAAACAAGGTTTACTCTTGAGATATGGAGAACACAGTATTTAATGTCAAGAGATGTAGTCCAAAGCAGTCACTCTTGATATAAGGAGTCCACAACATTTACTCACAAGAGATGGAGTCCGCAGCATTTACTCTAGAAACACGGAGTCCACAAAATATACTCATGACAGATGGAGTAAACTGCATTTACCAATGAAAGATGGAGTTCAAGATATAAACTGATAAGAGATGAAGTCCACACAATTTACACATGAGAAATGGAGAACACGGTATTTACTAATGAGAAATGGAGTACACAGCAATTAGTAATGAGATATGGAGAACATGGTTTTTACTCATTATATATTGAGCACAAGATATTTACTCACGAGAGATGGAGTCCACTGCAATTACTGAAAAATGGGGTACTCAGCATTTACTCTGAAGTGATGCAATCCACTGCATATACTAATGACACGTGGTATCCACAGGATTTATTCATAAGATATGGAATGGCCAGTATATACTCACAACAGATTGAGTCTACAGAAGTTACACATGAGAGATGGTAAACACAGCATTTGCTCATTAGACATGGAGTCCACATTTACTGACAAGATATGGAGCCCATAGCATTGATTTCCAAGAGATGGTGTCCACTGCATTTTCAAACGACTGATGCAGTCCAAAGCATTTACTCTCAAGAGATGGTGTCCACATTTACTGAAAAGATATGGAGTCCATAGCATTGACTCCCAAGAGATGGATTCCACAGCATTTTCTCTTGAAACATGTAGTCCACAAAATATATTTATGAGACACCGAGTACACAACATTTACTGATAAAATATCGAGTATATGATGTTTACTCTTTAGAGATGGATTTCACATCAATTACTTATGAGAAATGGAGAAAACAGAGTTTACTGATGAGAAATGGGGTCCACTGCATTTACTCATCAGAAATGGAATCCACACCAGTTTCACATAAAGAGATTGTGTACAAAACATTTAATCTTCAGAGATGGAGTACCCGGCATTTACTCATGAGAGATTGAGATTAGAGAATTTATTCATAAGAGATGGCGTCCGTAGCTTTTACTCTTGAGATATGAGTTTCACAGCATTTACTCATGAGGTATGGTGTCCACAGCATGTACTAATGAGATATGCACCTACAGAATTTACGAATGAGAGATGGAGTTTACAATGTTTACTAATTTGATATGGGGTACACAGCATTTAATTTTGAGAGATGGTAAACACAGCATATTTCTGAGAGAAAGAGTATACGACATGTACTCATGAGAGAAGAAGTAAACATCGTTTACTCTTGAGAGATGGAGTACACAGTATTCAATGTGAAGAGATGGAGTCCAAAGCAGTTACTCGTGAGATATGGAGTACACAACATTTAATTACAAGAGATGGAGTCCGCAGCATTTACTCTAATAGCATTTACTCATCACGGATGGTGTACACAGCTTATACTCATCAGAGATGCAGCCAACATAATTTACGAATGAGAGATGGAGTTCAGAACATTTATTCAAGAGAGATGTAGTCCACAAAATTTACTCATTAGAGACGGTATACACAGCATTTAATCTTGAGAGATGGAATAAACAGGCTATACTCATGAGAGATGGCCTCCACAGCATTTACTCTTGAGAGATGTAGTACACAGCACTTATTAATGTGATATTGAGAACATGATATTTACTCATGAGAGACGGATTCCATAACATACACTCATGATAAATTGAGTACACTGTATTTACCCCAAAGAGATCGAATACAAGATATTTTCTCATGAATGGTGGAGTCCTCAATATTTACTCTTAAATGATGAAGTACACAGCATTTATCCAATGACAGATGGAGTGCAAGGCATTTATTTATGACAAATGGAGTCCATAGGATTTACAGTAGGGAGCGATAGAGTCCACAGCATTTACTCTCTTGAGATATGGAATGAACAACGTTTACTAGTAAAAAATGTAGCCCACATAATTTACTTAATATAGATGGAGTCCACAGTATAGACAAGGAGTCCACACCTTTTTCTGAAGAGAGATGGAGTCCACAGCATTTACACATGAGAGGTGCAATTGTTGCGCTCCTTTCTTTCCCTGCAGTCCGAGGTGAGGCTGGCAACGATACCGGTCATTGGTTTTTGTTTCTCATTCTTCTTCTTCACTAATCCACAACATTTACTAAGGAGAGAAGGAGCCAATAACATTTACTCATGATAGAATGCATCCACAGCATTTAATCTTGAGAGATGGAGTACATCATATTTACCCACAATAGTTGGAGTCCAAAGCATTTGTTCCCGACAGATGGCGTCTACAAAATTCAACCTCAAGAGATGGAATCCAACGCAGTTACTCATGAGAGGTGGAGTCAACAACGTTTAGTCACAACGTATGGAGTAAACGTCGATTTTTATTTCCCTTCATCTTTACCAATAATCCATAACACTTACAAAGGAGATAAGAAGTCCACAGCATTTACGAGATATGGAATCCACAGCATTGACTCCCAAGATATGGAACACACAGCATTTTCTCTTGTGAGATGGAATACACAGTATATACTCATGAGACATGGATTACGTAGCATATTATTTTGAGAGATGGAATACGCGAGAATTACTTATGAGAGATGGAACCCAAAACATTTACCCATTAGTGTTTGAGTTAGCAACATTTTCGCAAAAGATGTGGGGTACATAGCATTTATTCCCGAGAGTTCGAGGCCACAGCATTTACACGTGAGAGATGGAGTCCACTGCATATATTCATGAGAGATGGCGTCAACAGTATTTTGTCATGACTAATGCAGTCCAAATCGTCTACTCTCAAGAGAAGGGTTCCACAGCTTTTATTGACGAGATATGGAGTACATATTATTTACTCTTGTAAGAAGGAGTCCACAGCATTTACACATTATAGATGTTACTGTTGCTCTCCTCCTTTTCCATGTAGCCCATACACAGCATTTGCTCAGGGGCGATGTATTCCACAATATATTCTCACGAGAGATGACGTACATGATAAGTACACATGAGAGATGGAATCCACAGCATTTATTCTTGATAGATGGATTACACAGCATTTATTCATGAGAGAAGGAGTACACGACATATACTCATGAGAGATGGGGTACACAGCATTTAATTTTGAGAGATGGTAAACACAGCATATACTCCTGAGAGAAAGAGCATACGTCATGTACTCATGAGAGAAGAAGGAAGCATCGTTTACTCTTGAGAGATGGAGTACACAGTATTCAATGTGAAGAGATGGAGTCCAAAGCAGTTACTCGTGAGATATGGAGTACACAACCTTTACTTACAAGAGATGGAGTCCGCAGCATTTACTCTAATAGCATTTCCTCATCACGGATGGTGTACACAGCATATACTCATGAGAGATGCAGCCAACATAATTTACGAATAAGAGATGGAGTTCAGAACATTTACTCAAGAGAGATGTTGTCAACAACATTTACTCATTAGAGACGGTATACACAGCATTTAATCTTGAGAGATGGAATAAACAGGCTATACTAATGAGAGATGGCCTCCACAGCATTTACTCTTGAGAGATGTAGTACACAGTATTTATTAATGTGAGATTGAGAACATGATATTTACTTATGAGAGACGGAGTCCATAACATACACTCATGAGAAATTGAGTACACTGTATTTACCCCAAAGAGATCGAATACAAGATATTTTCTCATGAATGGTGGAGTCCTCAATATTTACTCTTAAATGATGAAGTACACAACATTTATCCAATGACAGTTGGAGTGCAAGGCATTTATTTATGATATATGGAGTCCATAGGATTTACAATAGGGAGCGATAGAGTCCACAGCATTTACTCTCTTGAGATATGGATTGAACAACGTTTACTAGTAAAAAAAATGTAGCCCACATAATTTACTTAATATAGATGGTGTCCACAGTATAGACACTCAAGATATGGAGTCCACAGATTTTTCTGAAGAGAGATGGAGTCCACAGCATTTACACATGAGAGATGCAATTGTTGCGCTCCTTTCTTTCCCTGCAGTCCGAGGTGAGGCTGGCAACTATACCGGTCATTGGTTTTTGTTTCCCATTCTTCTTCTTCCCTAATCCATACCATTTACTAAGGAGAGACGGAGCCAATAACATTTACTCATGATAGAATGCGTCCACAGCATTTAATCTTGAGAGATGGAGTACATCATATTTACCCACAATAGTTGGAGACCAAAGCATTTGTTCCCGACAGATGGCGTCTACAAAATTCAACCTCAAGAGATGGAATCCAAAGCAGTTACTCATGAGAGTTGGAGTCAACAACGTTTAGTCACAACGTATGGAGTAAACGTCGATTTTTATTTCCCTTCATCTTTACCAATAATCCACAACACTTACAAAGGAGTTAAGGAGTCCACAGCATTTACGAGATATGGAATCCACAGCATTGACTCCCAAGATATGGAACACACAGCATTTTCTCTTGTGAGATGGAATACACAGTATATACTCATGAGACATGGATTACGTAGCATATTATTTTGAGAGATGGAGTACGCGAGAATTACTTATGAGAGATGAAACCCAAAACATTTACCCATTAGAGTTGGAGTTAGCAACATTTTCGCAAAAGATGTGGGGTACATAGCATTTATTCCCGAGAGTTCGAGGCCACAGCATTTACACGTGAGAGATGGAGTCCACTGCATATATTCATGAGAGATGGCGTCAACAGTATTTTGTCATGACTGATGCAGTCCAAATCGTATACTCTCAAGAGAAGGGTTCCACAGCTTTTATTGACGAGATATGGAGTACATATTATTTACTCTTGAAAGAAGGAGTCCACAGCATTTACTCATTATAGATGTTACTGTTGCTCTCCTCCTTTTCCCTGTAGCTCATACATAGCATTTGCTCAGGAGCGATGGATTCCACAATATATTCTCACGAGAGATGACGTACATGACTAGTACACATGAGAGATGGAATCCACAGCATTTATTCTTGGTAGATGGATTACACAGCATTTATTCATGAGAGAAGGAGTACACGACATATACTCATGATAGATGGGGTACACAGCATTTACTCATGAGAGATGATGTCCACAACATATGCTCATGAGAGATAGTGTACACACTTACTGAAAAATATGGGGTCCACAGCAATTTCTTTAGAAAGATGGAGTCCACAAAATATACTCATCAGTGAACAGTACACAGCGTTTACTTATAAAAGATCGAGTGACATTTTCTCATTAGAGTTGGAGTCCACAGCATTTACTTATGAGAGATGGTGTCCACAGCATATGCTCATGAGAGATGTAGCCAACATAATTAAAGAATGAGAGATGGAGTCCACAACATTTACTCATTAGAGTTGGTGTACACAAGGTTTATTCTTGAGAGATTCAATACACAGCATACTCTCATTAAATATCGATTTCACAGCATATACTCTTGAGAGGAGAAGTACACTGCATTTACTAATGGGAGATTGAGAACATGGTATTTACTCATGAGAGACGGAGTCCACAACATATGCTCATGAGAAATCGAGTACACAGTATTTACTCCTCACAGATCGAAAACATTATCTTATAAGAGATGGAGTCCTCAGCATTAACTCTTAAATGATGAAGTACACAACATTTACCCAATGATAGATTGAGAAAAAGGCATTTATTGATGAGAGATGGACTCCATAGGATTTTCCCTCGTGACTGATGGAATCAACTACATATATTGATGAGAGATAGCTTCAACAGCATTTTCTCATGATTGATCAAGTCCAAAGCATTAACTCTCAAGAGATGGGTTCCACAGATTTTATTGACGAGATATGGAGTACACTTTATGTGCTCTTGAAAGGAGTCCTCAGCATTTTCACATGATAGATTCTATTTTTGCTCTCCTTATTTTCCTGTAGCCCGTACACAGCATTGAGATATGTAGCACACAATATATTCTCAAGACAGGTGAAGTACATGACATTTACACATGACAAATGGAGTCCACTGTATATATTCTTGGTATGTAGATTACGCAGCAATTACTCATGCGAGAAGGAGTACACGACATATACTCATAAGAGGTGGGGTAAAGAGCATTTACTCACGAGAGATGGAATCCAGTGCATTTACTGATGAGAGATTGTGTACACAACATTTATTCTTGAAACGTAGAGTACACACCATTTACTCATGAGAGATGGAGGATACAGTATTTACTGATGAGAGATGGCGTCCACAACATTTACACTTGAGAGATGGAGTTCATAGCATTTACTCATCAGGGATCGTGTCCACAGCATACACTAATGAGAGATGTAGCCAACAAAATTTACGAATGAGAGTTCAAAGTTCAGAACAATTACCCAAGAAAACATTTTCTCATTAGAGATGGTATACACAGCATTTAATCTTGAGAGATGGAATACACAGCCTATATTCATGACAGATGGCTTCCACAGCATTTGCTCTTGAGAGATATAATACACAGCATTTATTAATGTTAGTTTGAGAACATGGTATTTATTCATGAGAGACGGAGTCCACAACATATATCCATAAGAAATTGAGAACACAGTATTTACTCCAAAGAGATCGAGTACATGACATATCCTCATGAGCGATGGAATCCACAACATTTACTCTTAATTGATGAAGTACACAGCATTTACCTAATGACAGATTGAGTACAAGGCATTTATTCATGACATATGGAGTCCATAGGATATACTCTCGTGAGCGATGGATTCCACAGCATTTACTCTCGTGAGAGATGGATTGGACAACTTTTACTAATAAGAAATGGAGTCCACATAATTTACTTAATATGGATGGAGTCAACAGCATAGACACTCAAGAGATGGAGTCCACAGCTTTTCCTAATGTGAGATGGATTCCACAGCATTTACACATAAGATATGCAATTATTGCGCTGCTTCCTTTCCCAACAGTCTGGGGTGAGGCTGGCAACGAAACCGGTCCATGATTTTTGATTCCCCTTCTTCTTCATCACTAGTCCACACCAATTACCAATCCACAGCATTTATTCTTGGTAGGTGGATCACACAGCATTTATTCATGAGAGATGGAGTACACGACATATACTTATGAGAGATTGGGTACACAGAATTTACTAATATGAGAGATGGTATCCACAGCATATGTTCATTAAAGATGGTATACACAGCTTTTATTCTTGAGAGATTACATACACAGCATACACTCATTAGATGTTGATTCCACAGCATATACTCTTGAGAGGAGGAGTACACAGCATTTATTAATGGGAGATGGAGAACATAGTATTTACTCACGAGAGACGATGTCCACAACATATACTCATAAGAAATCTAGTACTCAGTATTTACTCCTCAGATATCGAATACATGACATTTTCTTATAAGCGATGGAGTCCACAGCATTAACTCTTAAGTGATGAAGTACACAGCATTTACCCAATGATAGATTGAAAAAAGGCATTTATTAATGGAGATGGACTCCATAGGATTTACTCTCGTGAGTGATGGAGTCCACTGCATGTATTCATAAGAGATAGAATGGCCAGTATTTACTCACAACAGATAGAGTCCACAGCATTTTGAAACGACTGATGCAGTCCAAAGCATTGACTCTCAAGAGATGGTGGCCGCATTTTCTCTTGAGATATGGAGTCAACAACATATACTAATGAAAGACCGAGTACACAATATATTTACTGATAAAAGGTTGAGTATATGATATTTACTTATTAGAGATGGATTTCACATCAATTACTCATGAGAGATGGAGTACACATAATATACTGATGAGAAATGGAGTCCACTGCATTTACTCATCAGAAAAGGAGACCACACCAGTTACACTTCAGAGATTGTGTACACAACATTTAATCTTGAGGGATGGAGTACACAGCATTTACTCATGAGAGATGGAAACTCAAAAGAAATGGCGTCCACAGCCTTTATTCTTGAGATATGGGTTTCACAGCATTTACTCATGAGATATAGTGTCCACAGCATATACTAATGAGAGATGCACCAACATAATTTACGAATGAGAGATGGAGTTTATAAGATTTATTTATTTGAGATGGGGTAAACAGTATTTATTTTTGAGAGTTGGAAAATACAGCATAGTCATGAGAGATGGATTCCACAGAATGTACTCTTGAGAGATTGGGCACACAGCATTTACTCATGGGAGATGGCGGCCACGGTATTTACTCATGAGATATGGAGTAGAAGGCATTTATTTATGAGATATGGAGTCCACTGCTTTGACTCATGAGAGACGGAGTAGGTAATATTTTGTCACGAGATTTGGAGTTGACAATATTTTCACAAGGATTCCACAGAATTTAGTAATGATAGATGTAGTACACAAAATGTACTCAAGATGCATGGAGTACAAGTTTTTTCTCATGAGATATGAAGCCCACAGCATTGACTCAAGAGGGATGGGGTCTACAGCATTTATTCTTGAGAGGTGGCCTCAAAAGCATTTACACAAACGAGTTAAAACAGACACACTATACGGCGTACAAACCATTTACTCATGAGAGAAGGAGTACACGACATGTACTAATGAGAGGAGGAGTAAACAGCGTTTACTCTTGAGAGATGAAGTACACAATATTCAATATCAAAAGATGGAGTCCAAAGCAGTTACTCGTGAGATATGGAGTCCACAACATTTACTCACAAGAGATGGAGTCCACAACATATACTCATGACATTTATCAATGAGAGATGGAGTTCAAGATATGTACTCATAAGAGATGGAATCCACACAATTTACTGAAGAGAAATGGAGAAAATGGTATTTACTAATGAGAGATGGAGTGCACAGAATTTAATAACGAGAAATGGAGGGCACGATATTTACTCATTATATATGAAGCACACGATATTTATTCACGAAAAATGGGGTATTCAGCATTTACTCTGGAGAGATGCAATCCACTGCATTTACTAATGACTGGTTGTATCCACAGCATTTACTCATAAGAGATGGAATGGCCAGTATTTACTCACAACAGATGGAGTATACAGCATGTACACATAAGAGATGGAAAACACAGCATTTACTCATCAGAGATGGAGACCACATTTACTGACAATATATGAAATCCATAGCTTTGATTTCCAAGATTCCAAGAGATGGAGTCCACAGCATTTCGTAACGACTGATGCAGTCCAAAGCATTGACTCTCAAGAGATGGTGTCCACACTTACTGAAAAGATATGGAGTCCATAGCATTGACTTCCAAGATAAGGAGTCGACAGAATATTATCTTGAGAAATGGATCTACAAAATATACTCATGAGAGACCGAATACGCAACATTTACTGATAAAAAATCGAGTATATGATATTTACTCATTACAGATGGATTTCATATCAATTATTCATGGGAGATAGAGTACATAGAATTTACTGGTGAGAATTGGAATTGGAGTCCACACCAGTTATACATTAGAGATTGTGCACACAACATTTAATCTTGAGAGATGGAGTACACATCATTTACTCATGAGAGATGGAGATTACAGTATTTACTCATAAGAGATGGCGTCGACAGCCTTTAACCTTGAGAGATGTGTTTCACAGCATTTTCTCATGAGATATGTTGTACACATCATATACTAATGAGAGAAGCACCAACATAATTTACGAATGAAAGATGGAGTTTATAATATTTACTTATTTGAGATGGGGTACACAGTATTTAATTTTGAGAGATGGAAAACACAGCATATATCCATGAGAAATGTACTCCACACAATGTACTCTTGACTAATTGGGCACACAGCATATACTCATGGGGTATGGAGGACACTCTATGTACTTATGAGATATGGAGTGGAAGGCATTTATTTATGATATATAGAGTCAACTGCATTTAATCATGAGAGACGGAGTAGATAGTATTTTGTCACCAGATTTGGAGTTGACAATATTTTCCCATGTATTTCACAGAATATACTCATGATTGATGGAGTACACAACATTTACTCAAGATGCATGGAGTACACGGTTTCATGAGAGATGAAGCCCACAGCATTGACTAGTGAGGGATGGGGTCCACAGCATTTATTCATGAGAGGTGGCCTCCACAGCATTTACACAAAAGAGGTGAAACCCACAGCATACAGAGTACACAGCATTTACTCATGAGAGAAGGAGTACACGACATGTACTTATGAGAGAAGGAGAACACGCGTTTATTCTTGAGAGATGGAATACACAGTATTCATTGTCAAGAGATGGAGTCCAAAGCAATTACTCGTGAGATATGGAGTCCACAACATTTACTCACAAGAGATAGAGTCCGCAGCATTTAGTCTAGAAAGATAGAGTCCACAACATATACTTATGACAGTTGACGTAAACTGCATTTACCAATGAGAGATGGAGTTCAAGATATGGACTCATCAGAGATGGAGTCCACACAATTTCCTGATGAGTAATGTAGAACACGGTATTTTCTAATGAGAGTTGGAGTAGACAGCATTTTATATTGAGAGATGGAGAAAACGATATTTACTCATTATATATGGAGCATATGATATTTAATTATGAGAGATGCAGTCCACAGTATTTACTCATGAGAGATGGTGTATATGTTATTGATGAGAGATAGAGTCCACTGCATTTACTAATGACAGGTGGTATCCACAGCATTTACTCATAAGAGATGGAATGGCCAGGATTTACTCACAATAGATGGAGTCTACAGGATTTACACATGAGAGATTGAAAACACAGCATTTACTCATCAGATATGGATTCCACACTTACTGAAAAGATATGGAGTCCATAGCATTGACTTCCAAGAGATGGAGTCCACAGCATTTTCTAACGACTTATGCAGTCCAAAGCATTGGCTCTCAAGATATGGTGTCAACAAAATACACTCATGAGAGACCGAGTACCCAACATTTACTTATAAAAGATCGCGAATATGATATTTACTCATTAGAGATGGATTTCACATCAATTACTCATGAGAGATGGAGTACACAACATTTACTGATGAGAAACGGAATCCACTGCATTTACTCATCAGAAATGGGGTCCACACCAGTTACATTGTAAAGATTGTGTACACAACATTTAATCTGGGGAGATGGAATGCACAGCATTTACACATGAGAGAAGGAGTAAACAGCGTTTATTCTTGAGAGATGGAATACACAGTATTCAATGTCAAGAGATGGATTCCAAAGCAGTTACTCGTGAGATATGGAGTCCACAACATTTACACACAAGAGATGGAATCCGCAGCATTCAGTCTAGAAAGATGGAGTCCACAACATAATTATACTCATGACAGTTGGAGTAAACTGCATTTACCAATGAGAGATGGAGTTCAAGATTTGTACTTATAAGAGATGGAGTCCACACAATTTACTGATGAGTAATGCAGAACACGGTATTTTCTAATTAGAGATGGAGTACACGGCATTTAATGTAGAACACGGTATGTATTAATGAGAAATGGGGTAAACAGCATTTACTAATGAGAGATGGAGAAAAAAATATATTTACTTTTGATATATGAACACACGACATTTAATTATGAGAGATGAAGTCCACAGCATTTACTCATGAGAGATGGTGTATATATTATTTACTCACGAGAGATTGAGTCTACTGCATTTACTAATGACAGGTGGTATCCACAGCATTTATTCATAAGAGATGGAATGGCCAGAATTTACTCACAACAGATGGAGTCACCAGGATTTACACAAGATAGATGCAAAACACAGCATTTACTCATCAGAGATGGTGTCCACACTTACTGAAAATATATGGAGTCCATTGTATTGATTTCCAAGAGATGGAGTCCACAGCATTTTCTAACGACTGATGCAGTCCAAAGCATTCACTCTCAAGAGAAGGTGTCCACATTTACTGAAAAGATATGGAGACCTTAGCATTGACTTCCAAGATATGGAGTCCACAGCATTTTCTTTTGAGAGATAGAGTCAAAAAAATATACTCATGAGAGTCCGAGTACACAACATTTACTTATAAAAGATCGAATATACGATATTTACTCATTAGAGATGGATTTCACATCAATTATTCATGAGAGATGGAGTGCAAAAAATTTACTGATGAGAAATGGTGAAAACGGTATTAACTAATTAGAGATGGAGTACACAGAATTTAATAATGAGAAGTGGACAACACGATATTTACTCATTATATATGAAGCACACGACATTTATTCACGAGAGATGAAATCCACTGTAATTAATGAAAAATGGGGTACTCAGCATTTACTCTGGAGAGATGCAATCCACTGCATTTACTAATGACTGGTGGTATCCAGAGCATTTACTAATAAGAGATGGAATGGCCAGTATTTACTCACAACAGATGGAATCTACAGCATTTTTCACATGAGCGATGGAAAACACAGCATTTACTCATCAGAGATGGAGACCACACTTACTGATAAGATATGGAGTCCATAGCTTTGATTTCCAAGAGATGGAGTCCACAGCATTTTGTAATGACTGATGTAGTCCAAAGCATTGACTCTCAAGAGATGGTGTCCATATTTACTGAAAAGATATGGAGTCCATAGCATTGACTTCCAATATTTGGAGTCAACAACATTTACTCATGGGAGATGGAGGACACGGTATTTACTCCTGAGATTTGGAGTAGAAAGTATTCATTTATTAGATATGGAGTCTAATGCATTTACTCATGAGAGACGGAGTAGGTAGAATTTTGTCAAGAGATTTGGAGTTGACAATATTTTCACATGGATTCCACAGAATTTACTCATGATTGATGGAGTATACAACATTTACTCAAGATACATGGAGTACACGTTTTTTTTTGTAATGAGAGATGAAGCACAGCATTGACTCATGAGGGATTTGGTCCCCAATATTTACACATGAGAGGTGGCCTCCACAGTATTTATTCACAACATGGAGATGGAATGGCCAGTATTTATTCACAACATATGGAGTCTACAGCATTTACACATGAGAGATGGTAAACACAGCATTTACTCATCAGATATGGAGTCCACACTTATTGAAAAGATATGGAGTCCATACCATTGATTTCCAAGAGATGGAAACCAGTGCATTTTTTTACGACTGATGCAGTCCAAAGTATTGACTCTCAAGAGATGGTGTCCACACTTACTAAAAAGATATGGAGTCCATAGCATTGACTTCCAAGATTTGGAGTCCACAACATTTTCCCTTAAGAGATGGAGTCCACAAAATATACTTTTGAGAGACCGATTACACAACATTTACTAATAAAAGATCTAGTATATGATATTTACTCATTAGAGATGGATTTCACATCAATTACTCATGAGAGATGGAGTACACAGAATGTACTAATGAGAAATGGGGTCCATTGCATTTACTCATCAGAAATGGAGACCACACCAGTTACACTTTAGAGTTTGTGTATACAACATTTAATCTTGACAGATGGAGTACACAACATTTACTCACGAGAGATGGAGATTACAATATTTACTCATAAGAGTTGGCGTCCACAACCTTTACTCTTGAGAGATGGGTTTCACAGCATTTACTCATGAGATATGGTGTCCACAGCATATACTAATTAAAGATGCACCAACAGAATTTACGAATGCAGATGGAGTTTACAATATTTACTCATTTGAGATGGGGTAAACATAATTTATTTTTGAGATATTAAAAATACAGCATATACTCATGAGAGATGGATTCCACAGAATATACTTTTGACTAACACAACATTTAAGCAAGATACATGGAGTACACGGTTTTTTCTCATGAGAGATGAAGCACAGCATTGACTGATGAGGATGGGTTCCATAGAATTTACTCATGGGAAGTGGTATCCACAGCATTTACTCAAAAGAGGTGAAACCGACACTATACGGAGTACATAGCATTTACTCATGAGAGAAGGAGTACACATCATGTACTTATGAGGGAAGGAGTAAACAGCGTTTACTCTTAAAATATGGAGTTCACAGCATTTACTCATGAGAGATGGTGTATAAAGTATTTACTCACGAATGATAGAGTCCACTGCACTTAATAAAAATTGGGGTTCTCAGCATTTACTCTGGAGAGATGAAATCCACTGCATTTACTCAAGACAGGTGGTGTCCACAGCATTTACTCAAAAGAGATGGAATGGCCAGTATTTACTCACAACATATGGAATCTACAGCATTTACACATTAGAGATGGTATACACAGCATTTACTCACGAGAGATGGAGTCCACACTTACTGACAAGATATGGAATCCATAGCATTGATTTCCAAGAGATGGAGTCCACAGTATTTTGTAACGACTGATGCAGTCCAAAGCATTGACTCTCAAGAGATGAAGTATTTACTCAAGAGAGACGGAGTAGGTAGTATTTTGTCTCGAGATTTGGAGTTGACAATATTTTAAAATGGATTCCACAGAATTTACTCATGATAGATGGAGTACACAACATTTACCCAAGATACATGGAATTCACGGTTTTGTCTCATGAGAGATGAAGTCCACAGCATTGACTCATGAGGGATGGGGTCCACAGCATTTACTCATGAGAAGTGGCCTCCACAGCATTTACGCCAACAGGTGAAACCAACATCATATGGAGTACACAGCATTTACTCATTAGATAAGGAGTACTCGACATGTGCTTATGAGAGAAGGAGTAAACAGCATTTACTCTTGAGAGATGGATTACACAGTATTCAATGTCAAGAGATGGAGTCCAAAGCAGTTACTCGTGAGATATGGAGTCTACAACATTTAATCACAAGAGATGGAGTCCGCAGCATTTAATCTAGAAAGATGGAGTCCACAACATATGCTCATGACAGTTGGAGTAAACTGCATTTGCCAATGAGAGATGTAGTTCAAGATATGCACTCAAAAGAGTTGGAGTCCACACAATTTACTGCTGAGAAAAGGAGAACACGGTATTTATTAATTAGAAATGGGGTAAACAGCATTTACTAATGAGAGATGGAGAGCACGATATTTATTCATTATATATGGAGCACACGACATTTAATAATGAGAGATGGAGTCCACAGCATTTACTCATGAGAGATGGTGTTTATAGTATTTACTCACAAGAGATGGAGTCCACTGCAATTACCTAAAAATGGGGTACTCAGCATTTACTCTGGAGAGATGCAATCCACTGTATTTTCTCATGACAGGTGGTTTCCACAGCATTTAATCATAAGAGATGGAATGGCCAGTATTTACTCACAACAGATGGAGTCTACAGCATTTACACATGAGAGATGGTATTCACAGCATTTACTCATGATAGATGGAGTCCACTGACAAGATAT
The DNA here is from genome assembly GCA_963662155.1 of Lamellibrachia columna. Classification (NCBI taxonomy): domain Eukaryota; kingdom Metazoa; phylum Annelida; class Polychaeta; order Sabellida; family Siboglinidae; genus Lamellibrachia; species Lamellibrachia columna. The sequence goes on from OY759275.1 coordinate 7,835,524, forward strand.
AGAGTCCACAGAATTGATTTCCAAGAGATGGAATCCACAACATTTTCTAACGACTGATGCAGTCCAAAGACATGGTGTCCTCACTTACTGAAAAGAGATGGAGTCCACAGCATTTTCTCTTGAGATATGGAGTCAACAAAATATACTCATGAGTGACCGAGTGCACAACATTTACTAATAAAAGGTCGAGTATATGATATTTACTCATTAGAGATGGATTTCACATCAATTACTCATGAGAGATGGAGTATACAGAATTTACTGATGAGAATTGGAGTCCACTGCATTTACTCATCAGAAATGGAATCCACACCAGACACACATTAGAGATTGTGTACACAACATTTAATCTTGAGAGAAGGAGTACACAGCATTTACTCATGAGAGATGGAGATTACAGTATTTACTCAGAACAGATGGCGTCCACAGTCTTTACTCTTGATATATGGGTTTCACAGCATTTACTTATAACATATGGGGATGCACCAACAGAATTTACAAATGAGAAATGGAGTTTACAACATTTACTCAAAATACATGGAGTACACGTTTTTTTCTTATGACATTGACTCATGAGGGATGGGGTCAACAGCATTTATTCATGAGAGGTGGCCTCCACAGCATTGAATCAAAAGATGTGAAACCCACAACATACGGAGTACACAGCATTTACTCACTAGAGAAGGAATACACGACATGTGGTTATGAGAGAAGGAACAAACAGCGTTTACCCTTGAGAGATGGAGTACACAGTATTCAATAACAGGAGATGAAGTCCAAAGCAGTTACTCGTGAGATATTGAGTTCACAACATTTACTCACAAGAGATGGAGTCCGCAGCATTTACTCTAGAAAGATGGAGTCAACACCATATACTCATGACCGTTGGAGTAAACGGCATTTACCAATGAGAGATGGAGTTCAAGATATGTACTCATAAGTGATGGAGTCCACACAATTAACTCATGAGAAATGTAGAACACGGTATTTTCTAATGAGATATGGAGTACACGGCATTTAATGTTGAGAGATGGAGAACACGGTATTCACTCATTGTATATGGAGCACACGACATTTAATTATGAGAGATGGGGTCCACTGCATTTACTCATGAGAGATGGTGTATATATTATTTACTCACGAGAGATGAAGACCACTGCAATTACTTAAAAATGGGGTACTCAGCATTTACTCTGGAGAGATGCAATCCACTGCATTTACTCATGACAGGTGGTGTCCACAGTATTTACTCAAAAGAGATAGAATGGCCAGTATTGTCTCACTACAAATGGAGTCTACAGCATTTACACATGAGAGGTGCAATTGGTGCTCTCCTTCTTTTCCCTGTAATCGATATTTGCTCCCCCTTCTTCTTCTTCTTCACTAGTCCACTGCTCATGAGAAGTTAAGTCCATAGCACTTTCTCACGAGATATGGTGTTACACCATTTACTCACAAGAAATGGAGTCCGCAGCATTTACTCTAGAAAGATGGAGTCAACACCATATACTCATGACAGTTGGAGTAAACGGCATTTACCAATGATAGATGGAGTTCAATATATTATGTACTCACAAGTGATGGAGTCCACACAATTAACTCATGAGAAATGTAGAACACGGTATTTTCTAATGAGATATGGAGTACACGGCATTTAATGTTGAGAGATGGAGAACACGGTATTCACTCATTGTATATGGAGCACACGACATTTAATTATGAGAGATGGAGTCCACAGCATTTACTCATGAGAGATGGTGTATATATTATTTACTCACGAGAGATGAAGACAACTGCAATTACTTAAAAATGGGGTACTCAGCATTTACTCTGGAGAGATGAGAAGTTAAGTCCATAGCACTTTCTCACGAGATATGGTGTTACACCATTTACTCACAAGAGATGGAGTCCGCAGCATTTACTGATAAGATATTGTGTACACATAATTTAATCTTGAGACATGGAGTACACAGCATTTACTCATGAGAGATGGAGTTTGCACCATTTATTTAAGAGATATGGTGTCCACAGCATATATTCATGAGAGATGCAGCAAACAGAATTTAGGAATGAGAGATGGAAATCACAATATTTACCCAAGAGGGGTGGAATCTACAATATTTACTCATTAGAGATTGTATACACAGCACTTACTCTTGAGAGATGGAGTACACCGCATTTAGTCACGAGATATGGAGAATATGGTGTTTACTCAAGACATTTTCTCATGAGCGATGGAGTCCACTGCATATACCCAATGACAGATGGAGTACAAGGCATTTATTTATGACAGATGGAGTCCATAGCATTTACTCTCATGAGAGATGGAGTGAACAGGTTTTACTAATAAGAAATTGAGTGCACATAATTTACTTAATATAAATGGTGTCCACAGACTCTCAAGAGATGGTGTCCATCGCTTTTGCTGACGAGATATGGAGTCCACAGCATTTACACATGACATATGCAATTGTTGCATTCCTTCCTTTCCTTGTAGTCCGTGGTGAGGCTGGTAACAATACCGGTCACTGATTTTCCCCTCCTTCTTTTTCACTAGTCCATACCATTTACTAGGAGAGACGGAGCCAACAAAATTTACTTATGATAGAATGCGTCCACAGTATTTATTCTTGAGATATGATGTACATGGTATTTACCCATCAGAGTTGGAGTTCACAACATTTTCACATGAGAGATGGAGTCCACAGCATTTTCTCCCGACAGACGGCGTCCACAGTATTCACTCTCAAGAGATGGAGTCCAAAGCAGTTTCTACTGAGAGGTGGTGTCCACAACATTTACTCACAACATATGGAGTCTACAGAATTTACATATCAGAGCTGGCATCGATACTTTTCGTCGATTTTGGTTTCCCCATCTTCTTCATCACTAGTCCACATCATTTATAAAGGAGAGGAGAAGTCCACAACACTTACGAGATAAGGAGTCCACAACATTGACTCCCAAGATAGGATATACACAGCATTTACTCTTAAGAAATGGAGTGCACTTTATATTCTCATGAGATACGGATTTCGTAGCATTTACTCTGGACTCTCTAGAAATGTGTTCCACAGCTTTTAATGACGAGATATGGAGAACACATTATTTACTCATGAAAGAAGGAGTCCATAGCATTTACACACTATAGATGCTATATTTGGTTTCCTCCTTTTCCCTCTAGCTCGTAAACAGGACTTACTCGTAAGAGATGGAGTTCACAATATATTCTCAAGAGAAATGACATATATGACATTTAACCAGTAGATATGGAGTTTTCAGCATTTATTCTTGGCAAATGGATTACGCAGCATTTACTCATGAGAGAAGGAGAACACGACATATACTCATGAGAGATGGGGTACACAGCATTTACTCATGAGAGATGGTGTCCACAGTTACTGAAAATATTTGGAGTCCACAGGAATTTTTTTTGAGTACCCGGCATTTACTTATAAAAGATCGAGTACATGATATTTACTCATTAGAGATGGAATCAACAGCATGTACTCATGAGAGATGCAGAATACGGTATTTATTTTTGCGAGATTGCGTCCACAACATTTACTCTTGAGAGGGGCAGTTCACAGCATTTACTCATGAGAGATGGTGTCCACAACATATACTCATGAGATATGTAGCAAACACGATTTACGAATGACAGATGAAGTACACAGCATTTACCTAATGACAGATGGAGTATAATGCATTTATTTATGACTTATGGAGTCCATAGGATTTACTCTCTTGATAGATGGAGTCCATAGCATTTACACTCGGGAGAGATGGAGTGAACAACTTTTACTAATAAGATATGGAGTTCACAAATTTAGTTAATATAGATGGAGTCCACAGCATAGACTCTAAAGAGATGGAGTCCATAGCATGTACACATGAGATATGCAATTGTTGTGCTCCTTCCTTTCCACGGCATTTACTCTTGAGAGATGGAGTACATCGTACATGAGAGTTGGAGTTCAAAACATTTTCACATGAGAGATGGAGTCCACAGCATTCTCGCCCGACAGATGGGGTCCACAATATTAACACTCAAGAGATGGAGTTCTAAGCAGTAATTCATGAGAGGTGGAGTCCAAAACATTTAATCACAATATATGGAGTCTACAGAATTTTCACAGGAGAGCTGGCATCGATACTTTTCATCGATTTTTGCTTCCCCTTCGTCTTAATCACTAGTCCACAACATTTACAGAGGAGAGGAGGAGTCCACAGCATTTACGAGATATTGAGTCCACAGCATTGACTCCCAATATATGGAATACACAGCATTTACTCTTGAGAGATGGAGTGCACTGTATATACTCATGAGAGATGGATTTCGTAGCATTTACTCTTGAGAGATGGTGTACGCGATAATTCCTTGTGAGAGATGGAGCCCACAACATTTACTAAGTAGAGTTGGAGCTAACAACATTTCCGCAAGAGAGGTGGGTTATATAGCATTTATTCAAGAGAGTTAGAGGCCACAGCATTTACCCGTGAGAGGTGGATTTTTGAGAGATGGCGTCCACAGCATTTTGTCATGACTGATACAGTCCAAAGTTTAGTTTTGACTCTCAATATATTTTATTGACGAGACACGGGGTATACATTATTTACTCTTGAAAGAAGGAGTCCACAGAATTTCCACATGATAGATGCTATTGTTACTCTCCTCCGTTTCCCTGTAGCTAGTACACATCATTTACTCATGAGAGATGGAGTCCGCAATATCTTCTCAAGAGAGATGATTAAGCAGCTTTTACTCATGAGAGAAGGAGTACAGGACATATACTTATAAGAGATGATATACAATACATTTACTCTTGAGAGATGCAGTTCACAGCATTTACTCATGAGAGATGGTGTCCACAGCATATACTCGTGAGAGATGTATTCATCAGAATTTACGAATGAGAGATGGCGTACAGAACATTTACCGATGAGAGATGGGGCCCACAACATTTACTCATTAGAGATGGTATACGCAGCACTTACACATGAGAGATGCTACTGTTGCAGTCCTTCCTGTCCCTGGAGCCCGGGTTGAAGGCTGGCAACGATACCGGTCATTGATTTTTATTTCCCCTTCTTCTTCAATACTAGGCCAAACTATTAACTGGGTAGAGACGGAGCCAACAACATTTACTCAAGAGAGAAGGCGTCCACAGCATTTACTCTTGAGAGACTGAGTACATACTACATTATAGTTGAAGTTCACAACATTTCCACATAAGTGAATGAGTCCACAGCATTTTTGTTGGAATTCACAATATTTTCACATGATAGATATTAACTATCACTTACACGTTGTAGCAATGTTAAAAACTAGTTGGTTTTGTATGCGCGATTGAATGGCTGTACAAATGACATTACACGTTGTAGCAATGTTGAAAACTAGTTGGATTTTAAAGTAGTATCGACGTCTGGTTTCCACGTTGCATCGACGACTGGTTTCAACTCTGTAGCAATGTTAAGATTCAACGTTGCAACGACGTAGCAAATTGGTCACCTCAATTATTGCTTGTGCTTTGATTTATTATTATCTTTGTCCTTCACGAATTGCTTAGACACACCCTACTAGTCTATATTAGCGCAGACGTGTTAGTCAATGTCCACGGAGGTGGCCAAAACCCGGACAGAATACTTTGAATCGTACAGCATGTCAAAGATAAAATTATCCAAGTAAACATCACGTGAAACCAGAATACACAGATCCCGCTTTGCGTTGTCTTGTTCAGCAAACTGGAACACAGACGAAACTCCGCCTTTAATTGTCTTTCATTGTGTGGTTGTTAGCAATGCATGTGTTTCATGGTACAACGATCTATTGAATGCATCAAAGTGAAACACGATATCCACACCGGACTGAGTAATATGTGTGAATGACTAACGTCTACATTTATCCGGTAACCGCGAATGGTCTGCAGCTATACAGGCGGTGTTATCCGACCTGAATATTGTGACGAGTTTTAACGCAGCACAATAGACACTTTCCTGTGCAGATTGTTGGTTTGGCTAGAAATGCCCCATTTCTAAAACAAATATATGGAAATTTACACTGTTAACGATTGATTAAATACATAGAAATGTGCGACATAGTTATACGTCAGCACAGAAGTTCCTCAGAAAATATCCTACGTGATATTCGTGATCTTTGTAAGTCGCATTACTGATAGTTAATAGTATACAATCCCAGCTGTTTTAAGTTCCTTTGTAATAATAATATCTACGCTAACATGGAGGTTCAGCTATAAGTTGTTTGTTCCCAAAGTACATCAATGCTTAACGTATGCGTAATGCATAGCGTAAGTTTAACTTGTCTCATACGTAGCTGTAATATATTTTCAGCTGTAAATTGTTTGAAGCAGTTAATCTGCCGATAAACTTTAATGTGTCGTGGGTTGCAGGAAGTGGGAAGTTCATCCCAACAATTGGTGAGAGGGGGGTCTAAACAATTAGTGGGATGTGGAATTGGTGGGAAGTGGACACTCAATATGGGTGGGACGAGGGAAGTTAGCCCCAGAAACAGGTGGGACTGAGGTTGAAACCCCTGCCACACATCCATCCAGCGGGGTTGCCGACTCGTTCCTAAATGCATAGACTACAGTAACAATACTGGTGTTGTCCCTATCCTGCTTATGTATTACTATTCTTAGACATAGTAATGCATCTTATGCATGTCTTCTTTCAATCATATCTTCTTTGAAATAATGTCTCAAAACTTATATGCAGCATATTCACCAGTGGAGGCCATTATATCCGTATTTACGTATAAATTACAATTTTTTTATTTACGAAGAGCGAAACGCGTATAGCTGAAACTTACTATTATATTTGAGAAGTCAAACCAAACCTTCGGGAACGCCATGGTAATACTGGCTATTCCAACTGATCCTGCGATCTATTTATGTCACATTTCAACAGAACACATATCTCGTACCGTAGCCTCCCACAACTTGGGTGCAACTTCTTACGGTTTTACCTGAGTACGTGCCATTTCTTACGAGTTTATACGTTTCGAAAAAGGGTTTGTAATCTTGCAGGACAAGGCCCGCGTTTGACAAATGACATGCAGATAACATGCAAAAACACCCGAATAGCGACTCTCGAGAACATCTTTGTTGTGAGCAAAAGCTGCGCCAAAATATCTCGAAATCCAACGGTTTGAATGGGAAGCTCCTTTTAATCATGCGTGGCATAAGCAGTATGCTATTAGTAAGTGACATATTATGGGACATGGGGCTGCACTTGAAAGTGTTTTGTTTGCCAGATGCACTTAGCCACATGTAGTTATCATGGGGGTCCGGAAAATGGGGAAAAGAGGCACCTGCTATCTGGATTTGTTGGGAGTAAAATGTTGGTCTTTTATAGCGAGTAGACTATTTAGGCTTTAGTTGTGCTAAATATGTTATATAGTATATGTGTTAACTAGTTATGCCCAATTGTACCTTTACTGCCATTGAAAGTGAACACTTTGCTAAATATAGAGAAGTACGGTTAAAGTTACACAGCGAGTAATCATGGTTTGAGTACAAAGGCAACATTTAGTTTGTACATTGCTGAAAAAAAACTAACAAGACCATTTTTTGGTTGAAGAATATGTATCCATCGGGTTGGAAGCGTTAATGTGGGTTCCCTGTAAATGCATTTCACACGTAGTTTATATAAATACACTTTGCTGAAGTCACGGTCGCAGAAATAGTTTTCGGCGCCCAGGTACAAAACACAATTTAGCAGCCCCCCCCCCCACCCGACACATATTTTACATGTTTCCCCTTAGAGCCAACTGAACCGGTCATAACACCGTGCAGTTTAAACTTGGCTTATATATCAAATTGTATTTGATGTAGTCCACTATTACAAATAATTATAAACACAGAAAGTAAAGTGTAATTTGGTATTCGTTATGAACTGCGAATTGTTCATGGTAAAATTAATAGTGAACCACAAATAAACAACCACCCAACGCATTTTGTAAATTGTAAATTGTAATGTACCGCATTGTTCAGTGGCGCCGTTTTTGGAGTGTTCCTGTTGATGCAATAAATCTGAAAAACATATCAAGTCCAAACATGCTGTTAAGTGCCTAGACATGATTTGAATTTCAACCCTTCTGCAATGGTTATCAATGTTATTAAGAGAACACTGACATCATGACAGCATAAAAACGTGCAAATACAATAACCATTATTACTACCGTACTCGTACTCGATTACAGAACTGGAATACACGAAGACTGAGTTTTTCGTTCTCAGTTCTAGCAAGTCGTCGCTTAATTCTCGATGCCGAGCCCTGAAATACATATCAAGTCCGTGCAGGCTGTTAAGGGGCTAGACATAAATTGATGTTGAATACTACTGTAATTATGGTTATCTATGCTATTAAGAGAACACAAACATCATGACAACAAAAATACATTCTGTTAAGTGGCTAGACATCCTTTGATGTTCAGTCCTGCCGTTTATCCGTGTTACGACGTTTCTAAAGTGTGAAACTTCAGGATTGGCACGCGAATTGTGTGTCAGGTAGACAAAGGCGTACATGGCGCAAGTCTGATAGCAATGACTGACGACAAAGAAATGAAACACGCAAGACACGCGAGATACAGGAGACACGCAGCCAGCAAAAAGGCAGTCACAGATCAACTATTATGCCTTATTATCATATCGGCCGAAACGAGTTAATCTGTGTAGCCCATCCTATTACCAAGAGAATGGCAAAGTTGTCTTTACATAGGTTGCGACCCGACACAACACACACTTGTGTAGCAGACAGAGCCTGAATAAGGGACATTTTGAGACGTCCCGCAGAACATGAGCAGTGTGCTGTTGGTGACATATTGTGGGACACGAGGCTGCAATTAACTGGATCGGTCATAATACATTGCAGTTTGAAAATGACTTGCATGCACATATATTACATTTTATTTTTTGCAGCCACTATTGCAAATGATTATGAACATAAACCTCAAAAGAAAGTAATTTTTTTATTTGATGTGACATGTTAATTGTTCATATTAAAATCAATAGTGACTCACGAATAAACAATAAACACGCAACGAACGAATTTTCGTTCAGACATATCTGTGGCCAAAACATATGCCCGAATAATAAGCTTATCTTACTAATAATCACTTCCGTACCACTATAACACACATTGTGTTTACATGAAGAATGGGATCTAGCAGGTAAATTAGTAATACTTTACATTTCGCTAGGCCATGAAACAGCAAATAGAGCGAATACAATTTTAGGTGTAGGCCAGTAATGATTCGTTTTAAGCGCGCGTGCATGTTTGTGCGCACATGTTTGTGTGTGTACGTTATCCATATTTAAATGAATATATATGTTCATTAAATACTATTATATCAAAGGGTGACACACGATTTTATAATCCCTCCAAGTTATTAAAAATGTCGAACAACTGAAAGCCGGTTGTAATGTCTAATTAATTAATGATAGACTTTGCAAGGTAACCTACGTGGAAGCAGCATATGAAAATACAATACAAAAAACATTATTGCCAGTTACTGTACGCGGTATCATAAGTGAATGATACCGCTGATATAAATAATAGTCGCAGATTTTATTTTTGCCAACGGTGACTTGCCGCGACAATAATGGAAGTTTGATGTTTATGCACCTCAGAAAAAATTCCCTCCAACTGCGTTCCTGAATTAAAAATCATGTAGACAAAATTATTAGGAAGAACGTTCAAGCACACTTCAGTGTTGACTGGCACTGTCTGTTGGGTTTACCTATTGATGCAAAACACAAGTTGAAGAGCAAGGGGATGGGAATGTCATCAGTGAGTTTACAGTTTGATAGACAACTTGTGCAATAGAGATATGTTTTGTACGTGCGATTGAATGGCTGTACAAATTACATTAAACGTTGTAGCAATGTTGAAAACTAGTTGGATTTTAAAGTTGTATCGACGTCTGGTGTCCACGTCGTAGCAGTGTTAAGATTCACCGTTGTAAAGACGTAGTATATTGGTCGATTTCAACGTTGTATCAACATCAAATCGCTGCTGTTTTCCAATAATCAATGTTAACTATTTACAGGCGTTTACTGTGCAATATTTAGTTCCTTCTTTGTTGCGGAAATCGTCTTCCAGAAGAGCATGACTAAACAATTTTACACAAAACAATCAATTAACAGGGTAACTAAATACATGTTTTGAACAAAATATAGACATGTATTCACTTTGTTCCGATGCAAGAAACAGTTTATTTGACATGGTGTATATTCATGAACCCATGGAATAAAGTCAATGCCGTTTTGACCAATATGTACAATTCCTAGTATTCAGTATCAAACAGATATTAAACAGAGTACCACAATACACTATTTGTCAAAACAGTCAATTAACAGAATTACTAAATGCATGTTTTGAGAATTAAAACAAACATTAACAAAATAAAGATATTCACTTTGTTCTGATACAGCAAACAAGATTTTGTTTGAAAATGTGTACATTCCTGGACCTATGTAGATTAATGCATCACTCTTATTTACCCGAAATGTAAAATGTGTCTAGTAATCAGTATTCAGCGGAATGTATGTGTACTTTCGACTGTGAATTATATCAGCAAACAACAGCAGTGGTCAACACGGGTTCAATTCCATTTCGGAATGTATTTTCAAGAGTCGATCGGAATTGGAATAACCTCGAATTTCTTCATGGAATGCAGGAAAATATATTAATTTCCTATATAATAACTGCAAGTTAATAAAGAAATCAGATTTGTTTAGTTTCATTTCAGTTGTTAGTACATATGTCTGTAACAGCCAGGTAGTCAAAAGGAATGCACAGTCAATGGTTAAGCCGTTATTGAAACAATGTGAAAAGCCCAGTAGGTTGACCAATTGAAACACGTGAGACAAGCAATCAACACAAAGGCTGTCGCAGATCAACTAGTTTGCATTATTATCACTTCGGCCGGGCATTTGAAATATAAAATGTTTGGGGGTTACAAAATGTACATTCAAATACATTTGCATTTGTTACCAAGTCTGCTACCAAATAATATTTAATAATGTAATATTACTAATTATCATTTTACTCAAATATTATTTATATATTATCAGATCACGATGTGAGTGAAATTTCCAACATAAGTTTTCGCTATTGACTCTTGGAGTAAAATATATGTTTGCTATATTGCATTAATTATTTCAGATGGACAGGTGCTTATAAACTAATAGAGCTAGGATACGATGTAAAATATCTGATCCAAGCATAATTTACAGTAATCAAGAACGCATAAAATAAAAATGTATTAATCGGGTATTCAGCTTATGTGTAATCTTTGTTCAGTACATTTTGATTTTAAAATACTGTCAGTGTGTGTGCTCTATAAATGTATGCCTCACATAAGATTTAGATTTGGGTCAGTCTCCTATGACATAACCCTTGTGACACACATGCAGTGAGACGACACTCTCAGTACCCCAGTGGTCTCATTAAGGGTCTGCTAATGAGGGTTATGTGAGGGTCACCAGTTGGTTTCCACATCTGGATAATCTAGAACCAGGGTGGTAGTAGAAGCTGTGCTGCTTATAGTAGGAAATACATGACAAAGAAGACCTCTGGTTGATTTGATTTGTATCCTGTTCGTTCCATTAGACAAAAGGTAAGAATGTTGTCCAGGCATATTATTTTATAGCAGTTTGACATGTGGCCCGGCCATGCAATAAACACAGTGAGTACATTTTGTATGCAGCAGCCGGGCTCTTTGAAAAATGGCAGTTTGCAGTTGTTATTATATTCAGTACTTTCTACTTGTCAACTTGATCATCAATAGAAATGAAAATACCCTTTAACATATCATCATTCTGACTGTTTTAACTTTCATAAAATCTAACATGTAATAAAATAAATATATGGATGAAATCCTTCGCTTTCACATACTAGGAAGTTAACTAATTGTGTCTTCTGGCAATGTGTTGTTCCTTCTTTGAAGTGTGCAGAATGACATGGACATCTAAATCATGTCATTGCTACTATGACTTTCAAATTGTACACAATTCAAATATTTTTCAAATTTCATCTAATGGTTACTATGGCAATTTAGTTTTGCATTAGTTGATACTTTACTGTGCCAGTAGTCCCGTCTTATCAGGTCACCCGCTCTGTAGAGGTACAAGGGCTGTAACGTTTGTGTTTGTACTTTACTGTGCCAGTAGTCCCCTCTTATAAGGTCACCCGTTCTGTAGAGGTACAATGGCTGAAATGTGTGCGTTTGTACTTTACTGTGCCAGTAGTCCCCTCTTATAAGATCACCCGTTACGTAGAAAATGTTGTGAACTCCAACTTTCATGGGTAAATATTATGTACTCCAACTCTCAAGAATAAATGCTGTGGACGCAATCTCTCATGAGTAAATGTTGTTGGCTCCGTCTCGACAAAAATCAATGACCGGTAACGTTGCCAGCCTCATCCCGGACTGCAGGGAAAGGAAGGAGCGAAACAATTGCATCTTTCATGTGTAAATGCTGTGGACTCCATCTCTCGTAAGGAAAAGCTGTGGACTCCATCTCTTGAGTGTCTATGCTGTGGACTCCATGTATATTAATTAAATTATGTGGACTCCATTTCTTATTAGTAAAAGTTGTTCAATCCATCTCACACGAGAGTAAATGCTGTGGACTCCATCGCTCAAGAAAGTAAATCCTATGGACTCCATCTGTCATAAATAAATACCTTGTACCCCATCTGTAATTGGGTAAATGTTGTGTACTTCATCATTTAAGAGTAAATGTTGTGGACTCTATCACTCATGAGAAAATGTCATGTACTCCATCGCTTTGAAGTAAATAATATGTACTTAATTTCTCAAGGGTATATTTTGTGGACTCCGTGTAAATACCATGTTCTCAATCTCACATTAATAAATGCTTTGTACTACATCTCTCAAGATTAAATTCTGTGGAAGCCATCTCTCATGAGTATAGGCTGTGTATTCCATATATCAAGATTAAATGCTGTGTATACCATCTCTAATGAGTAAATGTTGTGGACTCCATCTCTGATGAGTAAATGCTATGAACTCCATCTCTCAAGAGTTAATGTTGTGGACGCCATCTCTCATAATAAATATCGGATTCTCCATCTCTCATGAGTAAATGGTGGGTACTCTATCTCTCTAGGTATATCTAGATATGGAGTCCACAACATTTACTCATTAGGGTTGGAGTCCACAGCATTTACTCATGAGCGATGGAGAATACGGTATTTACTGATGAGAGATTGCATCCACAATATTTACTCTTGAGAGATGCAGTCCAAAGCGTATACTCACGAGAGATGTAGCCAACATAATTTACAAATCAGAGATGGAGATCAGAACATTTACCCAAGAGAGATGGAGCCCACAACATTTACTCATTTGAGATAGTATACACAGCATTTATTCTTGAGAGATGGCGTATACCGCATATACTCATTAGAGATGGCTTCCACAGCATATGCTCTTGAAAGATGGAGTAAAAAGCATTTACTAATGGGAGATGGAGAACATGGTATTTACTCATGAGAGACGGAGTCCACAACATATACTCATGATAAATCGAGTACACAGCATTTATTCCTCAAAGATCGAGTACATGACATTTTCTCATGAGCGATGGAATCCACAACATTTATTCTTAAGTGACGAAGTACACAGCATTTACCCAATGACAGATGAAGTACAAGGCATTTATTTATGACACAGGCACGCAATAGGATTTAATCTCGTGAGAGATGGAGTCCATAGCATTTACATTCGTGAGAGATGGAGTGAATTACTTTTAGTAATTAGAAATGGAGTTCAAAAAATTTAGTTAATATAGAAGGGAACCACAGCATAGACTCTAAATAGATGGTGTCCACAGCTTTTACTGACGAGAGATGAAGGCCGCAGCATTTACACATGAGATATTCAATTGTTGTGCTCCTTCCTTTCCCTGTAGTCCGGGGTGAGGCTGGCAACGATACCGGTCATATAATTTTGTTTCCTCTTCTTCTTCATCACTAGTCCACACTATTTATTAAGTAGAGACGGCGCAAACAACATTTACTCATGAGAGAAGGCGTCCACAGCATTTACTTTTGAGAGATGGAGTACATAGTACATGAGAGTTGGAGTTGAAAACATGTTCACGTGATAGAAGGAGTTTACAACATTCTCTCCCAATAGATGGCGTCCACAGTAATAAATCTCAAGTGATGGAGTTCAAAGCAGTTACTCATGAGAGGTGGAGTCCACAACATTTAATCACAACATATGGGGTCTACAGAATTTACACAAGACAGCTGGCATCGATACTTTTCATCTATTTTTCCCCTTCTTCTTTATCACTAGTCCTCAACATTTAAAAAGGAGAGGAGGTGTCCACAGCATTTACGAGATATGGAGTCCACAACATTGACTCCCTATATACGGAATACACAGCATTTACTCTTGAGAGATGGAGTGCATGAGAGATGGATTTCGTAGCATTTACTCTTGGGAGATGGAGTACGCGAGAATTCCTCGTGAGAGATGGAGCCCACAACATTTACTCATTAAAGTTGGAGCTAACAACATTTTCACAAGAGAGGTGGGTAATATAGCATTTATTCAAGAGCGTTAGAGGCAACAACATTTACCAATGAGAGATGGAGTCCACTGCATATATTCTTGAGAGATGGTGTCCACAGCATTTTATAATGACTGATGCAGTCCAAAGTTTTGACTCAATATATAGGTTCCACAGTTTTATTGTCGAGATATGGAGTATACATTATTTAATCTTGAAAGAAGGAGTCCACAGCATTTCCACATGATAGATGCTATTGTTGCTCTCCTCCTTTTCCCTGTAGCCCCTATGCAGCATTTACTCATGATAGATGGAGTCCAAAAAATCTTCTCAAGAGAGATGAAATACAAAATATTTAAACATTAGATATGGTGTCCACAGTATTTATTCTTGGTAGATGGATTCAGCAGCATTTACTTATAAAGAAGGAATGTTCGACGTATACTCATAAGAGATGAGATACACAGCATTTACTCGTGGCAGATGGTGTCCATACTTACGGACAAAATATGGAGTCTACAGCATTTTCTGTTGAAAGATGAAGTCCACTAAACATACTCATCATAGACGGAGTACACAGCGTTTACTTATAAAAGATCGACTACATGACATTTACTCATAAGAGTTGGAATCCACAGCATTTACTCATGAGAGATGGAGAATATGCTATTTACTTATGAGAGATTGTGTCCATAACATTTACTCTTGAGAGAGGGGCAGTTCACAGCATTTACCCATGAGAGATGGTGTTCACAGCATATACTCATGAGTGATGTGGCCAACAGAATTTACGAATCAGAGATGGAGATCAGAATATTCACCGAAAGAGATGGAGTCCACAACATTTACTCATTAGAGATGGTATACACAAAATTTATTCTTGAGAGTTGGCATACACAGCATATACTCATTAGAGATGGCTTCCACAGCATATGCTCTTGAGAGATAGGGTACAAAGCATTTCCTAATGGGAGATGGAGAACATTGTATTTATTCATGAGAGACGGAGTCCACAACATATACCCATGAGAAATCGAGTACACAGCATTTACTCCTCAGAGATCGTGTACATGACATTTTTTCATGAGCGATGGAATCCACAGCATGTACTCTTAAATGATGAAGCACACAACATTTACCCAATGACAGATGGAGTACAATGCATTTATTTATGACAGATGGACTCCATAGGATTCACTTTCGTGAGAGATGGAGTGAACAACTTTTACTAATAAGAAATGGAGTTCAACAAATTTAGTTAATATAGATGGAGTCCACTACATAATCTCTAAAGAGATGGAGTCCTCAGTTTTCGTGACGAGAGATGGAGTTCACAGCATATACACATGACAGATGGAATTGTTGCGCTCCTTTGTTGCGTTGCTTTCTTTGCAGTCCGGGGTGAGGCTGGCAGCGATACCGGTCATTAATTTTTGTTTCCTCTTCTTCTTCATCACTAGTCCAAAAGAAGAGACGGAGCGAACAGCATGTAATCATGAGAGAAGGCGTCCACAGCATTTACTCTTGATAGGTGGAGTATATAGTACATAAGAGTTGGAGTTCTCAAAATTTTCACATGAGAGATGGAGTCCACAGCATTTTCTCCTTGCAGATGGAGTCCATATTATTCACTCTTAAGAGATGGAGTCCAAAGCAGTTACTCATGAGAGGTGGAGTCCACAACATTTACTCACAACATATGGAGTCTACAAAATTTACACATGAGAGCTGGCATCGATACTTTTCGTCGATGTCTGTTGACCTTTCTTCTTCATCACTAGTCCACAACATTTACAAAGGAGAGGAGGAGACCACAGCATTTACGAGATATGGAGTCCACAGCATTGACTCCCGATATACGGAATACACAGCATTTACTCTTGAGAGATGGAGTGCACTGTATATACTCATGAGAGATGGATTTCGTAGTATTTACTCTTGAGAGATGGAGAACGCGAGAATTCCTTTAAAGAGATGAAGCCCACAACATTTACCCATTAGATTTGGAGTTAACAACATTTTGACATTATAGGTTGGGTACATAGCATTTATTCACGAGAGTTGGAGGCCACAACATTTACCAGTGAGAGATGGAATCCACTGCATATATTCATGAGAGATGGCGTCCGCAGCATTTTCTCATGACTGATGCAGTCCAAAGGGTTGACTCTCAACAGATGGGTTCCACAGCTTTATTGACGAGATATGGCGTACACATTATTTACTCTTGAATGAAGGAATCCACAGAGTTTACATATTATAGTTGTTATTGTTGTTCTCCACCTTTTCCCTATAACCCGTACACAGCTTTTACTCATGAGAGATGGAATCGACAATATATTCTCAAGAGAGATGACATGACGTACATGAAATTCACACA
This sequence comes from Lamellibrachia columna, assembly GCA_963662155.1. Classification (NCBI taxonomy): domain Eukaryota; kingdom Metazoa; phylum Annelida; class Polychaeta; order Sabellida; family Siboglinidae; genus Lamellibrachia; species Lamellibrachia columna. Next base: position 7,852,474 of record OY759275.1, read on the forward strand.
TGAGAGATGGAGGCCACAACATTTATTCTTGGTAGATGCTACTGTGGCTCTCCTCCTTTTCCATATAACCCGTACACAGCATTTATTCATGAGAGAAGGAGTACACAACATATACTCATGAGAGATTGGGTACACAGCATTTACTCATGAGAGATCTACTGAAAAATATGGAGTCCACAGCAATTTCTGTTGAAAGATGGAGTCCACAAAAAGAGACAGAGTACCCAGTATTTACTTATAAAAGATCGAGGACATGAAATTTACTGATTAGAGATGGAGTTCACAGCATTTACTCATGAGAGATGGTGTACACAGCATATACTCATGAGAAATGTAGCCAACAGAATTTACGAATGAGAGATGAAGTTCAGAACATTTACTCAAGAGAGATGGAGTCCACAACATTTACTCATTAGAGATGGTATACACAGTATTTAATTTTGAGAGATGGTATACACAGCCTATTCTCATGAGAGATGGCTTCCACAGCATTGACTCTTGATAGATGTAATACACATCATTTATTAATGTGAGATTGAGAACATGGTATTTACTCACGAGAGACGGAGTCCACAACATATACTTATGAGAAATTGAGTACACAGTATTTACTCCAAAGAGATCGAGTACAAGACATTTTCTCATTAGCGATGGTGTCCACAACATATACTCTTAAGTGATGAAGTACACAGCATTTACACAATGACATATGGAGTACAAGGCATTTATTGATGACAGATGGCGTCCATAGGGTTTACTCTCGTGAGTATTGTGTCATGAGTGATGCAGTCTAAATCGTTTACGCTCAAGAGATGGGTTCCATAGCTTTTATTGACGAGATATGGAGTACATATTATATACTCTTGAAAGAAGGAGTCGACAGCATTTACACATGATAGATGCTACTGTTGCTCTCTTCCTTTTCCCTGTAACGCGTACACAGCATTTGCTCATGAGCGATGGAGTCCACAATATATTCTCAAGAGAGATGACGTACATGACAATTATTCATGAGAGATGGAATCCACAGCATTTACTCTTAAGTGATGAAGTACGCAGCATTTACGCAATGACAGATGGAGTAAAAGGCATTTATTTATGACAGATGGAGTCCATATGATTTACTCTCGTGAGCGATGGAGTCCACAACATTTACTCTCGTGATAGATGGATTGAACAACTTTTACTAATATGAAATGGAGTCCACATAATTTACTTAATATAGATGGAGTCCACAGCATAGACACTCAAGAGATGGAGTCCACAGTTTTCCTGACGAGAGATGGAGTCAACAGCATTTACACATGAGAAATGCAATTGTTGCGCTCCTTCCTTTCCCTGCAGTCCGGGGTGAGGCTGGCAACGATACTGGTCATTGATTTTTTGTTTCCCCTTCTTGTTCATCACTAGTCCACACCATTTACTAAGGAGATACGGAGCCAACAACATTTACTCATGAGAGAATGCGTCCACAGCATTTATTCTTGAGAGATTGAGTACATAATATTTACCATGAGAGGTGGATTTCACAACATTTTCACATCAGAGATGGACTCCACAGCATTTTCTCCCGACAGATGGCGTCCACAGTATTCACTCTCAAGAGGTGGAATCCAAATTATGTGAACTCCATGAGAGGTGGATTCCACAACATTTACTCACAACATATGGAATCTACATATTTTATGCATTAGAGCTAGCATCGATACTTTTCATCGATTTTTATTTCCCTTCATCTTGATCACTAGTCCACAACATTTACAAAGGAGAGGAGGAGTCCACAGCATTTACGATATATGGAGTCCACAGCATTGAATCCCAATATCTTGAATACACAGCATTTTCTCTTGTGAGATGAAATACACTGTATATACTCAAGAGAGATGGATTTCGTAGCATTTACTTGTGAGAGATGGAGTACGCGATAATTCCTTATGAGAGATGGAGCCCACCACATTTACCAATTAGAGTTGGAGTCAGCAACATTTTCACAAGAGAGGTGGGGTACATAGCTATTATTCACGAGAGCTGGAGGCCACAGCATTTACCCGTAAGAGATGGAGTCCACTGCATATATTAATGAGAGATGGCGTCCACAGCATTTTCTCATGACTGATGCAGTCCAAAGCATTGACTCTCAAGGGATTGGTTCCATAGCTTTTATTGACGAGATATGGAGTACACATTATTTACTCATGAAAGAAAGAGTCCACTCCATTTACTCTTGAGAGACGGAGCACACAGCATTTAATCATGAGGGAAGGAGCAAACAGTATTTAGCAATAAGAGTTGGGATTCACAACATTTTCTTATGAGAGATGGAGTGCACACTATATTATCACTACACGTGGAGTCCACGAGATTGATTTGAAGAGATGGCGACCAGACCATAAACTCATGAGAGGAGGAGTCCACACCACTTACTCAGAAGAGATGGAACCCACAGCATTTACTGAAAACATATGAAATCCGCAGCATTTACAAATGAGAGTTGCAATTGATGCACTCATCCTTTCCCTGTAGCCCGTACACAGCATTTACTCCAAAAATTTAAGGATGGAACCCACAGCCTCAAGCATATTCTGTGAGTTCCATCTCTTGTGAGAAAAAGCTGTAGATTCCAACACTCATCAGTAAATGATGTGGACTCCATCTCTCATGAGTAAATGGTGTGGACGGTATCACTCAAGATGTGGTCTACATATATAATAAGTTAGTGCTGTGGAATCAATCTCTCATGAGGAAATGCCGAGTACACCATCTCTCTTGGGTAAATGCTGAGTCCACAGCATTTACTCATGAGAGATGGAGTTCGTAGTATTTACTCACGAGAGATGATGTAAACAACATTTACTCATGAGATATGGAATTGTAGTTTTTATCCTTTTCTCTGTTGTCCGGAGTGATGCTGGCATAACTACAGTTCGTCGATTTTTTTTAAATTGTTCTTTATGACAGGTCCACAGCATATAATTATGATGTTAAGTCATGAGCTCATGAGAGATGGAGTACACAACATTTACTCAAGAGAGATGGAATACACTGTATTTACTAATGAGAGATTGAGTCCACAGCATTTACTCGTGAGACATGGAGTCCACAATATTTACCCATGAGAGTTGGAGACCACAGGGTTTTTTTTCATAAGCGATGGAGTGCACAGCATTTACTCACGAGAAATAGATTCCACAACATTTACTCACGACAGAAGGAGTCCACATCATTTACATATCAGAGATGGAATTGTTGCTCTCGTCCCTTTCCATGTAGTCCGGGGTGAGGCAGGAACATATACCGTTTTTTCCCATTATTCTACACAGCATTTTCTCACGAAACAATATTCATTCTCAAGAGATGGAGTCCAAAGCAATTACTCAAGAGAGATGGAGTCCACAGCATTTACTTACAACATATGGAGTGTACAGCATTTTCACATGAGAGCTGGGGTCCACAACATATATTTTTGACAGATGGTGCATACAGCATTTATCATGAGAGAAGGAGCACACAGTATTTACCAATGAGAGTAGGAATTCACAATATTTTTATATCAGAGATGGAGTCCACAGCATTTTATCACTACACATGGAGTCCACACCATTGACAGTCAAGAGATGGCGTCCAAAGCTTTTACTCATGAGAGGAAAAGTCCACAGCATTTACTCAGAAGAGACGGGACCGACAGCATTGACTGAAAACATATGGTGTCCACAGCATTTTCAAATGAGAGATGCAATTGTTGGTCTCTTCCTTTTCCCTGTAGCCCGTACACAGCATTTAGTCATGAGAGATGCAGTTCACAACATTTACTCGTGAGAGATGGAATACACAGCATTTACTCTTGAAAGAAGGAGTACATAGCATTTACTACTGAGAGACAAAGTACACGGCATTTACTTATGAGAGATGGATTTCACAACATTTACTCACTAGAGATGCAGTTCACAACATTTACTAATGAGAGATGAACTCCACAGCATTTACTCATAGGAGATGGAACGCAGAGCATTTACTCTTCTCCTTTTGCCTGTAATCTGAAATGAGGCTGACAATGATACCGGTTATTGATTTTTGTTTCCCCTTCTTTTTTCATCACTATTCCACAGTACGTACGAGATTTGGAGTCCACAGCATTGACTCCCAATATATGGAGTAAATAGTATATTCTCGCAAGATTTGGAGTTCACAATATTTTTATATGGGAGATGGACTACAACATTTACTCTTGAGAAATGGAGTTCACAGCATTTTTTCACGACCCATGGAGTTCACAGCATTGACTCTCAAGAGATGGCGTCCAAAGGAAAAGACGTAGAGTACACAGCAATTTGTCAGAAGAGATGGAAACCACAGCATTTACTCACAAAATGTGGAGTCCACAACATTTACACAAAGATACCAATCGTCGATTTCTGTTTCCTCTTCTTCTTTATCACTAGTCCATAGCATTTACTAAGGAGAGATGGAGTCAATAGCATTTACGATATATGGAACCCACAGCATTGACTCCAAATACACAGCATTTATTCTTGAGAGATGGAGTGCCCTGTATATACTCATGAGAGATGGATTACGTAGCTTTTACTCTTAAGAGATGCAGTACGTGGCATTTCCTTATGAGAGATGGAGACCACAGCATTTACCCAACTAGAGTTGGAGTTAACATTTTCACAACTGAGGTGAAATTCACAACATTTTCTCTCGGCTGATGCATTTCAAAGCATCGAATCTCAAGATATGGGTTCCACAGCTTTTATTGTAGAGATATGGAGTACACAGCATTTACTTATGAGAGTTGGAGGCCACAGCAATTACCCGTGAGAGATGGAGTCCACAGCATATATTCATGAGAGATGGAACACAAATCATTTAATCCTGAGGGAAGTAGGACACAGTATTTACCAATGAGAGTTGGAGTTCACAACATTTTCACATGAGAGATGGAGTCCACAACATTTTATAACTACACTGCTAAAAATAATTTTCTTGTTTTAATTAAAAAAAAACATAAAACAAAAAAATTTTCTAGGGAGCGACTTAAGAAAAATATTTTCATGATTTAAGAAACATTTCATTAAAAAATGTTATTGGCTGAAGAAAATAGTTTCTAAATTCAAGAGAAAGCTGTAGAGATATATTCTTATTTATCCAAGAAACATTTTCTTATCTAAGAAATGTTTTTTCTGAAATAAGAAAAGCATTTTCTTCAATCAAGTAAAAAAGCAAGAACATTTTTCTAAAATTATGTTCTAGGGAACCACAGAAGAAAATTTGTATATCAATAACTGTTTTCTTAAATGTAATAAGAATATTTTTCTTGTTGTCATTTTGGATGTTTCACGTTAGTAAGAATATTTTTCTGAAAAAAAGAAAAACCTTCTGAAAGACTTTTTCTTGGAATAAGAAACATTTTCTCATTTAAATATTTTTCTTATAAAAAGAAAAACTATTGATCACTGCATGTCAACAAACATTTCAGAAAATACGACAATTTTTTTACCACAAAATGCAAACTGCGATGAAGAGTATCAAGGAACATACTATCGTAAAATTACAAAAGGGAGCAAGTGATATTTTTGCCATCACAATGATGGAACTATCACAATGATGGGACCAAAAGCCATATTTTAACATAATAAAACCTGTTAGATGGCAGATGTTCTACAGATGACACAGAATAAAGGAGCAAGTGACAATGGAATAGTGTTTTATTATGAGAAAAGGGAGTAAGTGTGTGACCAATAGCATCACGTGTTATTGCGACAGCCATGCAATCAGTCTGCAGCTCTTATACCCAGTAAGTTCATTCCTTGTTAAATCAACCAATTTTCAGGAAAGTAAAAAACGTGGTGTCTCAGAATGTCCTAACATTTTAACCAATTAACAAATGGTTATATCTGAGCAACTTTGCAGAAAAACTAAGCTAAGGGGTAAAGGCATTTGTTATATTTTCAGGTGCCTCTAACTACTGAGCTTAAATTTGCTGAATGTCTAGATATATTCGTACATATGTGCATAACAAAATTAAAGTATGATAACGGGAAGGATAATATATGTACAGAGTGTGGAAACATTAATTTTGTTTTTTTATTTTTATTTCTGAGAGTGATTTTAGCAGTCTATATTTCAAATTGTTATTTTATAGGACACGTTCTAAAGTGATACTGTATACTGTCCGGGATACTTGTAATGACTTCTTAGTTTAATAGGAATGTAGTTACTATATCTTTTCTATTACGAATTTCAACTTTCAGATTGAGATTGTTCGACAAGTCTTATGATCAACGTATTTGCATGATCCTTAACATACTGCAGCTGAAATATAACTGTTCTGTCTAATTATCTTTTCTCCCAAATTGGCGAGTGACACATTCATGAAACTACTACAAATTACTGCACAACAACAAATAGCAACGGCTATACCTTATTGACATAAAAACTGGAAAAAGTCGCATGCCCGAACTTTGAGCATTGCCAAATAAAAAAATCAAAGAATTACTTAATTCTTGAAATGTCAATTGATTACGACAACTGGTAACATAATTGTGTCATAAGACCTGCATCATTGTTTTTAAGGGCAGTTATTCAAGGGTGATTTGATTGCACTTGCTGCTCTATGTCACATAAATGTTCTGTGTCAATAACTTAATTTATAAAATGACAAAATGGAATAAGTGACACAAAGTCAACAAATAACTATGTCACAAAAAAGTACTAATAATTTTTATAAATACACTTAGTCAAATAGTTCAAAGAATTGTGTACAATTACTGTGCTGTAATATGCACAAGAGAGCAAACCAAAATATGTTTTGTCAGATATTTAAGAAACCTTCGTCGTTGTCATTTCACGGCAATATATTGTAAAATGTAACGTCACGGATTTAAACACCGAATGCACACAAACACACTCATTACAGCCCTTGTCCCTCTACAGAACGGGTGAACTTATAAAAGGGGATAACTGGCACAGTAAAGTACAAACACAGACATTACAGCCCTTTTACCCCTAAATAACTTCACGTCACCATAACCCGTAAGGATCGTTGGGGCACCATTGATGACTTTCTAACCAGCTCTCTGCACGTTTCCCTGTTTTCGACAGCCCTCTGGGAGTCAGCGAACTCCATTTCTGTCCACTCTTTGATGTTGTCTTCCCACCTCTTCTTCTGTCTACCTCGTCGTCTCCCCTTCTTACGGTACCTTGCAAGATGGTCTTTCCAAGGCCAGATGATCGTGATACATGACCGTACCACTTCAGTTCATGCTTCTTAACTGTTGTAAGAAGGTCGTCATATGGTCCGATGGCTTGTTTGATCTTGTTGCGGACAGCTGCGCAGAATCGCAAACGTGTCCAACCTCCTGTTGACCTAGTCATTGATGTCTGTGGCTGCTCCGTCACGCCGATACCATTTATCCGCGACATCGGTTTTGTATTTGATGACACAATGACAATGGCGGCGCAGATACGCCGTGTCTGCCAGGTGGCATACTGTCACATTCGCGGCATTGCAACTATCAGAAAATGCCTTTCCACCATTGCTTGCAAAACAATTATTCATGCTTTAGTCATGTCGCGCTTGGACTTCGGCAACGCTATGTTTTATGGACTGCCCGAGACGCAACTGCGGAAACTGCAGATGATTCAAAACTCCGCGGCACGGCTTATTACGGGAACCCGCAGACGAGATCACATAACACCAGTTTTATTCAGTTTACATTGGTTGCCTATTCGTCAGCGAATCGAAATCAAACTTCTTTTACTTGTGTTTCGCGTTGTGCATCATCTATGCCCTGTGTATCTGTCGTCGCTAGTGATTCCATACACACCCACCCGAACACTGAGATCCGCCGATCAACATCTATTGACTATACCGCGGTACCATCTCGAGCGGTACGGTCGTCGGGCCTTTTCTGTAGCAGGGCCGACACTGTGGAACGCCCTGCCTCCCGCAATTAGGCAAGCCAACTCCGTTGCGGTATTCAAGTCACTTCTAAAAACACATCTCTTTCGCGAAGCCTTTCGAACACTCTGTTGACATTTTAATCACTCGAACATTTTACTTATTTAACTTATTATTTATTTAATTTGTTTATTTAACTTATCTGATTAACTTATATGTTTATCTAATGTATCAACTTAATTGTAGTTGTTTATTTTATCTTTTTATTTATTATTTATTTATTTAATTTTATGTATTTATTTAACTTCTTGACATAATTAATTCATTTAAATCATTTAGTGAACTTTTTATTTAACTTATGTTTACCTGTCGTTTAATCACATTTTATTTTAGCTCTTCAATTTATTTAAAATTATTTAGCATTACCTTGTTAGCGCCTTTGAGCAAGTTTATAACCCGGATACACGGCGCATTATATATGTATAATAATAAATAATAATAAATAATAATTGTTAGTAACATGGTCTTTGTATGATATGCGCAAGATCTTCCGAAAGCATCTAATTTCCATGGCTTGTAATCCTCTTCTGTAGATCTGCTGATAGGGTCCATGTTTCAGAAGCGTACAGAAAGGACATGACAAGGGAGCGCATCAGCCTTATTTTCGAAATCACAGTGATGTTTCTGTCGTTCCATAAGGGTTTCAACCTTGTTAGTGCTGCTGTTGTCTGTGCAATCCTGGCAAGTATCTCCAGTTTGGAACACTCGTCTGTGATAATTGATCCCAAGTACCTGAAGCTTTTTACTTTCTCAAGTCTCTGTCCATTAACTTTGACCTCTGTGCTGATGTCTTGTGTGTTGTTCGTCATCAGTTTGGTCTTTTCGGCATTGATCTCCATGCCGTATGATGTAGATGTTTTCTCGAGGCGCTCCACCATATTGGCTAGTTCTTGTTCATCTCCTGCTAAGCCGTCGATGTCGTCAGCAAAACGATGGTTGGTGATTGCCCTGCCTCCAATGTGATTTTCAAGCAAACGTCTACCGTTTGTGTTGTTCCGTTGTCAGTCGTGTCTTGCGGGAGTCTGGCCCCGGTGGCCCACTCCCTCTACGACGTCCCTGAAGAGACGACCTACATGACAACGATCACATACGACTACCAGGAGGGATACAAGCGCGGAGTGGGAAACTGGAAACGAACCTGTCTGGAGAACAAGCAATGGACTGGAACACCACCCATGTGTGAAGGTCAGTGTGTTTACGTAGGTATGTGGGTAGGTGGCATGCAAGGATGTATGAGTTAATGTGTGTGTGTGTGTGTGTGTGTGTGTGTGTGTGTGTGTGTGTGTGTGTGTGTGTGTGTGTGTGTGTGTGTGTGTGTGTGTGTGTGTGTGTGTGTGTGTGTGTGTGTGTGTGTGTGTGTGTGTGTGTTCGTGCGTGCGTGCGTGCGTGCGTGCGTGCGTGCGTGCATATTTATGTATGTATATGTTGCATAAATGTTGGAGCAACTGGATCAGTGAGTGAATGAAATATAGTAAGGTAATGGGTAGGCACGTGCGCGAGTGAGAGATCAGTTAATACGTGAGAGAATGCACGAGTAGAAATATGTGTTAATGCGTGCATGCAATCACACGTGTGCGAATACTGGGAAACAGAATGTCACAATCACTATTTCCATATAGCTACGCAGTAATCAATCAATCCATTCCATTTTGTAGTAATAAAGTGTTCGAAGCCACCGGAACTCAACAATACCCTACTGGATGTCGGCGGAACCCGGATGAATGAATATGCCCATTACGCATGCGTCAACGGTTTCAGACTGGAACAAGGCAACCTGACGAAGCGATGTAACAAGGAAGCGCAATGGGAGGGCGACGATCCTCTGTGTGTTGGTGGGTGAATGTTTAGTAGGGAGGATAAGCTTACTCTATTAAGGAACTGTTAAAGAATGGTAAGATTGTATAGATATTAGAAAACCACATCACACCACATCACTAATACCACCACCACCCATAAACTACTATTACCACTAAAACCACAACCATACCACCGCTTACTCCACCGCCACCGCCACCGCCACCGCCACCGCCACCGCCACCGCCACCGCCACCGCCACCGCCACCTCCGCCACCGCCACCACCACCGCTACAGCCACCGCCTCCGCCGCCTCCGCCTCCGCCTCCGCCTCCGCCTCCGCCTCCGCCTCCGCCTCCGCCTCCGCCTCCGCCTCCGCCTCCGCCTCCGCCTCCGCCTCCGCCTCCGCCTCCGCCTCCGCCTCCGCCTCCGCCTCCGCCTCCGCCTCCGCCTCCGCCTCCGCCTCCGCCTCCGCCTCCGCCTCCGCCTCCGCCTCCGCCTCCGCCTCCGCCTCCGCCTCCGCCTCCGCCTCCGCCTCCGCCTCCGCCTCCGCCTCCGCCTCCGCCTCCGCCTCCGCCTCCGCCTCCGCCTCCGCCTCCGCCTCCGCCTCCGCCTCCGCCTCCGCCTCCGCCTCCGCCTCCGCCGCCGCCGCCGCCGCCGCCGCCGCCGCCGCCGCCGCCGCCGCCGCCGCCGCCGCCGCCGCCGCCGCCGCCGCCGCCGCCGCCGCCGCCGCCGCCGCCGCCGCCGCCGCCGCCACCGCCACCACCATTTTTTTAAGTAATAACACTTACACCATCAATAAACATCATTTATTTGGTCTGTTCATTATACTGGGCATATACTGTTGGCTTGATAAACATGGCCCATTGTACAAATGTATAAAAATCAAACTCCTTCCGTTGATGTACTGACAGAAATCACGTGTGACGAGCCGCGACAAATCGAGCACTCGAAAATGAGAGTAACTGGCAGGAAGCTCAACGCGAAGGTTTGTAAAATGCACTTCATTTGGATATTTCTCACGTTTTTCAAATTGAAGCGTTGTGTCTGTTGTAACTTTTAATTTTATTTGTGTGCTCGCTAGAAACACTCCACATTTGGTGACTGTATCATTTTGTTTCATGTTGCGATTATATGGCATTTTTCAGACACTCCGGAACAAGGATTTACATAAAGTCTGGTTTAGTTCGTTTTCTATTATTAACCCCATAACGATTATTAATGATATTGATACAATTCGCAGTTACGTGTTAGCATTGGCGATAGCAATACTTGGATACTCTAGTTTTTTGCTTTTTGTTTTTTGTGTATTCGGGGAATTTCTACAATCATTTAGATGTATTTGTTTCAAAAATGTGGTGTCGTGGTCACTTGAAGAGTTGACATGTGTAGTATTGTTGTGTGTTGATTTCGTGTGTGAAGGCGATCTACACATGTGAGACGGGCTACGAGCAGGAATCTGGCAACAACACCGCGCTGTGTCGGGAGAGCGGCCATTGGAGTGACGTCACCATCGTCTGTCGAGGTTCGCTAATACAATCCAATTATTTAATGTTAAAATGTTAAACAAACTTGCCAAAAGGGTCAAATGTATAATGTTGTTGTTTCCTTTTACGTAAATATAATTCATGTAGTTTTGTTAAATTAAATAATATTACATGTATTGTGTAATTAGCATGCATTGTTTTTACATTTATTATATTGGATACATTTCCATATTGAGGGTTTGTTTCTTATATCATTGGTCATAACATAACCTTTTCATTTGTCATTTGCCATCCAAGTTCTCAACCGAAGTTCCTCGCGTCTCCGAACGACAAATATATAACGAAATGCGATTCCCAATTGATCGCTTATATGTCCATGTGTGCGAATGTCACAAACCGAGAGAACGCGTACGCTTAATGTGTTAACACATGGGACATGTTTGACATTTTGAGCGTAAAAACGCTTTCCAATATTAAAACATCTTTTAATATACATTTCCTTAACGTTTTCTCTTGATCAATTCAAGCACAAGAAGTTGAGACAGTTTTACATTTACATAAGATAAATAACACTAACATGTAAGATGGCGTTGCAGAGGTGACATGTGGCGCCCCGCCGCAGCCGCTTCACACACTAGTGGTGGAGTCGGAAAAGGGGACGAATGGCCGGGCGGACTACGTCTGTGAGAAAGACTACCGACTCACGTCTGGCACTACTCGGTCCTCGTGCACAACACAGGGTCAGTGGAGAGACGTCACCATCAAATGTCAACGTGAGTGAATCAGGGCTGTTTCTTGTTTAAGCGGTGTGGGGTTAGAGCAACCGATTATGGAGCACGCACGCACGTCCGCACGTTAGTCAACGATTTTAAATGCTGTATTACATGTTTTTTTCTGCAGCCATCACATGTCCGGTCATTCCCAGTGCCCACGTGGTCATCGTCAACCAGACCGGTGACCAGTTGGACGACAGTATGACCTTGGAGTGCGAGCCTGGCTACCGCTACGTGTCCGGCAGCACCATAAGGACTTGTCTGTGGACTAGAGACTGGTCAGGCGTGCCGCCGACGTGTAAAGGTGAGTGAGGGATGGAGGGAGGGAGGGAGGGAGGGAGGGAGGGAGGGAGGGAGGGAGGGAGCGAGGGAGGGAGGTAGGGAGGGAGGGAGGGAGGGAGGGATGGAAAAAGGGAAGGAGGGAGGGAGGGAAGGTGGGAGGGCGGGCGGGTGGGTGGGTGGGTGAAGGAGTGTGGGTCGGTTTGTCTTTTGGTCGGTCGGTCTTTGGGTCGGTCGGTCGGTCGATCTTTGGGTCTTTGTATCTTTGGGTCGGTCGGTGTGTGTTAGTGAATGAGGTAGACGATGGTTGAGCGAGTGAGCATTTGGATGCAGTGTTTTAGATTCGTCATTCAAATTCGACGGTCAAGAATCTCTGCATTATTACTGATACTTTCAATGTACGTGGGCGAAAGTGTACACTCCTGAAATCTCTCACCTAGACGGACAAGCAGAACATAATTCCAGTCTCCGAAGCATTATCTAGAAGTATTTATTGCCATCAAAGTAGTGCGTCAACGATTCGTGAGAAGTGGCCATATATTATCTTAAATTCCCGATTCGAATTAGGGGTTAAGGCTTCCCCAAGAGGATATGGTTTGCTGCACCTAGAGTCCAGAAGTCGTAACGTGACCATCGCTATCGTAGAACGCACAAATAAAGGCAGTTATGATTACATATATTCATTATGTTCCAGAAATGCTGTGCAATAAACCAATGCCAGTGTTGGGGGCCACTGTTTCACACCCGTCCCTGTCAGTGCACGCCAACGCGACCTACCGGTGTTCCCCAGGTTACCGGGTAGCATGCGGGGACTTCTCCCACGTGTGTCAGGGCGATGGGACATGGAGTGGTTAGCGTCCCATCTGTGAAGGTCAGTCAAGTTATCATGACATTTGCCTTAGTATCTTGGTACGTTTTGTGCGCTGTAGAAATAATACTCTTCCGGCCGGTGAGCGGCGAGATATAAGGGTATTAGATAGACATATGTATACGTGTTTTTATTTTTGTTTTTGACGTTACATAATTAATAGTTCTGTTGACAAAATGTGGCTCCCACGTTAGCGACATTTGTTTGTCTCAACGAGAGTCTCCTTGACTCGTGATTTGTGTTAAATATTAATTTTTTTCAAAATAAATATGTCTGTATGCCCTTTGTCTATCATGTCACATGGTATATGTCTAACTCATGGTCTTATTTTCACAGAGATCCTGTGTGAGAAGATACGTGTTCCGGATAACTCCAAACTGCTCTTCTTGTCCGCCGGACTGACCCCGGGGTCACTGACAACGTACAAATGTGTCCCTGGATACATCATAGCGACGGGCAGCAACGAGACCCGATGTACACGAAAGGGACAGTGGGACAGTCCCCTGCCTAATTGCACAAGTACGTCGCAATTTGCGTTCAACTGTGCGGTGTCTTTGCGACACGTTAAACCAAATTCTTACAACGTTTGCGCAACGTAACCGTTTCATTTTCGTTACCATTTCGTCTCTCCTGTTTTTGCTATGTTTGAACATGTTTGACAAGCTATTGACATTATTATTTTACTGAATATTCGCTTATATAACTATAATATGTCATTCCACAAAACAAGCAAAACATGCGTAAGTGATTTCATAGATAATATATTTTTAGCATGTTGTATTTTGGACTATACAGTGTACAGCAAGTCTCATTATTGGTTACGTATAATACAACCATAGTTCTGTATTTGATTATTGTGTGATGAAGCCTGTCAATAACGACATCACCCGGAAGTGTGCATATTTAGTTTAGGAAAACGTTTAAATAGTTTGGCTTACTAAGAATGTTTCCAAATTTGTTATTGGTTTATGTGCAGCAGCACAACGAAAACATTTTGCCCATGTTTCTGGCAACACACTGGGAGGTTAGACTTATGTATTGTAAGGACAAACTGGCTGGCTGGCTTTGTTTATCGTAAGAACAAACTGGCTGGCTGGCTTTGTTTATCGTAAGAACAAACTGGCTGGCTGGCTTTGTTTATCGTAAGAACAAACTGGCTGGCTGGCTTTGTTTATCGTAAGAACAAACTGGCTGGCTGGGTTTGTTTATCGTAAGAACAAACTG
>OY759275.1:7871861-7891861 GCA_963662155.1 Lamellibrachia columna
TCACGAAACGTAAAAAGTGACTGCGTGAAATAATATTATGTGGGAATACCAAAAAAGTTTTAGGTAGTTAAAAAGTCGTTTTTGTCCACATTTCGTAAATTGCATCTTCTTAACTTCATAACCGCAGGTGGACTTCCAACCAACTACTACAGATTATGATACCATATGTGCGCTTTGTTTTCGTAAAATGGCTTTGTACCAATGTGCCTCTGTATATAACTTGCTCCGGTCTCCCCTACCTATCTCTCCGGAAAGAAGAATTTACATAAACAAATGGCATTTACTCTCACTTACTGACGCAAGTTGGTTCAGTTCCATTCCAGGAGTTGTCTAATTGGCAGGTGCGGCGTTTGTCGCCAGATGTCATAGCGAATCCCTTGTGACATTTGTAGACGATCGTTGATTTGTAGTTGAGCAACTTTGCCTCGATATAGGTGTTTAGAGGTAAAGCCTCCTCATTGTGTAGCAATGTTAATGGTATAAAATAGGTTTTTGAAAACAAGCACTTACCACTGCAAACCAGTGGTTCTCCCAACCAACTCGCCGACTTGCCACAGACGAGAGGAGCTCCGATGACGTCCACCTTGTAGCCTTCATCACAGACGTATTGCGCCGTGGCCATAAACGTTGTTGCCGTCAGATTCTCGGTGTGTGCGTTAGACACAGACGGAGGGGTGCCGCAGTCAATCTCTGTAAAACGTGTCAATATACATTGTGTGTGTGTGTGTGTGTGTGTGTGTGTGTGCGTGCGTGCGTGCGTGCGTGCGTGCGTGCGTGCGTGCGTGAGTGTGTATGTGTGTGTGCGTGTGTGTACATATACATACAGTGGAACCTCACTATTAGGGCAAAAACTTAGTAGCGAGGTGACCTTAACATTGAATATGGGCACTGAAGCTTCATAGGATTTGGGTAAATTGCTGAGATGCATGTTATTTTAATAACAATGCATATTAAGCAAATGCATGTTATTTTAATAGCAATGCATATTAAGCAAATGCATTGTTAATGTCATGTGCAGTGTCGTGTCTGAATTATTTATGGATACAGTTACAGGGTGTACTAACTTTTCTTAAAATATTAAGTAATGCATAGAAAGCAGAAGATGTAATATGACTTAGTAAAACCATATAATGTGGTTATGCACGCAACTGTAGATACAGCTGTATAATCAAATGAAAATTTTCTCCTGCAAGCTACGTAAGCTCTACTGCACGCTAGCTGTATTGAACTGTACTGTAGTCATTCGTGGTGGTTTGCAAATATCTCCCATGGGAGAGCTTCTTAACTGTAAGTCCAGCCTCAGTCTGGACAGCATGCTGGTACGCTGCATCTACTCCCCTGTCACTTGCGAACAGTTTCATATCATCAGCCTTCTGCATGGCCTGTGTGTCGTATGTCGAGTTGATGGTTTGTCGGTTCATACTTGCCGGTTCGATCGTAGTTATCGAACAAATCGAGAAACTTCCTCGGTTTTCTAAATTTTGGATCGGCCGATATCGAATCGTTCAGCCAACTGCCGATGGCTTCTGCCACTGCTATCTCTGATCAAATCTATTTTTCTTTGTAAACTCAACTAATTCCTAACAAGTCTTGCTACCATTTCGCATACACCGGTAATAATTAATTTGTAAATCGTACTGCATAATCTTCCTTTATTGGCTAATTTGCCGTCACTGTACAATGTTTTCCACGTTAATTTACTTCAATAGAGCTCTTCGGTCATTAAGCAAATGAGCATGCGCCTAAAAGCCAACGCCATATTGTCAGCGTCGAAGACCGTGTCTCTCTGTAAATCTACTCATCCGCTAAGAATTGTTACGTACCTAAGATGTCTGAGGGAGTTGATTTTTTCATTGTTTTCCGTATAAACACGACAAGATCGTGTTTTCTAATTGCTACTGACATTGTAGGTGGCGCCTATGAATCTGACGGATGGGCAACTAAGTTGCTGACATATATATATATAAATATATATATATATATATATATATATATATATATATATATATATATATATATATATATATATATATATATATATATATATATATGAACATAAACTATTTAATTTGCATATGAACTATTTAACTTGTATATGAACTATTTAATTTATGCTGAACTCTCGATTACAGTATCAGTATGCCATTTACTTGAGGGAGGTCACTGTTAATAGGCTTCTACTAAAAGTCGCCATTATATCCGTTTAGCATGCTGCACTTTTACTGCCACGTTGAGGTTAAACATTATAATCGACAAATTAACTACATCTTTACAGTATTATGTGTGTTAGTGTGTGCGTGCGTGTGTGCGTGTATCCGCTTGTGTGTGTGTGTGTGTGTGTGTGTGTGTGTGTGTGTGTGTGTGTGTGTGTGTGTGTGTGTGTGAGCGTGTATGTGCGTGTGCGTGTGCGTGTGCGTGTGCGTGTGCGTGTGCGTGTGCGTGAGTATGTGAGTATGTGTTTCGTGTGCATGCGAGTGCATGCGTGTTTGTATAATATTGTGACGTACTTCTGCACTGAGGCAGGGGACTGTCCCACCGTCCCTCTGGTGTACATCGGGTCTCGTTGTCGCCCGTTACTATGGTGTATCCAGGGACGCATCTGAATGTTGTCAGTGACTCCGGGGTCAGACCGCCCGAAATGACGAGCAGTTTCGAGTTCTCCAGAACACGTATTTTCGGACACAGGATCTCTGGGAGATATACTGCCGTTACAGCCTTTACGAATATTTAATTTATATACACCAACTGTATGATATAAATAGTTTAAATCTAAACCCAAAACCTTGACATTCGTGCTCTTTTAAATCATCCCGTGAGTCAATTAGGAATTGTCGTGTACCAAAACTGAACAGTTTTTACCATATTATCTGTGTGGCTTTGATGTCACTTCCATTTGTTCCCAGTAGTTCTTGTCACACGTCCTGCCTTGTCAACGTGGTGAACCTTGGTGAATACTACATCTACGTGTATAGTGAATGTTCTAGGCTAATGTGTCCAGGTGTGGAGTCCTGAAAGGCTACCTTCAATTGCAACAATTGAAAAAAAATTCACAAAGGGTACCTTACCAGTCATGACATATTGAAAACAAAGCTCTTTTATTGTCAGAATAGGCGCAAAGGTTCTGTGGTCGATGTCACATAAAAACACTTTAAATAGTAATAAAGTACAATTGTCCATAAAAACGAAATACACCAAAACAACATTGACAAACATGACCCATGCTAATTGTATAAGGTAACAAGAAAAAAAATGGGTAACTCATGAGGGACAAATGAACTGGCTGTGGAGTTATGTATTGTAAAATGCCACGTCATGATATGTGTTTACAAGGAACAAAATAAATATAAGTAGACATTGGCTTGACCGACCTTCACAGACAGAACGCTGACCACTCCACGTCCCATCGACTTGACACACGCGGGAGAAGTCCCCGCCTGCTGCCCGGTAGCCCGGGATACACCGGTAGGTGGCGCTGGCGTGCACTGACAGTGACGGGTGTGAAACAGTGGCCCCCAACACTGGCATTGGATTGTTGCACAGCATTTCTGGAACATGTACACAAATGTGTACTTACGACTGCCAGTGTTGCTGTAACGCAGATTAGTATAATTATCTAATTGCTATGTGATCCGGGCATAAGGCTAATTCATAAAATAAGAGTGAAATTTTATTATTATATATTTGTATACGATGCAATTCGAATTAACTTTAAACTGATTATATTAACACAACTGTCAGACTGAAAATTTAAATCAAGCAAAAAATTGCTTAGTGAACAATCTCGATATTGACTCTGATTGTCTGTTGGCGCTTCACGCAACGCTTCATGCAACGCCTACACAACATTGAGTGGCGGCAGTGGGTAACGACGACACCACGCCTCTGAAGCCAGACTCTCTTCTCGGCGAATTCACGAGAGTCGGATAAGCGAGACTACCAACAATACAGCTCATGACTCTGTTTTACCAGATACAACATGTGAGTAGAATATTGTCGTGCTGCAATGGTGATTGAACATAAATGAATATATATATATACATATATATATATATATATATATATATATATATATATATATATATATATATATATATATATATATATATATATATATATATATATAATGAATCGATTATTTGATTGACAAAAAGGTAAACCAAACAATTTAAGTATTCCTATGTTAAGTCAATGATTCACGACACACACGTTCACTGACGGACTGACTAAATGACAGACTCACTCATTCACTCACTCACTCACTCACTCACCCACCCACCCACCCACACACACACTCACCCACATACCCACCCACTCACTCACTCACTCACTCACTCACTCACTTACTCACTCACTCACTCACTCACCTTTACACGTCGTCGGCACGCCTGACCAGTCTCTAGTCCACAGACAAGTCCTTATGATGCTGCCGGACACGTAGCGGTAGCCAGACTCGCAATCCAGAGTCATACTGTCGTCCAACTGGTCACCGGTCTGGTTGACGATGACCACGTGGGCAGTGGGAATGACCGGACATGTGATGGCTGCAGTAAACATATGTATGACCTTATATAAACTTGTTGAATAATGTGCGTGTATGTATACATGCGTGCGTGCGTGCGTGCGTGCGTGCGTCCACCACCTGTTTAACTTCAATCCAAGACGTCCACCCCAGGTCTTGTTTGTCTTTTTCCACAGTTGTTACGTCATGTTGTCTTTGGTGACCCACTTTTCGTTTGCCTTCAATCGTCCATGTAAAACTTCTCAGGACTGCTCGATCCAGTATCATCTTGTTCTGTGCTTACCTTCTATACTTTGGTCTTAATTAAAAAAATTCATTTGACAATACGTACGGCTAACTGACCACAAAATGTTCTTTTGTTCGTTATTACCATAATTTGAATTTACATGGCAATCTGATTTTCAAACCTCCTCCATCCACGTACTGTTTTAGACCCCTGCGTGGATCAGCTACGCACTACTCACGCGCCCGACCGGGAGGCAGCCTCGGTCTCGGGTGCTAGAACCACTGGATTAGAAATAGAGATGACCTCTCTGCGAGTCCACGACAGGTTATACATTGAGGTCTGTGTGGGATATTTTATTTCCCCGGGCAGATACACCAGGTAGAAGGGACCAACGGCATTTGGTGACTCATTCGAAGGACACAGGTAAAGTGGGGGTGAACGAAATTGCCCAAGGAGAAATCGCCAAGGAATCGAACCACCGTCATTTCGATCGACAGTCTGTTGCTCTAACCACCAGACCACTGCCCCATACCGCTCAAACAAGAAACAGCCCTGATTCACTCACGTTGACATTTGATGGTGACGTCTGTCCACTGACCCTGTGTTGAGCACGAGGACCGAGTAGTGCCAGACGTGAGTCGGTAGCCTTTCTCACAGACGTAGTCCGCCCGACCATTCGTCCCCTTTCCCGACTCCTCCACTAGTGTGTGCAGCGGCTGCGGCGGGGCGCCACATGTCACCTCTGCAACGCCATCTGACATGTTAGTGTTATTTATCTTATGTAAATATAACACTGTCTCAACTTGTTGTGCATTTTACTAAAGTTCCGATTTGTTGTATTGTATTTGTCGGCTGGGATGACGGATACACTAAGCTTACGTGTTCTTTCAGTTTACGACATTCGCACACGTGGACATATAAACGACTAACTAAAATATATGTCAATAGGTGACGCGAAGTCGAACGCGAACTTATATTGAGAACTTGAATGAAAAATTACAAATGAAAATTTATTTCTGACCAATTATGTATTGTGCTCAACTGACCACTTTCGAGGTATATCAAACAATTATACAAATTGAAAGTGAAATGTATTCAGTACAACATAAAACGCATCAAACCTAAACCTTCACACAGTGCACGCTAACTGCACAACTCATGTAGCATTACTTGATACAATAAAACTACATGACTTATATTGACTTAAAAGGAAACAACGAAGTCATACATTTAACAAATTCGGCAAATTTGTATGTTTTTAACATTAAATAATTGGATTATGTTAGCGAACCTCGACAAACGATTGTGACGTCACTCCAATGGCCGCTCTCCCGACACAGCGCGGTGTTGTTGCCAGATTCCTGCTCGTAGCCCGTCTCACATGTGTAGATCGCCTTCACACACCATCAAAACATTACTACACACGTAAAACATAACATGTTGCAACAAGGGTCTACAAGAATTGATATTGTAAATGTTGACAAATACGTACTAATTTTCGCTATCCACCATTCATTAATTTTCAACACAATTTTTAATAGTCGTAGTTTCCTGCAGTAATACAGCTGTGCTAGGAAACGAACAAAACCAGAGTTTATGTAAATTCTTTTCACTGATGTTTCTCCAAAAATGCCATATATCTGCCACATGAAACAAAATGAAACCTTCACGAAATGGGCACTGTTCCTTGCCAGCAACATACTTAAAGATTAAAGTTACTACAGAACGTAAGAAATAACCAGCTGAATTGCAGTTTACGAACCTTCGCGTTGAGCTTCCTGCCAGTTATTCTCATTTTTGAGTGTTCGATTTGTCGCGGCTCGCCACACGTGACTTCTGTCAGTACATCAAGGCCAGCGGTTTTATTTTAATACATTTATACAATGGACCATGTATACGAAAAAGTATATGTCCAATATATTAAAAGTGGTGGTGGTGGTGGCTGTTGCTGTGGTGGTGGTGGTGGTGGTGGTGGTGGTGGTGGTGGTGTGGTGGTGGTGGTGGTGTGGTGGTGGTGGTGATGATGATGGTGGTGGTGATGTGGTGTTGGAGGTGGTGGTGGTGGTGGTGGTGGCGGTGGTGATGGTGGTGCTGGTGGTGGTGGCGGCGGTGATGGTGGGGGTGGAGGTGGAGGTGGTGGTGGTGGTGGCGGTGGTGATGGTGGTGTTGGAGGTGGTGGTGGTGGTGGTGGTGGCGGTGGTGGTGGTGGTGGTGGTGGTGGTGGTGGTGGCGGTGGTGATGGTGGGGGTGGAGGTGGTGGTGGTGGTGGTGGTGGTTTTCCAATTACCTATACCTCTACAATATCACCCGAGTCGCCCCTTTAGAATTGTTCCTTAATATATGGAGCATATCCTCTCCTACTAAACGTCCACTCACCAACACAGAGAGGATCGTCGCCCTCCCATTGCGCTTCCTTGTTACATGGCTTCGTCAGGTTGCCTCGTTCCTGTCTGAAGCCGTCGACGCATGCGTAGTAGGCATATTCGTTCATCCGGGTTCCGCCGACATCCAGTAGTGTATAGTTGACTTGTGGTGGATTCGAACATTTTATTTCTACAACAAAGAATGGGTAGGTTGATTATTGCCTTGCTATATAGACATACAGATTTTGATATTCTGTTTCCCGGTATTCGCATAAGTATTGTTGCATGCATGCATGCATTAAACAACATTTTTTATTCGTGCATTCACTCAGAAATTGATTTGTCTCTCACTCGCTCACGTGCCTACTCATTACCATTACTGTCTTTCATTCACTCAATGATCACCTAATGATGATATCATGCTTACACACGTACATATGTGTATACATACACACATGCACGCACGCACGCACGCACACATGCACACACCTGACGTCCCTGTTCCAGTGTCACACTAACCTTCACACATGGGTGGTGTTCCAGTCCACTGCTTGTTCTTCAGACAGGTTCGGGTCCAGTTTCCCACTCCGCGCATGTATCCCTCCTGACAGTCGTACGTGATCGTTGTCATGTATATTGTCTCTTCAGGGACGACGTAGAGGGCGTGGGCCACCGGGGCCACACTCCCGCACGACACGACTGACAACGGAACAACACAAACGGTTCACGATTGCTTGAAAATCGCAATGCACCATCGGTAATGTCGTTTGGTTTCACCCACAAACAAAATATAACATTTAACACATTAAATGCCAGGCAAGTAGTTACAGTATAACATTTAAATTGTGCCTGTTGCAACATGTATGAACTAAATAACAAAATTATAGCAACACGTACATGTGCAGTTTGTTCCTGTTTTGACAAAATGTGGGTCCACTTACCTCAACAAAGTGGTTTTGCTTAATGACATATATTTGTTCACTTCACATTATGTCTGTTATGTTCCAAGTAGGTGTATGTTTATCTAAATATGATCACATATATGAAACGTCTCATTCTGATTTGATGATCTACGTAGTTCCACTCACTTCGACAAAGTGGCTTGATGCCGGACCATTCGCGATTAGCCAGGCACGTTCTCTCGGTGTCACCCGCGATCAGGTCAAAGCCCGTCATGCAGGAGTACGTGACAGTCGTCGCGTAGGCATACGAGGTGGCGTTGACGTCTACTTCAGTGAAGGACGGATACTCAGGCGCGGGACATCGGATCGCTGAAGATATGAGAAAAGAATATCATTAAGTGCAAGGCAGATGAATAATCCACTGAGATTTCTGTCATAGTTGTGTATATTTGCGTCTTCAAATAAAATTATGATATCAGCATAAAAACTTGTCGACGCCATGGTATTAACGTTTCACGATATTATTTTATTTCAGACTTTGCATTTCTTGCTTTATTCAGATGCTTTTTATTGCTACTCTCTTTACATATCCTCCAACATAATATCGCTGGTTGCTTTCGAAAATCCCTTTTCACCCGTTCACCTACCCGTGCATTGCGGGGGTTCGGCACTCCAGTATACATCCAAGTTACACACCAGCTTCAGATTTCCGTTGATCTGCCTAAAGCCCTCCGCGCATTTGTACCTAACCACGGACCCGGCGATGGTGGAGCCTGGGTCAGAGATGATCTCGGCATGTCGTGGGTGAGTAAGGTTTGGGCAGTGGATCCCTGGAATATCCATTTACCATTTACGGAATGTACAGGGAATGGTCACTAATTGCTTGGTCAGTTTCGTACAGTACATGTAAAGGAAGCACGCACGCACGCACGCACGCACGCACGCACGCACGCACGCACGCACGCACACACACACACACACACACACACACACACACACACCAATTTGGCAGCGCTTCTTAGTGTCGACGAGAACGCCGTTGGGACACGACCAGGTTCATAGCTCTTTAGCCAACTATTGATTGTAGCGATGCATCTATATAACGCAAAAGACATGTTAAAGACATTATGAAGTTCGTAATTCTAAACAATCCTAAACACAAAGCAATAGTTGACTGGCTTACTTTCACAGCGCCCCGTGATATTTGGGGTCCATTCCCACTCCAAGGTGCACCTCTGTACTTGCGGCCCTTGTAGCACATAGCCGAATTCACAACTTAGTTCACAGGTGCCGTTGTAGAGACTCTTCTGTGTCGCACAACGTGTGCTGTTGTAGCGTCCAAAAGTGATGTTTGCCAAAGGTTCGATGGTGATCGCTGCAGTAAAAAGGAGAAGTGAACGCAGGCAACAATGCGATAACAGTAAAGCGTCGAAAGACAATGCAATTGGAAGAATGAAGGCTAGAATAACTACACAGAACTACACACCGTGTGCGTGTGTGTGTGTGTGTGTGTGTGTGTGTGTGTGTGTGTGTGTGTGTGTGTGCGTGCGTGCGTGCGTGCGTGCGTGCGTGCGTGCGTGCGTGCGTGCGTGCGTGCGTGTGTGTGTGTGTGCGTGATTGCGTGCATGCATCAATGTGTGTATCTTCTCTCACCTACTTTCGATCAATTTACAAAAGTTATATACTTATTATATATATAGTATATATAAGGTGTCATTAAGACTGGACAGAGCAAATGCCATTGTTTTGCTTTATCAAACCATTCCCCAGAGGATTAGAGAACGAAAAAAACACCCTTGTTATTCAAAGCTGTGTTGCTTGCAATACATAGACAAACGCGCCAACCTTGGCACGTTTCGTTGGCAGATGTCCAATTCCCCGTGCCGTTGCACCACGTTTTCACGAAACTAGCTTCACTCAGATACTGGAATCCGATATCACATGTGTAATGGGCGGTGTCTTCAAACGTCGTCCCGTTGAACTGTACTGCAGCACTGGTCAGGTTATGTGGCTGGCCGCAGTTAATTTCTGAACATAATGTCAATCACATATTACTTCATATAAAGTTAGACATAACAGCTAATGTGCTAGATATAATATACACACGTATGCAAATATACGCACGCACGCGCGCACGCACGTACGCACATACACAAATTTGAAAGCGCTTTGACTAGCCAATTATTGATTATAACTATAAAACGCAAAGACAGTACGCTGCATTCTTGACATCTCAAACAGTAATATATCAGAACATGTTTTCAACGAAAGTGATGTTAATCTTTATCAAGCTTACGTCATAATTCTATGATTAAACACAACACACGGTTAGAAAGGCTTACTTTCACAGCGCCCCGTGATATTTGGGGTCCATTCCCTCTCCAAGGTGCACCTCTGTACTTGTGGCCCTTGTAGCAAATAGCCGAATTCCCAACTTAGTTCACAGGTGTCGTTGTAGAGACTCTTCTGTGTCGCACAACGTGTGCTGTTGTAGCGCCCAAAAGTGATGTTTGCCAAAGGTTCGCAGGTGATCGCTGCAGGAAAAAGGAGCAGTGACAGTAAGCGACAATGCAGTAATGGTGAAGTGTGGAAGGACATTGCAAGTGGAAGAATGAATACACTAGAATAACTACATATGACTACACATCGTGTGGGTGTGTAGTCATAACTACATATGACTACACATAACTACATATGACTACACATAACTATATATGACTACACATAACTGCACATATATTATTACATATCCAGCGTTGATAGATACATATGTATGTGCGTAAGGTGTCACTGAAAGTGCAATTGATTATATTAATAAATATTTTACTTAATCAAACAATTCCCCAGATGACATGTGTCATCTTAGAAAGTATAAAGAACACACTTGTTATTAGAGGTTGTATTGCTTGCTTTACACACATTGGGTATGTAAAATGAAAGTTATCTGATTTACAAATATTTTACTTTATCAAATAACTCCCTAGAAGATTAGAAAAGTATAAACAACACCCTTGTTATTAAAGGCTGTGTTGCTTGCAATACATAGATTAGAAAAGTATAAACAACACCCTTGTTATTAAAGGCTGTGTTGCTTGCAATACATAGACAAACGTGCTAACCTTGACACGTTTCGTTGGCAGATGTCCAATTCCCCGTGCCGTTGCACCACGTTTTCACGAAACTAGCTTCACTCAGATACTGGAATCCGATATAACATGTGTAATGGGCGGTGTCTTCAAATGTCGTCCCGTGGAACTGTACTGCAGCATTGGTCAGGTTCTGTGGCGGGCCGCAGTTAATTTCTGAAAATAATGGTCAATCACACAGACAGACAGACAGACAGACAGACACTTTGTTTTATAGATTAGATAATGTGGAGACATTACTTCACTATGCATGTATATATGTAGAAATAACATACCAGTATATGCAACATACTTTTGCAAAAACCCTGTGACTACTTTTCTTTAACTGTTCACCTTAGACGTACTGCTTATTTTAGACGTGATGTTTGACGAAAAGTGGGTCGCCGTGGTCCGGCAGTTAGAGCACCGGGCTCTCGGTCGAGAGGACCGCGGTTCGAGTCCACCTGCCGCCGTTTCGAAACTTGGTCAATTTCGTTCACCCCACGTTGCCTGTGTTTTCCGGAAGAGACACTAAAGACAGTTGCTATCTCGTGTCTATGCCAAGGGAAGTAAAATATCCCGCACATTGGAAAATGGGTAACATGTCGTGGACTCGCAGAGTGGTAGTCTATGTCTCTAACCCACCGATTTTAGCGTCTGAGGCCGGAGCTGCTTCCTGGTCAGGCGAGTAAGAACGCGGATATGGACAGACAGCGTGTAAGGCAGTAATGACGTAACTGACTCCTTATTATCTACACCAGTATATTGATGGATGTTTGCTGATTATCACGACATGATTGTTCACACAAAGTTTACACCCCAAGATATACACATAAATTGCTTACTTTCGCAGAGTCCAGTAGCCATTGGGGACCATTCCCAGTTCAGTGCACACTTCTGTTCGTTCGGCCCTTGTAGAACAAAGCCAAAGTCACAAGTCAATTCGCAGGTGTCCTTGTAGAAACTCCTCTGTGTCGTGCAGTTCGTGTGGCTGTAGCGGCCAAACGGGATGTTTGCTAAAGGCTCACATGTAATCCCTGCACGAAAAACGGAATAATACATGCTCAGCTATATATGTGTGTGAATGCATGCTAGGTCGGTGGCAAGCAAATGAAAAGCCGAAAAACAGCATACGGTGAGTGTACTGATTGCATACACACACGCACGCACGCACGCATACACGTACGCACGCACGTACACACACACGCACGCACACACGCACGCACACACACTTCAAATATTTGCTAAATTTTCATTAATACAATCAAGACAAACGTTTGGAAACGTAAATAATGATGATGATGCTGACGACGTCGAAGGTGATGGTATTGGTGATGATGTTTATAATGATAATGATATTGTTTGTCAGCAATATAACGAACTACCATAGCATGTTTAGTTTGCAGTTGTCACATTGCCTATTGCAGTGCATATCGTCAAGTCACAAATTGGCAAGTCAAGTCAAGTCATGGACCTGCAAGTCAAGTCAAGTTTCAAGTGAATCACCAATTCAAGTCTCGAGTCATCTCTCTGAATTCCAAGTCGAGTCCGAAGTTGCCAGCGTTCACCAATCGCCATGACTGTTGAGGATTGTCTCCAGTAATTTTGAGCAGAAAGCATAGGCGGGTGCATCACACAATTATCAGAGATATATTTCGACATATTTTGCTGGTTATTACTGTATGTCCTATAAAAAGTGCACTGTGTTCAATTTGGAAAATTATCAACATTTTAAAGTAGTAATTCATTCTTTATTTTAGAACCGCTGTCTGATGATTGTCACGACGTTCTTGTAATTACAGCGTTTACACCCGAAGCCATACACATGAAAAGGCTTACTTTCACAGTGACCCGTGACCTTTGGAGACCACTCCGATTCCGTGCAGGTCTGTACTGGATGCCCGCGTAGCGTAGAGCCGACGTCACACGTCAATTTACATATTGTCTCGTAGCGACTCTTCTGTGTTGCACAGCTCGGGTTGGTGTAGTGGCCAAACGGGACGTATGCTAAAGGCTCACATCTAATCTCTGCATAAAAAAACGAAATAACACATCTTCAGACATATATTCATTGGAGGATGAACCCCTAATGTGGCCCCCTTCTGAGGGCCCCTTCTGGGGCCCCCTTCTGAGGCCCCCTTCAGATGCCCCCTTCTGATGCCGCTTTCTGTGGCCCCTTCTGCAGCGTACATTGGGTGCTGCAAGAACACTGGATAGGACATGACATTACCTCTCAAGAAACGTTCGTATCCGTTTGGAATGATTAAACAAATTGTAGCCCTAACCCTCATCCTAAGTAACCTTTGACCTCGTTGCACGACCTCTAAAACAATTTGTTTAAGGATTATGACTTTGCACGGCTTAAGTTAAAAAAAATCGTTGAGCAAATTTATATTAAAAAAAAGATTTATTTTAAGCACCATTTTATATATATATATATATATATATATATATATATATATATATATATATATATATAATATATATATATATATATATATATATATATATATATATATATATATATATATATATATATATATATATATATATATATATATATATATATATATATATATATATATATATATATATATATATATATATATATATATATATATATATATATATATATATTACATATATAGACATATGCAAATACCTGCACATATTCGAATGTCACAAAATTCCCATCGTGTGTTGTTGTCTGTAGTGTAGCACCATGCACCAACATCAGCGTGTTTTGTGGGGTTACGGCAGTTATTTGACGCTTCATAAATCGAAGAGTCAGGGAAGTAGTCTTTGTTGGTTGTCCGCCATCCATGACTGTGGGGCTGTAAATCATAACCGTTACACAGCTATCATAGACTATATATCTCTCTCCCGCGCCTCCTCTCAATCGCTCACCCCATCTCTCTCTCCCTCGCCCCTCTCTTTCTCCCTCGACCCCTCTTCATCTCTCCCCTGCCCCCTCTCTCTCCGTTGCCCCCTCACTCTCTCCTTCGCCATCGTCCCCTCTAACTCCCTCGCCCCTCTCTCTCTCCCTCGCCCCCTCTCTCCCGCACCCTCTCTATCTCTCCTCACTCCCTCTCTCTCCCTCGCCCCCTCTCTCCCTCGCTCCTCTCTCTCTCCCTCGCCCCCTCTCTCCCTCGCTCCTCTCTCTCTCTCTCACTCATCCCTCTGTATCCTTGCCCCCTTCTCTGCCTCACCCCTCTGTATCTCTCCGTCACCCTCTCTATCTCCCTCGCACCCTCTCTCTCCGTAACTACTCTCTTTCTCTACCTCATCCTCTCTTTCTCTCTCACCCTCTCTCTCTCCCTCACCCTTCGCTCCCTCGCTCTCCTCTCTCTCTCTCACTTGCTACCCCTGTCTCCCTCGCCCCCTTATACTAATACATTTATACATGTGACACTGAAATTTCTAATAAGTACACATACGTTTTGCACACTCCATTTCTGACAAGTTCTGCCAGATATAGTGGAGCTGACGTGTCCTATATACTCGGCTCCTTTCGTCGTCACTAAGCATTCCAGTGGTTCTGTAATGTCACATATAGGAATCATTCCAGTGGTTCTGTAATGTCACATACAGGAATCATTCCATAATTGCGATACACTTTCAGGAAATTTCGATTCCAGCTATATGGATGCATTTCAACACAACACTTTTGTTTGGATGTTTTAAAGTATTAGTTTTTATATGTACATTACACATGATATGGAAAATGTGACCGTTTTAACAAGTGGCAGGCTCCGAAGAAGCCATGTCCCAAGGGTACCCTTAGCTAGTAGATGGGAATGCATACCATATTTATGGCGCATGTGTACAGCTGTTAGATGGGTTAATAACTTGATGAATGTTTGAATAAACTGCTACTAAGAAATAGTATTGTATTCTAGGAAAAACTGCCCCCTGGCCACAATTATCAATATATGTGCTTGGTCAGGAAAGGGGACATTTTAACGGATTTTTTCTAAGTGAAATTGTTGTTAGTTCAGTTCAGTTTATTGAACACTGAACATTGCACTACTTTATGCAGATACATGCAGCAATATTCCAACTTCTGATGTTAAATCATTAAAAGTGTCAATGTTCAGGAAAGGACAGCATATTTATTTATTTAACGGAAAGTCATGCAGCCCATTCAAAACAACATAAAACAAAACCGAATCAGTCAATCTGGATCAAACTTGGCATGTGCATTTCTATGTTGAAGTGTCGTAGCACTTCACATGCTTCCCATAACATTTGGTAAATAATTATTATGAGGTTTAGTTTCATAAAAATACGAATGAGACTGAAAACCGTTGAAATTGCGCACATAGATTCATAGCCGTAATAGGAAATGCTCTGAAATTTTCGATGAAGGTTGCTGATTATTTAAGCGACACAAATACATTTTTGCAATAATTCCCGTGAAATCGCCCCTCTACCACATATTACAGTTATAATATATTTTAGCAATGCCTACATAATGAATATATTAAACAACTGAGTGTACCATACATTAGACAACAGATAGGTAAATGTCAACGTCGGCTTAAATATACTATGTCATGATGATGTATGTATGTCACAATTCTCACTTAAAGACCAGCGTTGTTTACGCTGTTTGTTATTCCCAACCTGGTACATATTTGTTGACGAAGTCATTGATGTGAAACGTGTACAACAGAAAGTGGTGTAACTATTAAAGACAAAAAAAAATTCAACATAGGATGAATTTTTTTATCACCCGATGTGACGATCAATCGTATAAATGATAAACAGTATATTCGCATACGCGGCCCACTTTTGTCAAAATAACACTTTAAAACAAGACGGGATGGCACAGAGCTCCCATCGTTCACTATTTATAGCACCACGACTTTTGTCAAAATAACACTTTAAAACAAGGCTTTAACGCCGGGTGCTATTGCCTTACCTGTATTATATGGGCAAGACGGGATGGCACAGAGCTCCCATCGTTCACTATTTATAGTATAACACCACGACTTTTGCCAAAATAACACTTTAAAACAAGGCTTTAACGCCGGGTGCTATTGCCTTACCTGTATTAGGTGGACAAGATGGGATGGCACAGAGCTCCCATCGTTCACTATTTATAGTATAACACCACGACTTTTGCC
The DNA here is from genome assembly GCA_963662155.1 of Lamellibrachia columna. Classification (NCBI taxonomy): domain Eukaryota; kingdom Metazoa; phylum Annelida; class Polychaeta; order Sabellida; family Siboglinidae; genus Lamellibrachia; species Lamellibrachia columna. Next base: position 7,888,126 of record OY759275.1, read on the forward strand.
AAAATAACACTTTAAAACAAGGCTTTAACGCCGGGTGCTATTGCCTTACCTGTATTATTTGGGCAAGACGGGATGGCACAGACCTCCCATCGTTAACTATTTATAGTATAACACCACGACCTTTGTCAAAATAACACTTTAAAACAAGGCTTTAACGCAGGGTGCTATTGCCTTACCTGTATTAGGTGGACAAGACGGGATGGCACAGAGCTCCCATCGTTCACTATTTATAGCACCACGACTTTTGCCAAAATAACACTTTAAAACAAGGCTTTAACGCCGGGTGCTATTGCCTTACCTGTATTATATGGGCAAGACGGGATGGCACAGACCTCCCAAACATGACCAAACTTAGCAAAAACAGCAAAGACGAAATGGTAACGAAAATGAAACGGTTACGTTGCGCAAACGTTGTAAGAATTTGGTTTAACGTGTCGCAAAGACACCGCACAGTTGAACGCAAATTGCGACGTACTTGTGCAATTAGGCAGGGGACTGTCCCACTGTCCCTCTGGTGTACATCGGGTCTCGTTGTTGCCCGTCGCTATGGTGTATCCAGGGACACATTTGTACGTTGTCAGTGACCCCGGGGTCAGTCCGGCAGACAAGAAAAGCAGTTTGGAGTTATCCGGTACACGTATCTTCTCACACAGGATCTCTGTGAAAATGAGAGCATGAGTTAGACATATACCATGTGACACGATAGACAAAGGGCATACAGACATATTTATTTTGAAAAATTTAAATATTTAACAAAAATCACGAGTCAAGGAGACTCTCGTTAATATAAACAAATGTCGCTAACGTGGGAGCCACATTTTGTCAACAAAACTATTAATTATGTAACGTCAAAAACAAAAATAAAAACACGTACAAATATGTCTCTCTAATACCCTTATATATCACCGCTCACCGGCCGGAAGAGTATTATTTCTACAGCGCACAACACGTACCAAGATACTAATGCAAATGTCATGATAACTTGACTGACCTTCACAGATGGGACGCTGACCACTTCACGTCCCATCGCCCTGACAAACGTGGGAGAAGTCCCCGCCTGCAGCCCGGTAACCCGGGGAACACCGGTAGATGGCGCTGGCGTGCACTGACAGGGGCGGGTGTGAAACAGTGGCCCCCAACACTGGCATTGGTTTGTTGCACAGCATTTCTGGAATGTAATGAATATATGTAATCATAACTGCCTTTATTTGCGATGGTCACGTTACGACTGCTGGACTCTTGGTGCAGCAAACCATATCCTCTTGAGGATGCCTTAACCTCTAATTCGAATCGGGAAATTAAGAAAATATATGTCCACTTCTCACGATTCGTCGACAATCTACTTTGGTGGCAATTAATACTTCTAGATAATGCTTCGGAGACTGGAATTATGTTTTGCATGTCCGTCTACGTGAGAGCTTTCGGGAGTGTACACTTTCGCCCACGTACATTGAAAGTATCAGTAATAATGCAGAGATAATTGACCGTCAAATTTGAATGACGTATCCAAAACACTGCATCCAAATGCTCAATCGCTCAACCATCGTCTACCTCATTCACTAATGCACACAAAGACCGACCGACCGACCGACCGACCGACCGACCGACCGACCGACCGACCGACCGACCGACCGACCGACCGACCGACCGACCGACCGACCGACCGACCGACCGACCGACCGACCGACCGACCGACCGACCGACCGACCGACCGACCGACCGACCGACCGACCGACCGACCGACCGACCGACCGACCGACCGACCGACCGACCGACCGACCGACCGACCGACCGACCGACCGACCGACCGACCGACCGACCGACCGACCGACCGACCGACCGACCGACCGACCGACCGACCGACCGACCGACCGACCGACCGACCGACCGACCGACCGACCGACCGACCGACCGACCGACCGACCGACCGACCGACCGACCGACCGACCGACCGACCGACCGACCGACCGACCGACCGACCGACCGACCGACCGACCGACCGACCGACCGACCGACCGACCGACCGACCGACCGACCGACCGACCGACCGACCGACCGACCGACCGACTCACCTTTACATGTCGTCGGCACGCCTGACCAGTCTCTAGTCCACAGACAAATCCTTATGGTGCTGCCGGACACGTAGCGGTAGCCAGACTCGCACTCCATGGTCATGCTGTCGTCCAACTGGTCACCGGTCTGGTTGACGATGACCACGTGGGCAGTGGGAATGACCGGACATGTGATGGCTGCAGTAAAAACATGTAATACAGCATTTAAAATCGTTGGTGTGCGTGCGTGCGTGCGTGAGTGCGTGCGTGCGTGCGTGCGTGCGTGCGTGCGTGCGTGCGCGCGTGCGTGCGTGCGTGCGTGCGTGCGTGCGTGCGTGCGTGCTCCATAATCGGTTGATCTAGCCCCATACCGCTTAAACAAGAAACAGCCCTGATTCACTCACGTTGACATTTGATGGTGACGCCTGTCCACTGACCCTGTTTTGTGCACGAGGACCGAGTAGTGCCAGACGTGAGTCGGTAGCCTTTCTCACAGACATAGTCCGCCCGGCCATTCGTCCCCTTTCCCGACTCCTCCACTAGTGTGTGCAGCGGCTGCGGCGGGGCGCCACATGTCACCTCTGCAACGCCATCTTACATGTTAGTGTTATTTATCTTATGTAAATATAAAACTATCTCAACTTCTTTTGCTTGAATTGATCAATAGAAAACGTTACGGAAATGTATATTAAAGGATGTTTTAATATTGGAAAGCGTTTTACGTTCAAAATATCAAACATGTCCCATTTGTTAACACATTAAGCGTACGCGTTCTCTCGGTTTGTGACATTCGCTCACATGGACATATAAGCGACCAATTGGGAATCGCATTTGGTTATATATTTGTCGTTCGGAGACGCGAGGAACTTCGGTTGAGAACTTGGATGACAAATGACAAATGAAAAGGTTATGTTATGACCAATGATATAAGAAACAAACCCTCAATATGGAAATGTATCCAATATAATAAACATAAAAACAATGCATGCTAATTACACAATACATGCAATATTATTTAATATAACAAAACTACATGAATTATATTTACGTAAAAGGAAACAACAACATTATACATTTGACACTTTTGGCAAGTTTGTTTAACATTTTAACATTAAATAATTGGATTGTGTTAGCGAACCTCGACAGACGATTGTGACGTCACTCCAATGGCCGCTCTCCCGACACAGCGCGGTGTTGTTGCCAGATTCCTGCTCGTAGCCCGTCTTACATGTGTAGATCGCCTTCACACACGAAATCAACAAACAACATTACTACACATGTCAACTCTTCAAGTGACCACGACACCACATTTTTGAAACAAATACATTTAAATGAGTGTAGAAATTCCCCGAATAGACACGTTGCAAAAAAACTAGAGTACCCAAGAATTGCTATCGCCAAAGCTAACACGTACCTGCGAAATGTATCATTATCATTAATAATCGTTATGCAGTTAATAATAGAAAACGAACTAAACCAGACTTTATGTAAATCCTTGTTACGAAGTGTCTGAAAAATGCCATATAATCGCTACATGAAACAAAATGAAACCGTCAACAAATGTGGACTCTTTCCAGCGAGCACACAAATCAAAAGTAAAAGTTACTACAGACACAACGCTTCACTTAGAAAAACGTGATAAATATCCAAATGAAGTGCATTTTACGAACCTTCGCGTTGAGCTT
>OY759275.1:7896861-7924361 GCA_963662155.1 Lamellibrachia columna
TCCTTGCACTACCCAGTCACTTATGACTCCTTGCACTACCCAGTCACTTATGACTCCTTGCACTACCCAGTCACTTATGACTCCTTGCACAACCCAGTCACTTATGACTCTTTGCACTACCCAGTCACTTATGACTCCTTCCCCCACCCAGTCACTTATGACTCCTTGCACAACCCAGTCACTTATGACTCCTTGCACTACCCAGTCACTTATGACTCCTTGCACTACCCAGTCACTTATGACTCCTTGCCCAGTCACTTATGACTCCTTGCACAACCCAGTCACTTATGACTCCTTGCACAACCCAGTCACTTATGACTCCTTGCACTACCCATTCATGTTTTGACAGGGCAATGCCAATGGTAATGACAAATTCATGAACAACTGCTGTTTCACGAAGCGTTCTTACGTTACTTATAACTAGGAACTGGTGATGAAGTTTGAAGTTGATCACACAACTCTGAATAATCGTAGAAAACACGAAGCTAACAATTGCACGTAACAACGAAATCCTATAGTTTTGACTTACGTAATCTACGTAATGTACGTTAAACGTCCACACATGATCATTCGCAATATCCCCCATAATCTTTACTATTTTTAGTGCCTACAAAGTGTCAGCCCCTTAGATGCGAAACTGACGGAGATATGAGGGACACACAAACATACAGACATAGTCACAAACTACTTAGTAACATAGACAAGATGTTTGATGAAAAATGGGTCGCGGTGGTCAAGCAATTAGAGCACCGGACAGTGACTCGAGAGGACCGGGTTTAGAGTCCACCTGGCGCTGTTCGAAATTTCGTTCACCATACATGTCTCTCGGCAGAGACACTAAAAGCCGTTGGTCCCTGCTACCTGGTGTCTATGCCAGGGAAGTAAAATATCCCACACAGGAGGTAAATGTTTAACCTGTCGTGGCCTCACAGAGTGGTGCTCTCTATATCTAACCTGTCGATTATAGCTCCTGCGGCTGCGGCTGTTCGTGAGTGACGCCGAGCAGGCGCAGTAATATCGTAGCTGACTCCCTACTGCCTACAGCAGTATACGGACGGATGTTTGATGATTTTCACGACATAATTGTCCACCGAACGCCTACGCTGCAAGATATACGCTATTTACACATGAAAGGCTTACTTTCGCAGTGTCCCGTGGCCCTTGGGGACCATTCCCATGTCAGTGAGCATGTCTGTACGTGCGGCCCTTGTAGCACATAGCCGAAGTCACAAGTCAGTTGGCAGGTGTCCTTGTAGAAACTCGTCTGTGTCGCGCAGTTCGTTTGGCTGTAGCGGCCAAACGGGACTTGTACTAAAGGCCCACATGTAGTCCCTGCACGACACATGGAATAACACATGTTCAGCTATATATGTGTGTGTTGCATGCTGGGTCGTGTTGCATGCTGGGTCATGTTGCATGCTGGGTCGTGTTGCATGCTGGGTCGGTGGCAAACAAATGTAAAGCGGAAAAACAACATACATTGTATGTACTGATTACAAACACACATACGGCGCATGTAATGAATACACACACATACGGGGTGTGTACTGATTACGCACACACATACGGCGTGTGTACTGATCACACAAATACCGTGTGTGTACTGGTTACACACACACACACACACACACACACACACACACACACACACACACACACACACACACACACACACACACACACACACACGAGCCAAAAACAAATATTACTTGAGTACCGAGTCTTGATATTGAAGCCATCAGAAACTATGCAAACTTATTATGATTATTGTGTGTCTGATTGTGCGTGCATGCGTGCGTGCGTGCGTGCGTGCGTGCGTGCGTGCGTGCGTGCGTGCGTGCGTTTGTTCGTTCGTTCGTTCTTTTGTTTGTTTGAATATGACTACTGCGCAGCCCGATGAACTGTTACGAACGTATTATTGTTTGAAATTATTATGTAACCGTTCACCACGCGACACTTATACAATCCGACGTCTTGGACATTAACAACTTCGTGGAAAACAATTATCAATATGACACGGCGTTGTAAGAAAAACACAAAGTTTAAAAATAATTATCGGAGTTAAATGTTTTTAAAAAACATTCGGATTGTTATTATTGTGTTTCCTATACACAAAGTGACATGCGCTGTGCCATGATATTGTTACATCGATGTTTTCTCAATCTAGAAAATAATCATCATTTTAAGGTATTTATTCAGGGACCGAGCAAAGAGTTTGGGAATTAGTATGTTTTTATGGACAGGTAAATGTCGACAACTGTGAACGAACCCCAACTGTTCATCTTACACGTTTTGCCGTTTTTATTTTAGACCGGATGTTTGATGATTTCCACAGAACGTTTAGAATCCAAACCATACACATGAAAGAGCTTACTTTCACAGTGACCCGTGACCTGTGGAGACCATCCCGATTCCGTGCACGTCTGTACTGGATTCCCGTGTAGCGTAGAGCCAACGTCACAACTCACTTCACATGTGTCCTCGTAGCGACTCTCATGTGTCGCGCAGTTGGAGTTGCTGAATACTCCAAACGGGACGTGTCCTAAAGGCTCACATCTAATATCTGCACGAAAAACAAAAGTAACACATCTTCAGATATATATTCATTGGAGGATGAAACCCCATATGTGACCCCCTGCAGCGTACATTGGGGGTTGCAAGAAGATCGGAGTGCTGACAGTCTTCAACAACAGTATTTGTAAGGCTTGTGTGTGTGTGTGTGTGTGTGTGTGTGTGTGTGTGTGTGTGTGTGTGTGTGTGTGTGTGTGTGTGTGTGTGTGTGTGTGTGTGTGTGTGTGTGTGTGTGTGTGTGTGTGTGTGTGTGTGTGTGTGTGTGTGTGTGTGTGCGCGTACACGCACCGGCACACGTGCACGCGAACACGCACGAACGAATTGCGTAATGTGGTACCTGTACACATTCGAATGTTGCAATATTCCCAGCCGATTGAAGGATCTATAGTGTAGCACCACGTCCCACCAAACCCGCTTGGGTTACGGCAGTAGTTTGATGCTGCATAAATCGAAGAGTCAGGGAAGTTGACATTGTTGGTCGACCATTGATGTTGGTGCGGCTGCAAATCATAATCGTTACACAGCTATTTTAGATCCTCTCTCTCTCTCTCTCTCTCTCTCTCTCTCTCCACCTATCTCTCCTTCCTCTTCCCCCTCTCTCTCTCCCTCTCTCTTTCTCCCTCCCCCTCTCTCCCTCCCTCCCTCTCTCTCTCTCTCTCTCTCCCTCCCTCCCTCTCTCTCTCTCTCTCTCTCTCTCTCCCCCTCCCTCCCTCCCTCTCTCTCTATCTCTCTCTCTGTCTGTCTGTCTGTCTCTCTCTCTCTCTCTCTCTCTCTCTCTCACTCTCTCTCTCTCTCTAATAATGATAATAATACTTTCGGTCCTTTAATAGCACATATTAATTAAATTACAAAATATTGTACGGGGTCAACTCCCCCTCCCATCGTTTGCTAACATCACTTTTTGGATTCAGCACCCCCATATCACGATAATAAACGTTATTAAGATATCATTAGTATACTAATTAGAAGGGTATTTGCCTATTTCGTGGGCAGATCGGGCTCCATTTTGGACTTTTGTCATTTCGGAGGTCAATGACCCCTCTTACAGTTAGCCAACTTCTTTGTTGGATTCAACACACCCATATTACCATAAAAACCGTTATTAAGATATTAATAGATCATTAATATACTAATTACAATGGTGTTTGTCTATTTCGGGGGCAAACCGAGCGCGATTTTGTTTCTGTAATTTAAGGATCAATGATCTCTGCCACAGTTTGGGAGGTCAAGGATCTCTCCCACAGCTTGGGAGGTCAAGTATCCCTCCCACAGTTTGGGAAGTCAATGATCCCTCCCACAGTTTAGGAAGTCAATGATCCCTCCCACAGTTTGTCGACATCACGTTTTGGATTCAGTACTCCCAAGTCACTCTGGAACCGTTTGTTGCATGATTTGCTAAAACAATGCCTTCAAGGTTTAAATTTTCTGAAATTGGTACCGATCTAATCGTTGTAGATAACAGTAATGAAGTAGGCTTCTTTCAAATCTTGATTCACCCTCTCAATCGCGTTCTCATCCTGTTCCTCGTTTTGTTCTTCCTCCGGAATCGCTTTAATCATAACATTTTAATATAGTGCCACTTCGTGTATAGTATAGTGTTAAATTTGTGTACAGTTTTGTAATCACCATTTGACAATCACACCACTCTAATACAGTACATAGGGCCTAGTATCATGTCATGCATTAATTAATCATATGCTACCTAGAGCCGAATACGTAAACATGTTATCCAACATTTTTTTATTGACAAATGGCTAAATGTTTCTTATTTTCTCAAATCTAGGTATTTCGGCTAGCGTTGTTTCGTCGGAATTAACGTAATAACATGATGCCCGATGCGATATAACACATTTCTGACAGTTGCACATTAGGGAAACAAGCGAAACATTCGAGACAAGAAAAAAGGCAACACCGTAAAGATGTAGACAGTTTAATTACATTGATCAAGATTCGATTGATTTTTTTATATTTTCTTTACAAACAATTTACCTTTGTTTTGTTTTGACGTTTCAGTAGCCTTCGTCAGACTGACTACCGCTAGATGGCGGCGCGGTAGAAGCTGGTGCGAAGATTCTGTCACGGGTGTGTCCGTCCCCTCGCTCCCGCCCCCCCTCGCCCCCCCCCTCCCGGCCGTGGCCTTGGGCTCGGTGGCTCTTCACGAGGCCGCAGTCGGGATGAGGTGGGCAGTCGGGGTGTGGGCCGGGGGGGACAAGTAACTCACTACCTCGCCGCCAAAATACAGCCACCGCCACATACCATTCGGAGTTTGTTGTTTTAGATGGCAATATTGTTAGATTGTTTTAGAATACATTATTAAGCTAATACTAATATACGGATGAATGTGTTTTGGGGCAGTTTTATTTAAAATAAACAGTCATTACGACTTAAATTCTCTTATATTAATATCGCTAACAATATCATAGTATAAACCTAATTTGTTGTGGTTCTGTTGATATTTGAATTAATGTCTAAATAACGTGTAATTTGTTTTCAGGTATCTCTATATGTAATATTTCTAGCTCGCATGTCGTAATATGACTCTCCTGTTACAAAGAATTGTTAAAACTTATGCTATATAAAAACAAGTTGACATATTTCAAGTACGACATACACTCTGCGAGGCCCATCTCTGACATGTTCGGCCACTTCTGGTAACGCTGACGTGTCCCATGTATTCTTTTCCGTGCTGCGTGAGAAGACATTCCAATGGCTCTGCAATACGAATGACATGCACACATTAGGAGTGTAACAATATATCGATATATCGAAGCATCGCAATAATATAAAGGTCTGTTATTATATAGTGCAGTATGGCTCAATGCGCTTTACACTTCATCCCATGACATACCTGTTTACACTTCACCCCATGACAGACCTGTTTACACTTCACCCCCTGACAGACCTGTTTACACTTCACCCCCTGACATACCTGTTTACACGTCACCCCATGACAGACCTGTTTACACTTCACCCCCAGACAGACCTGTTTACACTTCACCCCCTAACAGACCTGTTTACACGTCACCCCCAGACAGACCTGTTTACACGTCACACCCTGACATACCTGTTTACACTTCACCCCCTGACATACATGTTTACACTTCACCCCCTCACATACCAGTTTACACGTCACCCCCCCCCCCTCCCCCATACCTGTTTACACGTCACCCCCTCACATACCTATCTTCTCTGGGAAACATTCATGTAAGCTTATAATGAAACTCCAACTAATGTAGGCCTACAACACTACTAATGTATGTCTATAGCAATGCTTATGTAGGCCTATAGCATTACTAATGTAGGCCTACAGCACTACTAATGTAGGCCTATAGCATTACTAATGTAGACTTACAGCACTACTAATGTAGGCCTATAGCACTACTAATGTGTGTGTATATATATATATATATATATATAGCACTACAAATGTATGCCTATAGCACTACTAATGCATACCTATAGAACTACTAATGTAGGCCTATAGCACTACTAATGTAGGCCTATTAATAATGCATCGCCTACTGGTGTAAAGGCCTAGAAAGCAAAGCTTACTGTCAGCGTATAAAATCAATCATTGTATAAAACTGAATCCTAAACCGATTTAGCCTATCGCGAACCTGGTTCGTAGATATGTTGTGTGTGAATAATTTAAGTAATATACGCACTCGGTTTAATAAAAAAAATGCGTATTTTTGTTCAAATCATCGAAAGAATTGAATTTAATCGTTAGATCTGGTATGGCTCAAAATAGTGGAAATCGAAAACGGTAAACACTTTATGGGGTAAAGGCTGATCATTGCGTGACTTTCATGCTCTCACCGACCATACGACAAAGTTATGAAATTTCACATGGGCGAAATTCGTGAGTTTTCAGCGTTTCCATATTCACTTCAATAAATGCTGGATCAAGCATTAAATAATTAAATGGTTTATTTGATTATTTCACAAAAACTACACACAACAGTTGCACAAAAGAGCTAGCACGTCCTAGTAGATACTTTAACAAGATTTGCCATCCAAGCCAAAGGCCCAGATGGCAAGTGGACAAGGAAGCCATTGGCTTATCGAGAGTCCAACAATGTTCATCTACTTATAACCCGCCCTCCTGAGATATGTGTCAACCTTGTTTTTAAACATATTCACGCTGCTAGCAGTTACACAATCTGTAGACAATTTATTCCATTCATTTATTTTCCTCTGTGAGAAAGAGTGCTTCCTGATGTCCAATCTACATTGATCCTTTACTAATTTTACCTCATGTCCTCTAGTTCTGCTATCCTTCTTGAGTGAGAAAAACATTTTTCTATCAATATTTTCATACCCATTCAATATCTTAAAACTTCAATCTGATCTCCTCTTAACCTCCTTGTCTCTAGAGTTGTTAAACCACATTCTTTCAGGCGTTCTTCATAACTAAGGTCTCTCAGTTCTGGAATCATTTTAGTTGCTCTCCTTTGTATGCGTTCAAGCGTATCTATATCCTTCTTACGATATGGTCTCCATGCTTGTATACAGTATTCTAAATGAGGTCTAACTATTGCTTTATAAAGAGGTATAATTAACTTTTTTCCCTTGTATGTTATGTTTCTTCTAATCAATCCAAGAATTTGATTACCCTTTGAAGCTGCAATACCACACTGCTCTGAAACTTTCATATCAGCGCTTATTGTAACTCCTAAGTCCTTTTCTTTTACAGTAGTACCCAGAACAGTATCTCCCATTTTATAGTTTACATTCAAGTTCCCATGTCCTGTATGTAGGCATTTACATTTCCCAAAATTGAACAACATCTGCCATTTCTCAGTCCATTTCACTAATCTGTCTAGATCGTTTTGTAAATGTTGTTTATCACCATCAGTATTAACCTTTCTAAACAGTTTTGTGTCATCCGCAAATTTCAGTACGTTCCTTTTTATAATGTCGTCCAAGTCATTGATATAAATTAAGAATAATATAGGTCCTAATACTGATCCTTGAGGTACCCCACTCAAAACCGATTTCCAATTTGAAACTTCTCCATCTACTACAACTCGTTGTTTTCTGTCAGTCAGCCATTGTTCTATCCAGTCAGTTATGCTATCCCCGATACCATGGGCTTTTAATTTAAGTAGTAATCTTTGATGTGGCACTTTGTCAAAAGCTTTCTGAAAATCTAAGTAGATAATATCTACTGGCGATCCCACGTCTATCCACTTAGTGATTTCTTCCAAAAAACATAACATATTTGTTAAGCATGACCTCGCTTTAAGGAATCCATGTTGAGATGAATTTAATAATTTATGCTTAACGAGGAAGTCCACCATATGGACTTTAATTAACCTTTCTAATAATTTACAAATCACTGACGTTAAACTCACTGGTCTGTAATTCTCCGACTTATTTATCGAACCCTTTTTAAATAATGGTATGATGTTTGCTTCTTTCCATTCAAACGGAACAACTCCCTCTTTTAATGACAAGTTGAATACCATTGCAAATGGTATACTGATTTGTTCTACTGTTTCCATTAGTAATTTTGGAGGAATCCCATCCACTCCCGGTGATTTGTTATCCTTCATTGCCTTTATTTTCTTAGCTACTAATTCTGGAGTTACAACTAACGGACCTAAATAGTCAGATTTAGCCCCCTGAAATTTAGCATCAGCAACTGGTAATGAACTAATATCTTCTTTGGTAAACACTGAACTGAACTAACCATTTAGGTCTTCCGCCATTAAAAACCCCTGTGATATTATATTTCCAGCACTGTCTTCTAGTGGTCCAACCTTGTCTTGTACGTTTTGTTTACTCCTGACATATGCATAAAAACTCTTGCTGTAATGTTTTATGTTACATGCTAGTTTTTGCTCATAGCTTCTTTTAGATTGGCTGATTTCAGTTGTAGCTGCATTAAGTGCCTCTTTGTATTTTGCATAGTCTTCTTCCTTTCTGATACGCCTATAAACCCTCCACATAGTTTGTTTTAGCATTATTTTTCTAATAGCCTCTTTTGACAAGTGTTTCTTTCTACACCGTTTTCCTTGTTTTTGGAAGGGAAAAAATGTATCGATGATACTCTCAATTTCATATTTTAGAATATTCCAACATTCAATTGCGGTCTTATTCATCAGCATGTTATTCCAATCTAGCTTTGCTAAGTATTTTCTCATATCTTTGTAGTTACCTTTGTGGAAGTTTCTCTTGTACATTTTCTTATTTTTACTTTCTGATTTTACATTGATGTTAAAATGTATTTGATTATGGTCACTATTACCCAATGGTTCAAATATTTTTACATTGTCCACTAATTATTTTTGTGATGACAAAACTATATCTAATACATTTTCTCCCCTGGTTGGTTCTAGTACGTGCTGCGTAAGAAAGCTATACTGGATTAAAAATAGAAATTGTTGGTCCTCAAACCCTGTGCTCTCTAGAGAATTCCATTGTATGTGTCCATGGTTAAAATCTCCCATTATGATACATTCCCCTTTACTAACTTCCTTTATAGCGTTTTTTATTTTTGTGTTGTCCTCTTCGTTTATGTTTGGACTTCGGTAAACTAATCCAATAGTTAATTTTGAATTTCCTGAAACAATTTTGCACCAAACAGCTTCATCGCAATCTGCTTCCCTTTCTAGTTTTATTTCATAAGCCCGAATAGATTCTTTAACATATAAAATAACTACCCCGCCCCTTCTTCCTATTCGATCTTTCCTAAACATTACATATCCTGTCAGTCCTAATTCAGCATCTGTTATATCTATGTTGGCCCATGATTCAGTTATGCCAATTATGTGAGGGTCAATATCTTCTACCATAATGTTTAATTCGTTTTTCTATGCTCCTTGCATTTAAACATACGCATCTATAACCTTTTTCAGAGATGTTTTTCGGATGATTTGATATTGGTTTATCTGTGCTAGTAGCCTCTTGTTCTGCTTGAGACACCTCTAGGTAACCCCCCTGCACTTCTAGTTTAAAGAATGTTTACTTCCAAAAATATTTGTCATTGTACCCAAGTCACTATCTACTGCTGCTGAAAGTTTGTCCGCGAATACTGCCGCCCCCTTTCCACTTAAATGAAGCCCATCCTTCATGTACATATCAGCCCTCCCAACAAAACTTCCCCATAAATCCACAAATCCAACTTCCTCTTCCCTACATAGCTTCTGAACTAACATGTTAATTGCCATCCCCCGACAATTTCGATATTTGTGACCCCTCCTGCCCATTACAGGTACAATCCCTTAATGCAATGATTATCATGTTATTAATGCAATGGTTATCATGTTGTTATTAATGCAATGATTATCATGTTGTTTGGATGAGACATTAAAGTATATAAGTCCCTTCTACCTGGTGTCTATGCCAGGTAAAGTAAACCATCCCACACAGGGAATAAAATTATGAGTAACCTGTGGTGGACTAATTCCAGAGTGGGATGTGCACTGATAATTACAGTTACCGGCCAGCATGCACTATTAATTTAGATTTAGCAGAAATGTTAATATAAAGTAAACGCATGACCATTTTAACATCATCACTAAGATAACGCCGTAGGGGAGAGCGGGGCTAGTTGTTACAATTTTCAGTTAAAGTAACGTTTTTGTGAAATGTATGTTATATGCATTATTTCTGTTAACGTAGAAATTATATGTATTATTCATATTAATAAAATGCACCACACCAATGATATTCCATATTGTTGTTAGGTTGATATGTGAAGTTTTCCAAGCGGGAAACGTTGTTATATCATACATGGCACGTTGTTACATCATACATGGCACGTTGTTATATCATACATGGCACGTTGTTACATCATACAGGGCACGTTGTTACATCATACATGGCACGTTGTTACAGCAAAGAACATGTGGATCACAAAGCAAATGTCATCGTACATGTTACTGTTATTATATTAATTTGATTATACACAATTGTTCATCTCATACACACTGTGAACAACAATGCAGGTATTCACAGCTTCGTATATTAAGTTGTTCATGTTTAGTTACCAAAGTTCACACATTCCTCTGGATACTCACCAACACAGACGGGGTCCTCGCCCGTCCACTGGAGATCTGATGAACAGACCTTGGCCAACTCTCCAGACACGAGCTCGAAACGGGGCAGACATTTGTAGATGACTCGTTGTTCGAACGATTTCTTATCGACGCACCAGGTTGTATTGGCCACTGCAGGAGGATCGCTACACCGCATAACTGCAAGAGTTCATTATTAGAATGTCGTTATTAATGCAATGGTTATCATGTTGTTATTAATGCAATGATTATCATGTTGTTATTAATTTAATAAGATTTGCCATCCAAGCCAAAGGCCCAGATGGCAAGTGGACAAGGAAGCCATTGGCTTATCGAGAGTCCAACAATGTTCATCTACTTATAACCCGCCCTCCTGAGATATGTGTCAACCTTGTTTTTAAACATATTCACGCTGCTAGCAGTTACACAATCTGTAGACAATTTGTTCCATTCATTTATTGTCCTCTGTGAGAACGAGTGCTTCCTGATGTCCAATCTACATTGATCCTTTACTAATTTTACCTCATGTCCTCTAGTTCTGCTATCCTTTTTGAGTGAGAAAAACATATTTCTATCAATATTTTCATACCCATTCAATATCTTAAAACTTCAATCTGATCTCCTCTTAACTTCCTTGTCTCTAGAGTTGTTAAACCACATTCTTTCAGGCGTTCTTCATAACTAAGTTCTCTCAGTTCTGGAATCATTTTAGTTGCTCTCCTTTGTATGCATTCAAGCGTATCTAAATCCTTCTTACGATATGGTCTCCACGCTTGTATACAGTATTCTAAATCAGGTCTAACTATTGCTTTATTAAGAGGTATAATTAACTTTTTTCCCTTGTATGTTATGTTTCTTCTAATCAATCCAAGAATTTGATTACCCTTTGAAGCTGCAATACCACACTGCTCTGAAACTTTCATATCAGCGCTAATTGTAACTCCTAAGTCCTTTTCTTTTACAGTAGTACCCAGAACAGTATCTCCCATATTATAGTTTACATCCAAGTTCCCATGTCCTGTATGTAGGCATTTACATTTCCCAAAATGAACAACATCTGCCATTTCTCAGACCATTTCACTAATCTGTCTAAATCGTTTTGTAAATGTTGTTTATCACCATCAGTATTAACCTTTCTAAACAGTTTTGTGTCATCTGCACATTTCAGTACGTTACTTGTTATACTGTCGTCCAAGTCATTGATATATATTAAGAATAATATAGGTCCTAATACTGATCCTTGAGGTACCCCACTCAAAACCGATTTCCAATTTGAAACTTCTCCATCCACTACAACTCGTTGTCTTCTGTCAGTCAGCCATTGTTCTATTCAGTCAGTTATGCTATCACCAATTCCATGGGCTTTTAATTTAAGTAGTAATCTTTGACTTTGTCAAAAGCTTTCTGAAAATCTAAGTAGATAATATCTACTGGCGATCCCACGTCTCTCCACTTAGTGATTTCTTCCAAAAAACATAACATATTTGTTAAGAATGACCTCGCTTTAAGGAATCCATGTTGAGATGAATTTAATAATTTATGCTTAACGAGGAAGTCGACCATATGGTCTTTAATTAACCCTTCTAATAATTTACAAATCATTGACGTTAAACTCACTTGTCTGTAATTTTCTGACTTATTTCTCGAACCCTTTTTAAATAATGGTATACTAGGTCGGTTTGAATATTTGCAAAATTTCGGCGATTAGCTGGGCCCTCTGTTTGCCGTTGATGGCGTTGACTTCCGAGTCTGTACACGGGCACCCGTGGAAAAAATCCGTGAAATCGGTACGCCGTCTTCGTATTCGCTTCTCCGGGCTGTTGACTCGGTGTCGAACGAACCGACCTGTCCGAACGGCTTTCCACTCCTACCACTCTACGGCCATCCGACCGTACCGATGGACCGGTTCCTGTTGAAAACAGGTCACTTCGCGACGGCGCGTGTACCAGCCCGTCGGCATGTCTAGCATCAAGGCCCACGGGTTCTGGGCGTTAGCGTCGTAAACAACGATCGAGCGGCACGACCGAGCGGAGTCGCCGTAGTTGCGCTGTCACATCTTGGTGACGCCTTTCTCGTGGTATCAGTGAAACACGAGACTTGGACCCCCCCACGATGCCTTTTTTCAAGAGGTGGTGCAGGTCTTTGTTCTTCTCGTTGAACGACGTGACGCGAGTCGCCGGCGGTAAGTTGTTGAATAGTTACAGACCGGGAATGCTGATCTCGTTTTTTAACATGTCAACGTGGCGCTGTGGAAGGAGGTAAATTGTTTGTCGATGGCTTCTAAGAAATGTGCCACGTATCTGTTGTTGTACCGGACCATGAAGTCGTCCATCGTCGTCATACCGTTGTCGCGCCACTTCTTTTGACACCGCACGTACACCTCATCCGAGATATTCTCCTCTTTCAGGCGACTGTGGAAGGTCTCTTTCGGCGGATCGTCTAGTTTTCGCCCGTCGTCCATATATTCGTACGGGAATTGTCCTTTCATCAGCTCGCATCCGTACGCTTTCAGAAACTTTTCATAGCTGAAACACAGTGGAGGTATTTCGCGATGTCCAGAAATGTCAGTGTGTCTGTCAACATGTACATGAAGTCGTTGTGCTTCTTGATCACTAAACACGAGGAGACGTCCTGTTGTTCGCAGACAGACTTTTACGACGTTCAGGTCGTACTTACAGCGACGACTACTGGAGAACCCGAGAAGATTACTGGACTAGACGGGATGACGAAATTCCAGCATACATACACTTTGTGTGTGAACTTACAGAAATATATAGGAAATTCGCGATAGCGTGAGTCCTTTCCCGCTTCAGAGGCAAAGCCTACCTTGTTGGATTTTATTTTATGTTGCTAAACCTGGTTCCCGCTTATTCACTGATTCCAATATTACCAATTATCTTTAATTTTATCATTATATTTACTATATCCGGTTTTGTAGAGTATCGCTTATCCCTTACATTCCATCTATTTCAGAAGAACACAGCCGGTTCCCAACCAACACGATGAGAACTGGTGTAACGAAATGAATGAATCAACGGTAAGTAATAATTTTAAGGTATCTAAATCTTTCCGCCTGGCTTTGGAAATAAATACATGACATTCTGTATTACGATGTTTGAACTATGGACTACCTACATAACCTGTTCATGCGCCACCCCTAACGCTAAACTTCCAATGTGGGCTCCCACAGTACACTTGGATACAATTGGATACAATTGCTTGTTGATGCCATCCGTCTATACACACTCTAACATTTATTCACCATATCCAGGACAGTTCACACAATAACAAGTGTAGCACGGCACGTATTGAAGTCGTGTGTAATGAATAAATAAATGCTGTTGATGGTTAATGTGCATTAAGCTAACAGAACTCACGATTAATTTTAAGTGCTGCTGAGTGCTGCATCTGCATAGATTAGTAATCAAGAAACATGTACATGTCATATTGATCTGATATGCACACTGGGATGGATAAATACCGAAAATATAACATATTAAACTAGGAGATATTTAGCTCACAAAAACGATGCCTGAAAACCCTCTTGCGGGTGATTTATTGAACAAATTGTGATTTTTGTCAGCTTAATGCACATTAACCATTAATTGCATGTATGTTCTAATAAAAGTTGTGTAATCTATATGTTGCAGATAATAATGCCCCAAATGTGTTTGATATAGGTTGATTAGTTCAAGGGATATTAATCTATGACATACGAATAATTATATTTATTTAAAGTCTTACAATTCAAATTGCCATAGCTCGAAACCTAATGGCGCTAGGACACTCAAATATGGGTTTCATGGTTATCTTACCAAGGGCTTTAAACTAAGCGGATCCATTACAAAATGTAGAGATCAATCCAACACCCATTGCTTGTGTTCACATGGAATAAACTTAAAGTGAAAAAAAAAACATATTTCATATGTTCACCTCGTGGAAATAGTATATCCGAGTCGCAGTAGCCTTATGTGATATGTTGTTAATCTCTAGGCGAGACGTGCCAATTAAATATTTAAAATATTCATATTCGCACTATCTCGCTGCCAGTCCGCCTGCCGCATGAAACAGCGGCGAGGCCGCGGCTTGCCCGCGAAATCGGGTTGTCGACGGCGGGATTATTCACTCGATTATCGATCATTCTTGGAAATGTTCGCTTATAGATAATTTGTTGTTCCCTTTACCAAATGGATTGTTCGACATCAAGTAGTCTAGCGTAGCAATCAGTGTTGCACCAACAGTGAGTGGGTGTTGTCGTTTACGATGCATCTGTCACATTTCAAATTGTTGACTTGCTTGATGGCGTGGTTGTCACCAGGGCTTCTTCTTCGAACTTTACTGCTAACGTCCGTCTATCTCAGGGCAACCGACGCAGCAGGTGAGACATAATGCGATGTTAATAGACCATCTCGGTGAACATAATCATCCGTTATTGTACTTGATAAAATACAAATGATAATTTCAAGTGGGAGTGTCTGGGTGTCACCAGGATGGCGGGATGACATCATGGAGTTCACAAGTGGGGGTATCGTGGGTGTCACCAAGATGACGGGATGACATCAAGGAGTGGACAAGTGGGAGTGCCTGGGTGTCACCAGGATGGCGGGATGATATCAAGGAGTGTACACGTGGGAGTGTCGTGGATGTCACCAGAACGGCGGGATGACACCAAGGAGTAGACATGTGGGGTATCGTCGATGTCACCACGATGGCGGGATGACACCAAGGAGTGGACAAGTCGGAGTA
The DNA here is from genome assembly GCA_963662155.1 of Lamellibrachia columna. Lineage (NCBI taxonomy): Eukaryota > Metazoa > Annelida > Polychaeta > Sabellida > Siboglinidae > Lamellibrachia > Lamellibrachia columna. The sequence goes on from OY759275.1 coordinate 7,912,203, forward strand.
TCGTGGTTGTCACCAGAATGACATCAAGGAGTAGACAAATGAGAGTGTCGTGGCTGTTAACAGGATGGTGGGATGACCCAAAATATGGACAAGTGGGAGTGTCGTGGCTGACACCGGGATGACGGGATGACATCAAGGAGTGGACTGATGGGAGTGTCGTGGATGTCACCAGGATGACGGGATGACACCAAGGAGTGGACAAGTGGAAGTGTCGTGGCTGTCACCGGGATGGCGGCATGACACCAAGATGTGGACAAGTGGGAGTGTCGAGACTACCTCTACTAAAGTAGAGGTAGTCTAAGTTAGTATAGTTAGTTACACACACACACACACACACACACACACACACACACACACACACACACACACACACACACACACACACACACACACACACACACACACACACACAAGGACGCACGGACGCACGCACGCACGCGCGCACGCACTCACGCACGCACACACACACACACACACACACACACACACACACACACACACACACACACACACACACAATCAACATGAAACAATTCTTAAATGACACTGCATGCATGTTCTTCATTTATTGGTTAATTTGGGGTCTGAATACAGAAACAATTCACAATAGGACGTCGCCATAATTATTGTCAGCGTCGAAGCTACAGCCGCCGTATTTTTCTGTGAAATCTACTCCAAGGCTAACAACTGTAATTCAAAACCTACTCATCCGATAAGAATTGAAGCTCAAAGGGTGACCTAAGATGACTGGAGTTTTGCTTCTTTAATCGTTTCCGAAGTTTACGGGTCACTGTGTAAACACGCCAACTGCTTGTTGATGCCATCCGTCTATACACACTCTAACATTTATTCACCATATCCAGGACAGTTCACACAATAACAAGTGTCGCACGGCAGGTATTGAAGTCGTGTGTAATGAATAAATAAATGCTGTTGATGGTTAATGTGCATTAAGCTGACAGAAATCACGATTAATTTTAAGTGCTGCTGAGTGCTGCATCTGCATAGATTAGTAATTATGAAACATGTACATGTCATATTTATCTGATATGCACACTGGGTTGGATAAATGCCGAAAATATTACATATTAAACTAGGAGATATTTAGCTCACAATCGATGCCTGAAAACCCTCTTGCGGGTGATTTATTGAACAAATTGTGATTTTTGTCAGCTTAATGCACATTAACCATTAATTGCATATATGATCTAATAAAAGTGGTGTAATCTATATGTTGCAGATAATAAAGGCACCAAATGTGTTTGATATAGGTTGATTAGTTCAAGGGATATTAATCTATGACATACGAATAATTATATTTATTTAAAGTCTTACATTTCAAATTGCCATATCTTAAAACCTAATGGCGCTAGGACACTCAAATATGGGTTTCATGGTTATCTTACCAAGGACTTTAAACTAAGCGGATCCATTAAAAAATGTAGAGATCAATCCAACAACCATTGCTTGAGTTCACATGGAATAACCTTAAAGTGAAAAAAAAGCATATTTCATATGTTCACCTCGTGGAAATAGTATAACCGAGTCGGTGTAGGCTTATGTTATATGTTGTTAAACTCTAGGCGAGACGTGCCAATTATATATTTTAAATATTCATATTCGCACTATCTCGCTGTCAGTCCGCCGGCAGCATGAAACAGCTGCGAGGCCGCGGCTTGCCCGCGAACTCGGGTTGTCGACGGCGGGATTATTCACTCGATTATCGATCATTCGTTGTTCCCTTTACCAAATCGATTGTTCGACATCACGTAGTCTAGCGTAGCAATCAGTGTTGCACCAACAATGAGTGGGTGTTGTCGTTTACGATGCATCTGTCACATTTCAAATTGTTGGCTTGCCTGATGGCGTGGTTGTCACCAGGGCTTCTTCTTATGGCTTGGTTGTCACCAGGGCTTCTTCTTCGAACTTTACTGCTAACGTCCGTCTATCTCGGGGCAACCGACGCAGCAGGTGAGACATTTATTTTACATGTGTAATGCGATAGGTTGACATATCAGCATGACAGGTCACCTGTGTGACTTGGCATATTCACGCATAGCATTGGTGATGAGAAGTAGAACAGAAGGAACGTATTTCATTGGAATTACCGTAAATAAAAGAGGGCCGTCTGGTAGGAAGTGGGAAGTGGGGGTTTGGACCCCAAAACAGGTATCAGATGGGAGGTTAGGACCTCTGTCAACCCCGATGGAGGGATGACACCAAGGAGTGGACAAGTGGGGGTGTCGTAGATGTCACCAGGATGGAGGGATGACACCAAGGAGTGGACAAGTGGGAGTGTCGTGGGTGTCACCAGGATGGTGGGATGACTCAAAGAAATGGACAAGTGGGAGTGTCGTGGGCGTTACCGGGATGGAGGGATGACACCAATGAATGGACAAGTGGGGTGTCGTGGATGTCACCAGGATGGTGGGGCGACATTAAGGAGTGGACAAGTGGGAGTGTTGTTGCTGTCACAAGGATGACATGAAGGAGTGGGCAAGTGGGAGTGTCGTTGGTGTCACCGGGATGGTGGGATGACACCAATGAATGGACAAGTGGGGGTGTCGTGGATGTCACCAGGATGGTGGGGCGACATTAAGGAGTGGACAAGTGGGAGTGCTGTTGCTGTCACAAGGATGACATGAAGGAGTGGACAAGTGGGAGTGTCGTTGGTGTCACCGGGATGGCGGGATAACACAAAGGAGTGGACATGTGGGGTAGCAACTAAGTTTTATAAATAGAAGTAGTATCATCGGTAGAAGGAACTAAGCTTGATAAGTAGAGGTAGTTTCTTTGGTGGAAGCAACTATTTAAGTAGAGGTGGTCTCATCGGTAAAAGCAAATAACTAATGATAGGTTCATCGGTACAAGCAACTAAGCTTCATAAGTAGTAATTTCATGGATAGATGCAACTATTGTTTAAAGTTGAAACAATCATCGGTGGAAGCAGCAGAAGTTTTATCAGTAGAGATAGCTTCATTGGTAGAAGCAAGTAAGCTTTACAAGTAGAGGTAGTCTCGTTGGTGGAAGCAACTAAGTTTTATAGAGTTTGTATCATCGGTGGAACCACATGACGCTTGGTGGTATTGTATCTCTGTATACACAGGTTCACCTACACATTGAATAATTGATCGACGTTATTGCTTCATACAGTGCACTCATGCAGTAAGCTTTGCAGTATAGACCTTTACACTACACTACACACACACACACACACACACACACACACACACACACACACACACACACACACACACACACACACACACACACACACACACACACACACACACATACATACCACACACACACACACACACACACACACACACACACACACACACACACACACACACACACACACACACACACACAAACACACGCACACACTACACACGCACACACGCACGCACACACGCACGCACGCACACACACACACACACACACACACACACACACACACACACACACACACACACTCATATGAAGAGCTGACTTTCAAAACCACCTATATCCATTTTATTAAAAATATAGTTATCCATATTTACCCATCCTACCTTTATCAAGTCATTTCCCCTTACCGAAAGCATAGTGAACATTGGCATTTCATTCAAAACCAGTTATATGCGATGGTGCATCTCAATCAAAACAAAACGAGTCCAAATAACCAACCAGAATGGTAGCATGGGTCATGTGACCACCTCTCATATGTCACTATTGTATGGGTGGGTGATCGTTGGGGATGTAGTAATTGCTGGACAAGGACGAAAATTAGATAGTTTAGACGGAGTTTTAGTGCGTGAAGTCAACAAAGGAAGGCGCCAAAAAACGGGGAGAAAAATTAAGGTGTCGGTGAAGCGAAGAAGAAAAGGTAAATTTTGCCATACTGAATATTGATTATTTTGTTTCGATCATGTGCATACCTTATATTTATAATAGCAGTGATTGTGAAGCTAGTGCAGTCTGTCTAGTGCAATAGTGTATCTGCATGCTTGTAGTGTTTGATGACCCCGTTTAGAAGGCTGATCACAGCCGCCCCCTGCTGCCTTGACGTCTGTAACCTGATACAAATCATTATTTGTTTTTCCACAGGCGACCATGTTAAATTTTTTTGCGGGGAGCAAAAATCCCCAAAGGGAAGTAAAATAGTGATCTGACCCCTATTACCAACTGAGTGCACCACCAACGCGGTTCTCCTATACGGCGGCTCACTTTGATTAAGGTTTCACGAGGTCAAGCTATCAGACAATTAGTAAGAGCAGTGGGGGACAGGCAAGGGGGTTGTCATAAATTATGCAAGTGGTGGAGGGGAGGGGTTGTCGGCATGTGTACTATCTTAGATGTAGACCCAATGAATAGATAGTTTAATAATATTTTTTTTATCTACCAATCATATGTTTGTGTGTGTCATACGCATTCTTTCAGGTATTCCGATCCTCATGTGAACGAAGAAATTCCACGGGAGAAGCCATGCAAACATGGCGACAACACAACATTCTGTTGCGATAAATTGGTGACAAGTGACATTAATTCATTCCGGTTAAAATTCTTTGAAACGATCGATAAGCAAGTGCAAGACAACTTCTTGTTAATCCACATTAGCACCCAGCCTCTCAAACGTAGAAACCAGACCGTCGGAGGCAACAAACACATTCCAAGATTTTCAAGGTGTGCTTTGCTGACGGCCAAATCTTAAGAGTGCGCCGTGAAACCTTTATCAAAGTGAATTGCCTTATAGGGAAGAACCGCGTTGATAGCGTACTCAGTATCAGGCTACAGGCGTCAGTGCAAAAGTGGGACGCGGCGGTGACCAGCGTTCTAAAAGCAGTGAAGCCAAGAAAGTTAAAGTGCGGCATTTCATTGGTAGTCTACGTGAAAGTGAAAGCCATTATGTTCGAAATGAAAGTGTTAGAATCTACCTGCCATCTGAATTTAGAAGTGTCTGAAATTTGAACAAGATTTACAAAGCTTCTCTTGAAGAAAACAACAAAGTTACGTACATAATATTTTAGCAGATCGTCGTACGTGAATTTAACATTGGATTCTCATCAGCAAAGGTAGACGTATCAAATCACTAGCGAACTGAAACATTGTGAGCGGCAAAGAAACGTGGACAAAAGGTATCAGCTCCGTGTACACATGTTGAGGGCAAAAGCATTCTATTCCCGAAAGCTCGCAATATATAACTGTGGTATTTGCAATCTAAACACGGGAAAGCACCACAATCACACCTGGATGGAGCATCAGTCAGGAAGTGGTCCACATCTGGTTGGGCCGCTCATCCGAACATATTAAGAAACTATAAATTATATTTCCAGTGCGGGGACATTCACCTTTACCACGTGACCGTCTTTTTTGGGCGCATTGAGCAGGTTATCGAAGTAAACGAATCAAAAACCTCACTAAATGCGACCGTGGGAATAATTACATTGACGCGCACACATAGGAGTCTTTGTAATGAACATTTGTATGCTAAAATGATATTAGTTTCTATCTACAAGATTACAGTCTATACCTTCCTGACGTATTGCAAGAAATTGATCAAGATTTGCAAAGGAACCAATAAATGTCAAACATATGTCACATCCAGCTATTTAATTTTTTTCTTACAAAACAAGATTATTCCAATATATATATATATATATATATATATATATATATATATATATATATATATATATATATATATATATATATATATATATATATATATATATATATAAATATAGTATCCAAGGGCTGATACTCATATTCCCAACGCGTAAGGTAATATGAGCCATTTGGAGAATATTTTCTCATCGACCGCATCGAAAAAGTAAATACCCTACCTGTGCAATAATGCATATAATGATCGTCTACCATGAAAACCTTTACGTCAACTATGCACACAGCAAATAACTAGTCATACAGCAGAATATCAATGTGAAAAAAGTGGCTCATATAACCGAACTTACCCCTCCCCCCCCCGACACACACACATACACACACACCCACAAACAAACACACACACACAGACAAACACACACACACACACACACACACACACACACACACACACACACACACACACACACTATTTTGTTATTGCGATGCATCGACAGATCGGTATTTTGTTACACTCCTAATGTGTGCATGTCATTCGTATTGCAGTGCCATTGGAATGCCTCCTCACGCAGCAGGGAAAAGAATACATGGGACACGTCAACGTTACCAGAAATGGCCGAACATGTCAGAGATGGGACTCGCAGAGTGTATGTCATATTTGAAATATGTCAACTTCAATTGCACATGTTTTTACATCGCAGCAGTTTTAACAATTCGTTGTAACAGGGGAGTCATATTGACATATGCTAGCTACAATTATTACATATAGAGATACCTAGAAACAAATGAGACTTCATTTAGTTAACGCAGAACACACACAGATAACACAGAACACGACTGCGGCATCCTGAGGAGACACGGAGGCCGCGGCCGGTTTTGGGGCACACCAGTGACAGAATCTCCGCACGGGATACTACCGCGCCGCCATCTAGCGGTTGTCAATCTGATGAAGGCAGCTGAAAGTTACCGAAATGTAGCAACAAAACACAGGCAAATTAGCTGTAAAAACGATCAAAATATCTATCGAAAGTGGTAAATGTGGTTAAATTGTCTACATGTTTACGGTGTTGCTTTTTCTTGTCTCGAATGTTTCGGTAATTTACACACGTACGCATGCACGCACGCACGCACGCACGCACGCACGCACGCACGCACGCACGCTCGCACGCACGCACGCACGCACACGCACACGCACACGCACACGCACACGCACACGCACGCACGCACGCACGCACGCACGCACGCACACACACACACACACACACACACACACACACACACACACACACACACACACATATATATATATATATAATACGAATAATGTTTGTTTCACTTGTAGCCACACAGCCACACCTGCGGCGATGCAAAATGCAACATGTTACCGGATGATTCAATCAGCAATGCCAGTAATTATTGCCGCAATCCTGGCGCCGACAAAGACAAGCCGTGGTGTTACACTATAGCTAGTGAACGATGGGAGCTCTGTGCCATCCCGTCTTGCCCACCTAATACAGGTAAGGCAATAGAACCCGGCGTTACAGCCTTGTTTTAAAGTGTTATTTTGACAAAAGTGGGCCGCGTATGCGAATATACTGTTTATCATTTATACGATTGATCGTCACTTCGTGTGATAAAAAAATTCATCCTATGTTGAATTTGTGTTTGTCTTTAATAGTTACGCCACGTTCTGTTGTACACGTTTCACATCATTGACTTCATCAACAAATATGTACCAGGTTGGGAATGACAAACAGCGTAAACAACGCTGGTCTATAAGTGAGAATTGTGACATACATACATCATCATGACATAGTATATTTAAGCCGACGTTGACATTTACCTATCTGTTATCTAATGTACGGTACACTCAATTGTTTCATATATTCATTGTGTAGGCATTGCTAAAATATATTATAACTGTAATATGTGGTAGAGGGGCGATTTCACGGGAATTATTGCAAACATGTATTTGTGTCGCTTAAATAATCAGCAACCTTCATCGAAAATTTCAGAGCATTTCCTATTACGGCTATGAATCTATGTGCGCAATTTCAACGGTTTTCAGTCTCATTCGTATTTTTATGAAACTAAACTTCATAATAATTATTTACTAAATGTTATGGGAAGCATGTGAAGTGCTACAACACTTCAACATAGAAATGCACATGCCAAGTTTGATCCAGATTGGCTGATTCGGTTTTGTTTTATGTTGTTTTGAATGGGCTGCATGACTTTCCGTTAAATAAATAAATATGCTGTCCTTTCCTGAACATTGACACTTTTAATGATTTAACAGACAGAAGTTGGAATATTGCTGCATGTATCTGCATAAAGTAGTGCAATGTTCAGTGCTCAATAAACTGAACTGAGCTAACAACAATTTCACTTAGAGAAAAAATCCATTAAAATGTCCCCTTTCCTGACCAAGCACATATATTGATAATTGTGGCCAGGGTGCAGTTTTACCTAGAATACAAGACTATTTCTTAGTAGCAGTTTATTCAAACATTCATCAAGTTATTAACCCATCTAACAGCTGTACACATGCGCCATAAATATGGTATGCATTCCGATCTACTAGCTAAGGGTATCCTTGGGACATGGCTTCTTCGGAGCCTGCCACTTGTTAAAACGGTCACATTTTTCATATCATGTGTAATGTACATATAAAAACTAATACTTTAAAACATCCAAACAAAAGTGTTGTGTTGAAATGAACCCATATAGCTGGAATCGAAATTTCCTGAAAGTGTATCGCAATTATGGAATGATTCCTGTATGTGACATTACAGAACCACTGGAATGATTCCTATATGTGACATTACAGAACCACTGGAATGCTTAGTGACGACGAAAGGAGCCGAGTATATAGGACACGTCAACTCTACTATATCTGGCAGAACTTGTCAGAAATGGAGTGTGCAAAACGTATGTGTACTTATTAGAAATTTCAGTGTCACATGTATAAATGTATTAGTATAAGGGGGCGAGGGAGACAGGGGTAGCAAGGGAGAGAGAGGAGAGCGAGGGAGCGAGGGGTGAGGGAGAGAGAGAGGGTGAGAGAGAAAGAGAGGATGAGGTAGAGAAAGAGAGTAGTTACGGAGGGAGAGGGTGCGAGGGAGATAGAGAGGGTGACGGAGAGATAGAGAGGGGTGAGGGAGAGAAGGGGGCAAGGATACAGAGGGATGAGTGAGAGAGAGAGAGAGAGGAGCGAGGGAGAGAGGGGGCGAGGGAGAGAGAGGGAGTGAGGAGAGATAGAGAGGGGTGAGGGAGAGAGGGGGCGAGGGAGAGAGAGAGAGAGGGGCGAGGGAGGTAGAGGGGACGATGGCGAAGGAGAGAGTGAGGGGGCGATGGAGAGAAAGGGGGCAGGGGAGAGATGAAGAGGGGTCGAGGGAGAAAGAGAGGGGCGAGGGAGAGAGAGATGAGGTGAGCGATTGAGAGGAGGCGCGGGAGAGAGATATATAGTCTATGATAGCTGTGTAACGGTTATGATTTACAGCCCCACAGTCATGGATGGCGGACAACCAACAAAGACTACTTCCCTGACTCTTCGATTTATGATGCGTCAAATAACTGCCGTAACCCCACAAAAATATATGATGTTGGTGCATGGTGCTACACTACAGACAATGAAACACGATGGGAATTTTGCGACATTCGAATATGTGCAGGTAGTATTTGCATATGTCTATTTATAATATACATATATATATATATATATATATATATATATATATATATATATATATATATATATATATATATATATATATATATATATATATATATATATATATATATATATATATATATATATAATGGTGCTTAAAATAAATCTTTTTTTAATATCAATTTGTTCAACGGTGTATTTTTTTTTTAAACTTAAGCCGCGCAAAGTCATAATCCTTAAACAAATTGTTTTAGAGGTCGTGCAACGAGGTCAAAGATTACTTAGGATGAGGGTTAGGGTTACAATTTGTGTAATCATTCCAAACGGATACGAACGTTTCTTGAGAGGTAATGTCATGTCCTATCCAGTGTTCTTGCAGCACCCAATGTACGCTGCAGAAGGGGCCACAGAAAGCGGCATCAGAAGGGGGCATCTGAAGGGGGCCTCAGAAGGGGCCCCAGAAGGGGGCCCCAGAAGGGGCCCTCAGAAGGGGGCCACATTAAGGATTCATCCTCCAATGAATATATGTCTGAAGATGTGTTATTTCGAGTCAGTTACGGCATTACTGCCTTACTCGCTGTCTGTCCAGATCCGCGTTTCTTACTCGCCTGACCAGGAAGCAGCTCCGGCCTCAGACGCTAAAATCGGTGGGTTAGAGACAGAGACTACCACTCTGCGAGTCCACGACATGTTACCCATTTTCCAATGTGCGGGATATTTTACTTCCCTTGGCATAGACACGAGATAGCAACTGTATTTAGTGTCTCTTCCGGAAAACACAGGCAACGTGGGGTGAACGAAATTGACCAAGTTTCGAAACGGCGGCAGGTGGACTCGAACCGCGGTCCTCTCGACCGACAGTCCGGTGCTCTAATTGCCGGACCACCGCGAACCACTTTTCGTCAAACATCACGTCTAAAATAAACAGTACGTCTAGGATGAACAGTTAAAGAAAAGTAGTCACAGGGTTTTGCAAAAGTATGTTGCATATACTGGTATGTTATTTATACATCTATGCACATAAAGTGAAGTCTACATGTCTCTATAGTATCTAATATATAAAACAAAAGTGTATTTCTGTCTGTCTGTCTGTGTGATTGACAATTTTTTTCAGAAATTAACTGTGGCCAGCCACAGAACCTGACCAATGCTGCAGTACAGTTCAACGGGACGACGTTTGAAGACACCGCCCATTACACATGTGATATCGGATTCCAGTATCTGAGTGAAGCTAGTTTCGTGAAAACGTGGTGCAACGGCACGGGGAATTGGACATCTGCCAACGAAACGTGTCAAGGTTAGCACGTTTGTCTATGTATTGCAAGCAACACAGCCTTTAATAACAAGAGCGTTGTTGATACTTTTCTAATCTTCTAGGGAATTATTTGATAAAGTAAAATATTTGTAAATCAGATAACTTTCATTTTACATACCCAATGTGTGTTCAAGCAAGCAATACAACCTCTAATAACAAGTGTGTTCTTTATACTTTCTAAGCTGACACATGTCATCTGGGGAATTGTTTGATTAAGTAAAATATTTATTAATATAATCAATTGCACATTCAGTGACACCTTACGCACATACATCTGTATCTATCAACGCTGGATATGTAATAATATATGTGTAGTTATGTGTAGTCATATATAGTTATGTGTAGTCATATGTAGTTATGTGTAGTCATATGTAGTTATGGCTACACACCCACACGATGTGTAGTCATATGTAGTTATTCTAGTGTCTTCATTCTTCCACTTGCAATGTCCTTCCACACTTCACTATTACTGCATTGTCGCTTACTGTTACTGCTCCTTTTTTATGCAGCGATCACCTGCGAACCTTTGACAAAGATCACTTTTGGGCGCTACAACAGCACACGTTGTGCGACACAGAAGAGTTTCTACAACGACACCTGTGAACTAAGTTGTGAATTCGGCTATGTGCTACAAGGGCCACAAGTACAGAGGTGCACCTTGGAGAGGGAATGGAACCCAAATATCACGGGGCGCTGTGAAAGTAAGCCTTTCTAATCGTGTATTGTGTTTAATCATAGAATTATGACGTAAGTTTGATAAAGATTAACATCACTTTCGATGAAAACATGTTCTGATATATTACTGTTTGAGATGTCAAGAATGAATCGTACTGTCCTTGCGTTTTATAGACAAACTGTTATAATCAATAATTGGCTAGTCAAAGCGCTTTCAAATTTGTGTATGTGCGTACGTGCGTGCGCGCGTGCGTGCGTATATTTACATAGGTGTGTATATTATACCTAGCACATTAGCTGTTATGTCTAATTTGATATGAAGTAATATGTGATTGACCATTATGTTCAGAAATTAACTGCGGCCCGCCACAGAACCTGACCAATGCTGCAGTACAGTTCAACGGGACGACGTTTGAAGACACCGGCCATTACACATGTGATATCGGATTCCAATATCTGAATGAAGCTAGTTTCGTGAAAACGTGGTGCAACGGCACGGGGAATTGGACATCTGCCAACGAAACGTGCCAAGGTTGGCACGTTTGTCTATGTATTGCAAGCAACACAGCTTTGAATAACAAGGGTGTTTTTTTCGTTCTCTAATCCTCTGGGGAATGGTTTGATAAAGCAAAATAATGGCATTTGCTCTGTCCAGTCTCAATGACACCTTATATATACTATATATATATAATAAATATATAACTTTTGTAAATTGATCGAAAGTAGGTGAGAGAAGATACTCACATTGATGCATGCACGCAATCACGCACACACACACACACACACACACACACACACACACACACACACACACACACACACACACACACACACACACACACACACACACACACACACACACACACACACGCACACACACACACACAAACAC
>OY759275.1:7929361-7961861 GCA_963662155.1 Lamellibrachia columna
AGCCAGTAATGGTAATGAGTTGGCACGTGAGCGAGTGAGAGACAAATCAATTTCTGAGTGAATGCACGAATAAAAAAAATTGTTTAATGCATGCATGCATGCAACAGTACTTATGCGAATACCGGGAAACAGAATATAAAAATATGTATGTCTATATAGCAAGGCAATAATCAACCTACCCATTCTTTGTTGTAGAAATAAACTGTTCGAATCCACCACAAGTCAACTATACACTACTGGATGTCGGCGGAACCCGGATGGATGAATATGCCTACTACGCATGCGTCGACGGCTTCAGACAGGAACGAGGCAACCTGACGAAGCGATGTAACAAGGAAGCGCAATGGGAGGGCGACGATCCTCTTTGTGTTGGTGAGTGGACGTTTAGTAGGAGAGGATATGCTCCATATATTAAGTAACAATTCTAATGGGGCGACCCGTGTGATATTGTAGAGGTATTGGTAATTGGAAAACCACCTCCACCCCCACCATCACCACCACCACCACCACCACCACCATCACCACCGCCACCACCACCACCACCTCCAACACCACCATCACCACCGCCACCACCACCGCCACCACCATCACCACCACCATCATCACCACAACCACCACCACGACCACACCACCACCACCACCACCACCACCACAGCAACAACCACCACCACCACCACTTTTAATATATTGGACATATACTTTTTCGTATATATGGCCCATTGTATAAATGTATTAAAATAAAACCGCTGGCCTTGATGTACTGACAGAAGTCACGTGTGGCGAGCCGCGACAAATCGAACACTCGAAAATGAGAGTAACTGGCAGGAAGCTCAACGCGAAGGTTCGTAAACTGCAATTTAGTTGGTTATTTCTTACGTTCTGTAGTAACTTTAATTTTTAAGTATGTTGCTGGCAAGGAACAGTGCCCATTTCGTGAAGGTTTCATTTTGTTTCATGTGGCAGATATATGGCATTTTTGCAGAAACATCACTGAGAAAAATTTACATAAACTCTGGTTTTGTTCGTTTCCTAGCACAGCTGTATTACTGCAGGAAACTACGACTATTAAAAAAAAAATTGAAAATTAATGAATGGTGGATAGTGAAAATTAGTACGTATTTGTCAACATTTACAATATGAATTCTTGTAGAACCTTGTTGCAACATGTTATGTTTTACGTGTGTAGTAATGTTTTGATGGTGTGTGAAGGCGATCTACACATGTGAAACGGGCTACGAGCAGGAATCTGGCAACAACACCGCGCTGTGTCTGGAGAACGGCCATTGGAGTGACGTCACAATCGTTTGTCGAGGTTCGCTAACATAATCCAATTATTTAATGTTAAAAACATAAAAATTTGCCGAATTTGTTAAATGTATAACTTCGTTGTTTCCTTTTAAGTCAATATAAGTCATGTAATTTTACTGTATCAAGTAATGCTACATGAGTTGTGCAGTTAGCGTGCACTGTGTGTAGGTTTAGGTTTGATGCGTTTTATGTTGTACTGAATACATTTCACTTTCAATTTGTATAATGGTTTGATATACCTCGAAAGTGGTCAGTTGAGCACAATACATAATTGGTCAGAAATAATTTTTCATTTGTAATTTTTCATTCAAGTTCTCAATATAAGTTCGCGTTCGACTTCGCGTCACCTATCGACATATATTTTAGTTAGTCGTTTATATGTCCACGTGTGCGAATGTCGTAAACTGAAAGAACACCTAAACTTAGTGTATCCGTCATCCCAGCCGACAAATACAATACAACAATCGGAACTTTAGTAAGAAGCACAAGAAGTTGAGACAGTTTTATATTTACAAAAGATAAATAACACTAATATGTAAGATGGCGTTGCAGAGGTGACATGTGGCGCCCCGCCGCAGCCGCTGCACACACTAGTGGTGGAGTCGGGAAAGGGGACGAATGGTCGGGCGGACTACGTCTGTGAGAAAGGCTACCGACTCACATCTGGCACTACTCGGTCCTCGTGCACAACACAGGGTCAGTGGACAGGCGTCACCATCAAATGTCAACGTGAGTGAATCAGGGTGGTTTCTTGTTTGAGCGGTATGGGGCGGTGATCTGGTGGTTAGAGCACCAGACTGTCGATCGAAATGACGGTGGTTCGATTCCTTGGCGATTCCTCCTTGGGCAATTTCGTTCACCGCCACTTTACCTGTGTCCTTCGAAAGAGTCATCAAATGCCGTTGGTCCCTTCTACCTGGTGTATCTGCCCGGGGAAATAAAATATCCCACACAGACGTCAATGTATAACCTGTCGTGGACTCGCAGAGAGGTCATCTCTATTTCTAATCCAGTGGTTCTAGCACCCGAGACCGAGGCTGCCTCCCGGTCGGGCGCGTGAGTAGTGCGTAGCTGATCCACGCAGGGGTCTAAAACAGTATGTGGATGAAGCAGGTTTGAAAATCAGATTGCCATGTAAATTCTAGTTATGGTAATAACGAACAAAAGAACATTTGGTGGTCAGTTAGCCGTACGTATTGTCAAATGAAAATATTCTAATTAAGACCAAAGTATAGAAGATAAGCACAGAACAAGATGATACTGGATCGAGCAGTCCTGAGAAGTTTTACATGGACGACTGAAGGCAAACGAAAAGTGGGTCACCAAAGACAACATGACGTAACAACTGTGGAAAAAGACAAACAAGACCTGGGGTGGAAGTCTTGGATTGATGTCAAACAGGTGGTGGACACACGCACGCACGCACGCACTCACACACGCACGCACGCATGTATGCATACACGCACATTATTCAACAAGTTTATATAAGGTCATACATATGTTTACTGCAGCCATCACATGTCCGGTCATTCCCACTGCCCACGTGGTCATCGTCAACCAGACCGGTGACCAGTTGGACGACAGTATGACTCTGGAGTGCGAGTCTGGCTACCGCTACGTGTCCGGCAGCATCATAAGGACTTGTCTGTGGACTAGAGACTGGTCAGGCGTGCCGACGACGTGTAAAGTGAGTGAGTGAGTGAGTGAGTGAGTGAGTGAGTGAGTGAGTGAGTGAGTGAGTGAGTGAGTCATTTAGTCAGTCCTTCTGTGAACGTGTGTGTCGTGAATCATTGACTTAACATAGGAATACTTAAATTGTTTGGTTTACCTTTTTGTCAACCAAATAATCAATTCATTATATATATATATATATATATATATATATATATATATATATATATATATATATATATATATATATATATATATATATATTCATTTATGTTCAATCACCATTGCAGCACGACAATATTCTACCCACATGTTGTATCTGGTAAAACAGAGTCATGAGTTGTATTGTTGGTAGTCTCGCTTATCCGACTCTCGTGAATTCGCCGAGAAGAGAGTCTGGCTTCAGAGGCGTGGTGTCGTTGTTACGCATTGCCGCCACTAAATGTTGTGTAGGCGTTGCCTGAAGCGTTGCGTGAAGCGCCAACAGACAATCAGCGTCATTATCGAGATTGTTCACTAAGCAATTTTTTGCTTGATTTAAATTTTCAGTCTGACAGTTATGTTAATATAATCAGTTTAAAGTTAAGTCGAATTACATCGTATACAAATATATAATAAATAAAAGTTCACTCTTATTTTATGAATTAGCCTTATGCCCGGATGACATAGCAATTAGATAATTATACTAATCTGCGTTACAGCAACACTGGCAGTCGTAAGTACACATTTGTGTACGTGTTCCAGAAATGCTGTGCAACAATCCAATGCCAGTGTTGGGGGCCACTGTTTCACACCCGTCACTGTCAGTGCACGCCAGCGCCACCTACTGGTGTTCCCCGGGCTACCGGGCAGCAGGCGGGGACTTCTCCCGCATGTGTCAAGTCGATGGGACGTGGAGTGGTCAGCGTCCTGTCTGTGAAGGTCGGTCAAGCCAATGGCTACTTATATTTATTTTGTTCCTTGTAAACACATATCATGACGTGGCATTTTACAATACATAACTCCACAGCCAGTTCATTTGTCCCTCATGAGTTACCCACTTTTTGTCTTGTTACCTTATACAATTAGCATGGGTCATGTTTGTCAATGTTGTTTTGGTGTATTTCGATTTGATGGACAATTGTACTTTTTTACTATTTAAAGTGTTTTTATGTGACATCGACCACAGTACCTTTGCGCCTATTCTGACAATAAAAAGTGCTTTATTTTCAATATGTCATGACTGGTAAGGTACCCTTTGTGAAAATGTTTTTCTCTTGTTACAATGGAAGGTGGTCTTTCAGGACTCCACACCTGGACACTAGTCACAGAACATTCACTATACGCGTAGATGTATTACTCACCAAGGGTCACCACGCTGATAAGGCAGGACTGTGTGACAAGAACTACTGGGAACAAATGGAAGTGACATCAAAGCCACACAGATAATATGGTAAAAACTGTGCAGTTTTGGTACACGACGATTCCTAATTGACTCACGGGATGATTGAAAAGGAGCACGAATGTCAAGGTTTTGGGTTTAGATTTAAACTATTTACATCATACAGTTGGTGTATATAAGTTAAATAATCGTAAAGGCTGTAACGGCAATATATATTCCAGAGATCCTGTGTCCGAAGATACGTGTTCCGGAGAACTCGAAACTGCTCGTCATATCCGGCGGTCTGACCCCGGAGTCACTGACAACATTCAGATGCGTCCCTGGATACACCATAGTAACGGGCGACAACGAGACCCGATGTACACCAGAGGGTCGGTGGGACAGTCCCCTGCCTCAGTGCAGAAGTACGCCACAATATTATACAAACACGCACGCACTCGCATGCACATGAAAAACATACTCCCATATTCACACACACGCACACACGCGCGCGGACACACACACAAACGAATACACGCACGCACGCACACACTAACACACATAATACTCTAAAGATGTAGTTAATTTGTCGATTATAATGTTTAACCTCAATGTGGCAGTAAAATTGCAGCATGCTAAACGGATATAATGGCGACTTTTAGAAGAAGCCTATTAACAGTGACCTCCCTCAAGTAAATGATATACTGATACTGTAATCGATAGTTCACCATAAATTAAATAGTTTATATACAAATTAAATATTTCATATAAAAATAAAATAGTTCATATACAAATTAAAAAATAAATATATATATTTATATATATATATATATATATATATATATATATATATATATATATATATATATATACATATAGGTCACCTCGCTACTATGATAATTTTTGTCCTAATAGTGGGTATATATATATATATAT
This sequence comes from Lamellibrachia columna, assembly GCA_963662155.1. Taxonomy (NCBI): domain Eukaryota; kingdom Metazoa; phylum Annelida; class Polychaeta; order Sabellida; family Siboglinidae; genus Lamellibrachia; species Lamellibrachia columna. The sequence goes on from OY759275.1 coordinate 7,934,637, forward strand.
TTTAACGTTTAGTTCACCTATATATATATATATATATATATATATATATATATATATATATACATATATATATATATAGGTGAACTAAACGTTAAAATATATATATATATATATATATATATATATATATATATATATATATAATGCATATTGACACTTCTGACAGAGATCGACTGCGGCACCCCTCCGTCTGTGTCTAACGCACACACCGAGAATCTGACGGCAACAACGTTTATGGCCACGGCGCAATACGCCTGTGACGAAAGCTACAAGGTGGACGTCATCGGAGCTCCTCTCGTCTGTGGCAAGTCGGCGATTTGGTTGGGAGATCCACTGGTTTGCAGTGGTAGGTGTATGTTTTCTAAAACCTATTTTATACCATTAACATTGCTACACAATGGCCGCATCAATGTCTGTGGAAGGAGGCTTAACTGTGTGAATGGCCGATGATTCTAACACAAAGTAAGACTATTACTTTCTAACTAACAACTGCTGATTTGCTAGATGTATTGGAACACCACATAACATCACCTTTAGGAGTAGCTTCATAAAAAGTGGGATGTTCTTCCACCTCTTTGGTAAATTGCATTAATATAATTAACAATTTGATGTAATTGTTTTACAAATTAATTATTAATAACTGAAGCTAGGCCATGTTGTGTGTATATTTAATCGTGTATGTTTACAGTATAGCGCACACTACTCAACATAATGTCTATCTTTAGAAATACAGTGCGCGATGCCAGCGCTACCTGTAAACACCTATGTAGAGGCAAATTCGCTCAACTACAAATCAACGATCGTCTACAAATGTCACAAGGGATTCGCTATGACATCTGGCGACAAACGTCGCACCTGCCAATTAGACAGCTCCTGGAATGGAACTGAACCAACTTGCGCCAGTAAGTGAGAGTAAATGCCATTTGTTTATGTAAATTCTTCTTTCCGGAGAGATAGGTAGGGGAGACCGGGGCAAGTTATATACAGAGGCACATTGGTACAGAGCCATTTTACGAAAACAAAGCACACATATGGTATCATCATCCGTAGTAGTTGGTAGGAATTCCACCAATGGTTAAGAAGTTAAGACGATGCAATTTACGAGATGTGGACAAAAACGTCTTTTTAACTAAGTAAAACTTTTTTGCTATGCCCACATAATATTATTTCACGCACTCACTTTTTAAGTTTAGTGAATGAAACTTTACACATATATTCTGTGTAATGTAAGGTTATGACGAGTAAACGTGAAACTGAAATTCACGATTTGTTATTGACGACGTTCGTTAAACTGCAAAAAATTGTGTTTGGGGCAAGTTGTTACAGTTGTATTGGGGCTAGTGGTTACAACTTTAACAAAGCTCGGTCGGCTCGCAATGATGGCCGAGCCAGGCAGTTGTGTACCCACAAAGACTGAAAGGGATAAATTTATTTTAACCTTTGTTTCACATTTGAAGCAGTTAGCAGCGTAAAGTTGTTTAAAAACTAAATTGACAAATATCTCAGATTGGCGTGTTACACATAGATGAAAATTTGTTGGACTCTCGATAAGCCAATGGTTTCCTTGTCCACTTGCCATCTATGTGTTTTTGCCTCGAATGGCAATCTTAATAAATCTTGTTAATTCTTTATGGCATAGCCCTATTTGAGTAATTAATAAATATTGCACGATGCCGTGAAATGTAGGTGTGAGTGCGTGTATGCGTGCGTGCGTGTGTCATTCTACCAAGCATGAGTCGCATTACAGGTATATTACAATTAACTATGTTATGCTCCTTTCATTAATTTATATTCCATTTACAATTGTTTGTTATGTAAGAATCCGAGGAATGTGTGAACTTTGGTAACTAAACATGAACAACTTAATATACGAAGCTTTGAACACCTGCATTGTTGTGCACAGTGTGTATGAGATGTATACTTGTGTATAATAAAATTAATATAATAACAGTAACATGTACGATGACATTTGCTTTGTGATCCACATGTTCTTTGCTGTAACAACGTTCCCTGTAAGATATAACAACGTTTCCCGTTTAAGGGGCTAGTTATTTCATATCTGCCTAACAACAATATGGAATATCATTGGTGTGGTGCTTTTTATTAATATGAATAATACATATAATGTCTACGTTAACATAAATAATGCATATAACGTAGCTTTCACAAAAACATTACTTTAACTGAAAATTGTAACAACTAGCCCCGGTCTCCCCTACGGCGTTATCTTGGTGATGACGTTAAAATGGTAATACGTTTACTTTACATTAACATTTCTGCTATTCTAAATTAATAGTGCATGCTGCCCGATAACTATAATTATCAGTGCACATACCACTCTGGTGTTAGTCCAACACAGGTTACCCATAATTTTATTCCCTGTGTGGGATGGTTTACTTTACCTGGCATAGACACCAGGTAGAAGGGACTTATAGACTTTAATGTATCATCCAAACAACATGATAATCATTGAATTAATAACGACATTATAATCATTGCATTAATAACAACATGATAACCATTGCATTAATAACGACATTCTAATAATGAACTCTTTCAGTTATGCGGTGCAACGATCCTCCTGCAGTGGCCAATACAACCTGGTGCGTCGATAAGAAATCGTTCGAACAACGAGTCATCTACAAATGTCTGCCCCGTTTCGAGCTCGTGTCTGGAGAGTTGGCGAAGGTCTGTTCATCAGACCTCCAGTGGACGGGCGAGGACCCCGTCTGTGTCGGTGAGTATCCCGGGTGAGATCAATCAGTTTGGCAGATGAAGAAATGCTTATGGTGACTGACTTCGTCGATACTCCAGAAGCACCGCTAGGGGGTGCATATATTAGGCATACGATCCCGGAAAGAGCACTAAGTTCGTTTAGAATTAGGGGGTCACGGTGATAGCGCCGGACTACGCTGTTCGGCTGTGGAAGAAGCGTTCACAGACTTTTGCGACGATATCAGTTGGTGTCGGTTGCCAAGGGATGAAATGGGATATTACCCCGTTTGTCCCCATGAACCATGACCCGGTGTCGGGTGACACAACCGTCTAGATTTAGTCGCTAGTATATCCTACACTTATGAAACACACACCACATTTATTGTAACGTCATTTATTTTCACATAATATTAGCGAACATACAGTTTAAGCCCACGTATATAAACGTCATACTTTTATTGCGGTTGTCGATTTATGGTAGACATTTCTATGACTGGTACTTTTCTACTTCTCGTGACGTCGTCTCCTTGACGTAGTTGCCCATTGATTGTCGTTTTTCTTGACAGAAATCTTAAATTATCACACCGTTACACCCATACATGTCATATCCAAACAGTTGCTCATTTAATTCAAATTGCTACTACTTTAAGTAGAAGGGATGTATTACTAATTTCCTTATGAAGAAAGACTGATATTTTTCATTTTCTGACCAAACCTGAACACTACCGACGAAGTTATTAAAAGAGAGCGTGCGTCCCTTTCAGAGAGCACCGAAGACTGGGACTATGTGATCAAAGAGGACGAACCGAAGACGCAGAAGGAGAAGATGATGGCGAAGATCGGCTACAAGGCGTCGGACGATAAAATGGATCACATGGCGACTGGAATCGTCGCGTCTGTGCTGCTGGTCATCTCCATCGCCGTGGTGGTCGCCCTCGATGGTCCACTGCTGATCGCCCACCTCAAGATGATGAGGAGGAACGTCTCCTATGGCATGAGGACGTTCAAGTACCGGACTACCGTCTTTCCAGAGAGCCACCACGCTGCCGTTGACTGCGATAAATAGGAGGCCGGCCTACGTCACGTCACCTGTGGGAAGCGGTGGTCTAATGGTCAGAGCAAATGGCTGTCAGTCGAGACGTTTAAGTGTTTTATATGCAATTAAATTAAATTATCGACCCAAGGAGTAAGCGTTTTTGTATGTACTTGTTGCACGGAAGAAGTCATGATTGTACACTACTGAAAACAAAAAGTTGCCATATATGTGTGTATTAACGTGTATTAAGACAAAAAATTTATTAAGATAAAAACAATCATGTTTACAATGTGATGCATGCATCCGTCGCCTAATTGTTCGCCCTCGATGTTCTCCATGTCGACCTCAAGGAGATGGTGAAGAGAAACTGAGTGAGGAAGCTCCGGAGTCGAGCTACTGTCTCACAGAAGTCATCCGGGGGTCGGTCACCTCAATGACGGTGGTCGTTACCCCGTATTTAACCTGGACGGTAGTCATCCGGGGGTCGGTCACCTCAATGGCGGTGGTCGTTACCCCGTATTTAACCTGGATAGCGGTCAACCGAGTGTCGGTCACCTCAATGGCAGTGGTCGTTACCCCGAATTTAACCTGGACGATTGTTAGTTTTGCTTGTGTCGAAAAAATTTCAGTGCCCAGAACAGTCCGTTGTTGGCTAAGCTGGTTGTTTCTGTTAAGTCAAATATGATTATTTTTGTTGTATATTTCTATGTAAGTTATTATTTACATGTCAACGTTTACTTATTTCAATAGCATTGGGTTTGAGTTCAATGTATAATGGATATACATGCTATTGAAACTTGTTTTTAAGTTGAGCAGTCCCGATGTTTGTTGAACATTTCAGAAACATAACTGAATGCACTTTCAATGGGTGCCTGCGTGCAAATATATGCACGCACGCACGCACGCACGCACACACGCACGCATACATGCTTATACGCTTCGTTTGAAAATACATGTAAATGGTTTTGGTTCATTAAAACACACGACTGCAAATCTCTCTTTTTTGTGTTTTGATTTTCAGGCCAAAAAGGGAACGTTGTACGATGGTGTTAGTTGTGTTCAGGGACTTTTGTATTGTCACAGATGGTTGACTCAAAATGACTTTCTCAACAATTGTGTTGCACCAGTCGATAACATCGCGATAATTGTTTCATATTTCCATATAAAATGCATCTATTAATGGTAGCTGTACAAATTTAGTTGAAAGGGTGTGTTTTTATTATTGTTTAAGGTGGTTCACCTATAAAGATTGATAACACGATCTAATGAGGATCGATGAATCAATCAAGACAGTTTATTAAACGAAATCAGTTTGTAATACAGTTTTAAACTGACTCAGCTTATAGGTGATAAGTTAAACTATTCAAAGTGACTTTCTAAAATAGAATGTTGCACCAAGTCGAGAAAATAGCATTAATTCTTCAATGTGTCCACATTGAATACAAACATATGTTTTGATATCAGTTCAATTCAAATTTATTGTAACTCTTTATACGTACATAATAAATCAGAGTGAAATCCTATCTAATAACATAAAGAGAACAATAGGGGAAGAACATTGTACAATGTTATGATCCCTAGTATATATTTCAATATATATTCACATATCTTAGTAATAAACTAACACAGCGTGCAGGTGTAGAAAACTAATTGTGATTGTGTTACATGTTAACATCATTATGTAATATAATTGTTTTAATATACATTTGTAGTGCATTATTGAATATCTAATCAACTCTAGTGTTGTGTTAAAATAATTCCAAATTGTAACACCTTTGACTCTTATAGAACGCAGGCGTATTTCTAAAGTTTCCATAAATTTGTATTTGTGTAGATTGTCTTGTATTGTAACTGTGAACATATTTATTATATTGAAACATACTGTAAAAATGGAAGGTAGAAGACCACTGTCGTATTTATACATAAACATTTGTATTCAGTAGATAAAGTTGTCTAAGCGTTAAGATATTTAGCAATTTAAAAATAAGCTTTGTATGGGCTGATATATTAGCTGAGACAAACATTCTTGCGGTTTTTTCTTAACCTTTACAATGCTAGAACAATTTGAATCAAATGCACTTCCTCACCACATTTCCGTACAATAGGTCAGGTACGGGAATAGAAACGCGTAATACAAAATCCCAAGCATGATCTCATAATTTAACTTGGTTAATACGTTCAGCTCAATTAAGTTTGTTATCAATAGTGACACCGAAAAATATTGTAGAAGATACTTGCTTAACAGTATTATCATTAATCTCAAGCAATATATTTTCTGTTGGATGTTCTAAATATAATGCAGTATGTCTTATGAATGTTCAAAGATAACTTTCCTTAGCGTACATTTCGTTACGCTGGTACAATGGGTCAATCATTAAGGGTGTGGTTTCCTAGGGTCTTGTTAAAGAGGATCTCCGATTCGCATTCGAATAGACAATCCAAGACGGACATCTGCAGACGTCTTACTTGCGTCACCTGCCTCAGCCAGAATGGGGTGGAAGTGGGGTGGAAGTGTGGTGGAAGTTTCACACACCAAAAATAGACTATTATTATCAGGGTCATCTGCTATACTACTAATGCACAGCAATAACACATCATAAACACAATTCAAGTGGCAATATTCAGTCAGTAGAATTTATGTTGTCCGTTTCAGCGGTTTACACGACCAACCCATGGCTGTGGAATTTGCCGGAGCACTTGTCTCGGTTTTTCGGTGGCGAAGCTGCCATGATGTAAATAAGTGTAGAATAAACAGCTTTTTTATTTTTTTTATCGGCCGGTATTATTTCGATTCCTAACCAATGTCGCCATTTATCAGATGATAGGTTATTTGGAAATTTGCCTAACTGTCTGCTTGCTTCCAATGCAAGCAGCAAAATTATATGTGTTGCGACCGCTGTACTTTTTCTTTTGATTTCATACTTGTGTGATAATCACAAGATAATATGTACTTTATCATCATTTTTCTTTAAATGTGACACACATCCGTACAAAACGAGATACAGACTTACACTTCCCAATTCACAAAGACCCATATTCCATACGGGATGTCTATTCCATGTGGCAGGTCTTTCTGGCATTGTTTCAAGACACTCTTTCCCTCAAAATAAAAGTTAGCTTGGGCCTACCTTACCATAAGTCATGACAATCGGCAGTCAGCAGCTTGGTTGGGATTCGACGATTGGCTTATCTACGTCATCCACTGTGACTTATGACATTTAACCCCAGACAGCCCTGTCTAGCGCTAACATAGGAGTGGTTGTCCATTTTCAGAGTTTTCCTTCTTTGGAGTTAGTGAGTCCACGACAGGTTTCCTTTTCATGTCCCTGCGTTTGATATCTTATTTACTGTGGCATAGACACGCAGTAGAAGGGACGTGACGTGACGTAGCCCGCCCTCCTATCTATCGCGGTCAACGGCGGCGTGGTGGCTCTCGGGAAAAACGGTAGCTCGGTACTGGAACCTCCTGATGCCGTAGGAGACGTTCCTCCTCATCATCTTGAGGTGGGCGTACAGCAGCGGACTATCGAGGGCGACCACCAAGGCGATGGAGATGACCAGCAGCACAGACGCGACGATTCCAGTGGCCATGTGATCCACTTTATCGTCTGACGCCTTGTAGCCGATCTTCGCCATCATCTTCTCCTTCGGCGTCTTCGGTTCGTCCTCTTTGATCACATAGTCCCAGTCTCCGGTGCTCTCTGAAAAGCAGAACATTTGTAATAATGGTAATGATGATGATGATAGAACTTCTACAGCGCCTTGATCCTCGGGGACCAGAGCTCAAAGCAGTAAACCAGGATCGTTAACCATGATATCGTGAACAGAGACGCGCAGGACGTGCATATGATATCAGTTAATTCGGTACAACACAATCTCTCATGCTAAAGAAGAAAACACAGACGAATCATGAGCAGAGGTGTAGCATACAAAACTATATTTGATATTTTATCGCTGCTTGACATATAATTCTAACAAGAACGCTACATTTATCCTTGATAATACTGGACAGATAATACCGTATACTTGTCTCAATAGCAGCAATAGTTCCCTGAGTAAATACAACTTCAAGTGATAAAGTACTATATAGATGCTGCTAAACCCACCGACACAGAAGGGGTCATCGCCTGTCCATTGAAGATCTGATGAACAGACCTTCGCCAACTCTCCAGACACGAGCTCGAAACGGGGCAGACATTTGTAGATGACTCGTTGTTCGAACGATTTCTTATCGACGCACCAGGTTGTATTGGCCACTGCAGGAGGATCGTTGCACCGCATAACTGCAAGAGAAGTTGTTATCACTAACTGTGTGTGGTCGTGTGTCTGTGTGCGTGCGTGCGAGAGTATATGCGAGTATGTGCGTGTGTGTTTTGGTGTGTACGAGTGTGTGCGGGTGTGTGCGAGTGTGTGCGATTGTATGCGAGTGTGTGCGGGTGTGTGCGGGTGTATGCGAGTGTGTGCGGATGTGTGCGACTGTATGCGAGTGTGTGCGAGTGTGTGTGTGGGTATGTGCGAGTGTGTGCGGGTGTGTGCGTGTGTGTGTGGGTGTATGCGAGTGTGTGCGAGTTTGTGCGAGTTTGTGCGAGTGTGCTCGAGTGTGCACGAGTGTGTGTGAGTGTGTGTGGGTGTGTGCGAATGTGTGCGAGTGTGTGTGAGTGTGTGCGAGTGTACTCGAGTCCGCCATGTAGTTCTTGGTGGTTCTCAACAAACATTCACAATTATTTAGAATGACGGAAATGTTGTTGTGCAGTAAAACATTATTATATTAATGGCGTCACCAAGAGAACGACAGAAAGTCGTACCTATCTCTCTGGAAAGGTGTACTGACATCAATAACAATGGTGTGTACTCTCACTTACTGGCGCAAGTTGGTTCCGTTCCATTCCAGGAGCCGTCTAATTGGCAGGTGCGATGTTTGTCTCCAGATGTCATTGCGAATCTCTTGTGACATTTATATGAGACTTTAGATCTGTAGGTGAGTGACTTCGCTTCGACGTAACAGTTTGCGGGCGGTGCTGGGATCTCGCATTGTATTTCTAATAAAATAATTATAGTTTCTCACGAGTATACGCGTGTGTGCGTGCGTGCGGGCGTGCATGTGTGTTTGCTATGTTCAAATTAAGCATTTTAATGCATTTTTAAAATAGATAGAACTTATATAATAAAATAATATTACAAGGTGTAAGTATGACTAGAAAGAAAATACAGTGCATGGATATAACATTTGTTCACTGTCTATGGTCTATGGCGAAGACCACCAAACGCACGCTCGAATCAGATACAAGGAATGTTCTTATATTATCCTATAATAAATATTCCACAAAGAACTAGAGGACATGGCTGACTGTTGTTATTCACAAATGTACTCTATAACACTGTTGTTAACACAAACACCTACCGCTGCAAACAACTGGTTCTCCCAACCAATTCGCCGACTTGCTACAGACGAGAGGAGCTCCGATGACGTCCATCTTGTAACCTTCGTCACAGGCGTATTGCGCCGTGGCCATAAACGTTGTTGCCGTCAGATTCTCGGTGTGGGCGTTAGACATGGCCGGAGGAGTGCCGCAGTCGATCTCTGTCAGATGTAAACGAGTTTTAATCCCGAGATACCTATGTTTAGATAAATGCTTGCTTTGCAATTTAAAGGTCAGTTTATTCTTACACGAAGCAAAGAAACCTGTCAGTTTGTTCTTACGATACACAAAACCAGTCAGCCCGTTTGTTCATACAATAAACAAAGCCAGCCAGCCAGTTTGTTCTTACGATAAACAAAGCCAGCCAGCCAGTTTGTTCTTGCGATAAACAAAGCCAGCCAGCCAGCCAGTTTGTTCTTACGATAAGCAAAGCCAGCCAGGATGTTTGTTCTTACGATAAACAAAGCAAGCCAGCCAGTTTGTTCTTACAATACATAAGTCTAACCTCCCAGTATGTTGCAAGAAACTTGGGCAAAATGTTTTCGTTGTGCTGCTGCACATAAACTTATAACAAATATGGAAACATTCTTAGTAAGCCAAAATATTTAAACGTTTTCCTAAAGTAAATATGCACACTGCCCGGTGATGTCGTTATTGACAGGCTTTTTCACACAATAATCAAATACAGAAACTATGATTGTATTATACGTAACCAATAATGAGACTTTCTGTACACTGTATAGTCCAAAATACAACATGCAAAAATATATTATCTATGAAATCACTAACGCATGTTTTGCTTGTTTTGTGGAATGACATATTATAGTTATATACGCGTGGATATTCAGTAAACTAATAATGTCAATAGCTTGTCAAACATGACCAAACTTAGCAAAAACAGGAAAGACGAAATGGTAACGAAAATGAAACGGTTACGTTGCGCAAACGTTGTAAGAATTTGGTTTAACGTGTCGCAAAGACACCGCACACTTGAACGCAAATTGCGACGTACTTGTGCAATTAGGCAGGGGACTGTCCCACTGTCCCTCTGGTTTACATCGGGTCTCGTTGCTGCCCGTCGCTATGGTGTATCCAGGGACACATTTGTACGTTGTCAGTGACCCCGGGGTCAGTCCGGCAGACAAGAAAAGCAGTTTGGAGTTATCCGGTACACGTATCTTCTCACACAGGATCTCTGTGAAAATGAGAGCATGAGTTAGACATATACCATGTGATATGATAGACAAAGGGCATACAGACATATTTATTTTGAAAAATTTAAATATTTAACACAAATCACGAGTCAAGGAGACTCTCGTTGATATAAACAAATGTCGCTAACGTGGGAGCCACATTTTGTCAACAAAAATATTAATTATGTAACGTCAAAAACAAAAATAAAAACACGTACACATATGTCTCTCTAATACCCTTATATCTCGCCGCTCATCGGCCGGAAGAGTATTATTTCTACAGCGCACAACACGTACCAAGATACTAAAGCAAATGTCATGATAACTTGACTGACCTTCACAGATGGGACGCTGACCACTCCACGTCCCATCGCCCTGACAAACGTGGGAGAAGTCCCCGCCTGCAGCCCGGTAACCCGGGGAACACCGGTAGATGGCGCTGGCGTGCACTGACAGGGACGGGTGTGAAACAGTGGCCCCCAACACTGGCATTGGTTTGTTGCACAGCATTTCTGGAACGTAATGAATATATGTAATCATAACTGCCTTTATTTGCGATGGTCACGTTACGACTGCTGGACTCTTGGTGCAGCAAACCATATCCTCTTAAGGATGCCTTAACCTCTAATTCGAATCGGGAAATTAAGAAAATATATGGCCACTTCTCACGATTCGTCGACAATCTACTTTGGTGGCAATTAATACTTCTAGATAATGCTTCGGAGACTGGAATTATGTTTTGCATGTCCGTCTACGTGAGAGCTTTCGGGAGTGTACACTTTCGCCCACGTACATTGAAAGTATCAGTAACAATGCAGAGATAATTGACCGTCAAATTTGAATGACGTATCCAAAACACTGCATCCAAATGCTCAATCGCTCAACCATCGTCTACCTCATTCACTAATGCACACACCGACCGACCGACCGACCGACCGACCGACCGACCGACCGACCGACCGACCGACCGACCGACCGACCGACCGACCGACCGACCGACCGACCGACCGACCGACCGACCGACCGACCGACCGACCGACCGACCGACCGACCGACCGACCGACCGACCGACCGACCGACCGACCGACCGACCGACCGACCGACCGACCGACCGACCGACCGACCGACCGACCGACCGACCGACCGACCGACCGACCGACCGACCGACCGACCGACCGACCGACCGACCGACCGACCGACCGACCGACCGACCGACCGACCGACCGACCGACCGACCGACCGACCGACCGACCGACCGACCGACCGACCGACCGACCGACTCACCTTTACATGTCGTCGGCACGCCTGACCAGTCTCTAGTCCACAGACAAATCCTTATGGTGCTGCCGGACACGTAGCGGTAGCCAGACTCGCACTCCAGGGTCATGCTGTCGTCCAACTGGTCACCGGTCTGGTTGACGATGACCACGTGGGCAGTGGGAATGACCGGACATGTGATGGCTGCAGTAAAAACATGCAATACAGCATTTAAAATCGTTGGTGTGCGTGCGTGCGTGCGTGCGTGCGTGCGTGAATGAGTGAGTGAGTGAGTGAGTGCGTACGTGCGTGCGTGCGTGCGTGCGTGCGTGCTTGCGTGCGTGCGTGCGCGCGTGCGTGCGTGTGTGTGTGTGTGTGTGCGTGCGTGCTCCATAATCGGTTGATCTAGCCCCATACCGCTTAAACAAGAAACAGCCCTGATTCACTCACGTTGACATTTGATGGTGACGCCTGTCCACTGACCCTGTGTTGTGCACGAGGACCGAGAAGTGCCAGACGTGAGTCGGTAGCCTTTCTCACAGACGTAGTCCGCCCGACCATTCGTCCCCTTTCCCGACTCCACCACTAGTGTGTGCAGCGGCTGCGGCGGGGCGCCACATGTCACCTCTGCAACGCCATCTTACATGTTAGTGTTATTTATCTTATGTAAATGTAAAACTTTCTCAACTTCTTGTGCTTGAATTGATCAAGAGAAAACGTTAAGGAAATGTATATTAAAGGATGTTTTAATATTGGAAAGCGTTTTCACGTTCAAAATGTCAAACATGTTCCATTTGTTAACACATTAAGCGTACGCGTTCTCTCAGTTTGTGACATTCGCACACATGGACATATAAGCGACCAATTGGGAATCGCATTTGGTTATATATTTGTCGTTCGGAGACGCGAAGAACTTCTGTTGAGAACTTGGATGACAAATGACAAATGAAAAGGTTATGTTATGACCGATGATATAAGAAAGAAACCCTCAATATGGAAATGTATCCAATAGAATAAATGTAAAAACAATGCATGCTAATTACACAATACATGCAATATTATTTAATATAACAAAACTACATAAATTATATTTATGTAAAATTATACATTTGACACTTTTGGCAAGTTTGTTTAACATTTTAACATTAAATAATTTGATTGTGTTAGCGAACCTCGACAGACGATGGTGACGTCACTCCAATGACCGCTCTCCCGACACAGCGCGGTGTTGTTGCCAGATTCCTGCTCGTAGCCCGTCTCACATGTGTAGATCGCCTTCACACCCGAAATCAACAAACAACATTACTACACATGTCAACTCTTCAAGTGACCACGACACCACATTTTTGAAACAAATACATTTAAATGAGTGTAGAAATTCCCCGAATACACACGTTGCAAAAAATTAGAGCATCCAAGTATTGCTATCGCCAATGCTAACACGTACCTGCGAATTGTATCATTATCTTTAATAATCGTTATGCAGTTAATAATAGAAAACGAACTAAACCAGACTTTATGTAAATCCTTGTTCCGGAGTGTCTGAAAAATGCCATATAATCGCAACATGAAACACAATGAAACCGTCACCAAATGTGGACTGTTTCTAGCGAGCACACAAATAAAAAGTTAAAGTTACTACAGACACAACGCTTCAATTACAAAAACATGAAACATATCCAAATGAAGTGCATTTTACGAACCTTCGCGTTGAGCTTCCTGCCAGTTACTCTCATTTTCGAGTGCTCGATTTGTCGCGGCTCGTCACACATGATTTCTGTCAGTGCATCAACGGAAGTGGTTTTATTTTAATACATTTGTACAATGTGCCATGTTTATCAAACCAATAGTATATGCCCAGTATAGTGAAAAGACCAAATAAATGATGTTTATTAATGGTGTAAGTGTAATTACTTAAGAAAGTGGTGGTGGTGGTGGCGGCGGTAGCGGTGGTGGCTGTGGCGGAGGCGTAAGCGGTGGTATGGTTGTGGTTTTAGTGGTAATAGTAGTTCATGGGTGGTGGTGGTATTAGTGATGTGTTGTGGTGGTTTTCTAATATCTATACAATCTTACCCTTCTTTAACAGTTCCTTAATAGAGTAAGCGTATCCTCCCTACTAAACTTTCACCCACCAACACACAGGGGATCGTCGCCCTCCCATTGCGCTTCCTTGTTACATCGCTTCGTCAGGTTGCCTTGTTCCAGTCTGAAGCCGTTGACGCATGCGTAATGGGCATATTCATTCATCCGGGTACCGCCGACATCCAGTAGGGTATTGTTGAGTTCCGGTGGCTTCGAACACTTTATTTCTACAAAAAGGAATGGGTTGATTGATTACTGCATAGCTATATGGAAATAGTGATTGTGACATTCCGTTTCCCAGTATTCGCACACGTATGATTGCATGCATTAACACATATTTCTACTCGTGCATTCTCTCACGTAGTGACTGATCTCTCACTCGCGCACGTGCCTACCCATTACCTTACTATCTTTCATTCACTCACTGATCCAGTTGCTCGAACATTTATGCAACATATACATACATACATACATACATACATACATACATACATACATACATACATACATACATACATACATACATACATACAATCATACAGACAGACATACATACATACATATGCTACATGCGAGCGTGCGTACGTACATGCGTATGTAAGTGGGTGCGTGCGTGCGTGCGTGCGTGCGTGCATACATGCATTGATACATGCATGCATACATAGATACATACATACATATATACAAGCATGCACGCACACACGCACACACACACACACACACACACACACACACACACACACACACACACACACACACATACATGCGCATAAACACACACTCGGGCACAGTCGCGCACACTCGCACACACTCGCACATACACACGCACGAACACACACACACACAAACACACACACAAACACACACACCCACACACACACACACACACACACACAAATACACAAGCACGCACGCACGCACGCACGCACGCACGCACGCACGCACGCAAGCACGCACGCACACACACACACACACACACACACACACACACACACACACACACACACACACACACACACACACACACACACACATCAACAAATACATCCTTGCATACCACCTACCCACATACCTACGTAAACACACTGACCTTCACACATGGGTGATGTTCCAGTCCACTGCTTGTTCTCCAGACAGGTTCGGGTCCAGTTTCCCACTCCGCGCTTGTATCCCTCCTGGCAGTCGTACGTGATCGTTGTCATGTATATTGTCTCTTCAGGGACGACGTAGAGGGCGTGGGCCACCGGGGCCAGACTCCCGCAAGATACGACTGACAATGGAACAACACAAACGGTAGACGATTGCTTGAAAATCACACTTCACATGCAGAAATATCATTTTGTTGAACTTTTAGGCAGAACACATCATTTAAACACATTGAATTAGCCAGCTAGACTTGCAACTCTGCTGCTAATTCCACCAGCTAAGAGTTTGTGTAAGACATAATACGGTACCATTACATTTAAAGTGTGCGTGTTAAATTGAACTAATACAAAATAAGATACTAACAAGTAAATTCTTTGTTTAGCTACACTTCACTGATTTGCCTGTTATGATTGTTATGACAGGCAAACATGTTGGTCCACTTACTTCAACAAAGTGGTTTGATTGCTTAGTGACATATTTTTTTTCACTGCACATTATGTCTGTTATGGTCCAAGTATGTGTACGTTTATCTAAATATGATCACTGCTATGAAACGTCTCATTCTGATTTGATGATCTACGTAGTTCCACTCACTTCGACAAAGTGGCTTGATGCCGGACCATCTGCGATTAGCCAGGCACGTTCTCTCGGTGTCACCCGCAATCAGGTCAAAGCCCGTCATGCAGGAGTACGTGACTGTCGTCGCGTAGGCATACGAGGTTGCGTTGACGTCTACTTCAGTGAAGGACGGATACTCAGGCGCGGGACATCGGATCGCTGAAGAGATGTAAAAAGAATATCATTAAGTGCAAGGATGTAACTGTAATTTATAGGGCAGCTGAGTACTTTAAAAAATTGTGTGTGATTGCTAACACTAGTCGGAACGTCTTTTTGAAATATTTTGTTTTACATATATTTACAGTGCATCGTTGTGTTCTCTGTGAATGGTTATGTTATTGTTTATCTCCTTTATCTTATTCTTTAGTGCGTGCGTGTGCGCTCATGCGTGTGTACCCTAATACTAGTAGGAACGTTTTTTTGAAATGTTTACCTTAACTTACATTTATAATGGTACATCTCAGTGTTATATCTGAATGGTTATATTAATGTTTCTTTCCTTTCTCTTGTTATTTCTAAACTGGTCCTTTTTCCCAACTTGTCCTGACCACCTACCCATGCATTGCGGGGGGTCGGCACTCCAGTATCCATCCAAGTTACACACCAACTCCAGATTTCCGTTGATCTTCCTAAAGCCCAATGCGCACCTGTACCTTATCACGGACCCGGCGATGGTGGAGCCTGGGTCAGAGATGATCTCAGCATGTCGTGGATGAGTCAGGTTTGGACAGTGGATCCCTGGAACAGAACATTCATGTTTTGACGTACGAATAACATTTTCTTGATTAACCGTATACTTCCTCCCATTACGTTATCACGATACATAAAATGCTAATGTGTTACATGGAAAGATTATCTAGTTTTATGATATGTAATACATTTTACACGTAGATCATCTTTATCTTTAATTCTTTATAATATATAAACGCATACAAACGTATACGTATACAAACATATATAACGTATACAAACACACGCACACACACACACACACACACACACACACACACACACACACACACACACACACACACACACACACACACACACACACACACACACACACACACACACACACGCGCGCGCGCGCGCGCGCGCGCGCACACACGCACACACGCACGCAGGCACATACGCACGCACACACGCACATACACACCAATTTGACAGCGCTTTGACTAGCCAGTTATTGATTACAGCAGTTTATCTATAAAACACAAGGACAGTGTGCTTCATTATTGACATTTCAAACAATGCTATATCATAATATGTTTTCATCGAAAGAGATGTTAATCTTTATCAAGCTTACGTCATAATTATATGCTTAAACACAACACACGATTAGAAAGGCTTACTTTCACAGCGCCCCGTGATATTTGGGGTCCATTCCCACTCCAAGGTGCACCTCTGTACCTGCGGCCCTTGTAGCACATAGCCGAATTCACAACTTAGTTCACAGGTGTCGTTGTAGAGACTCTCCTGTGTCGCACAACGTGTGCTGTTGTAGCGCCCAAAAGTGATGTTTGTCAAAGGTTCGCAGGTGATCGCTGCAGGAGAAAGGAGCAGTGACGGTAAGCGACAATGCAATAATAGTGAAGTGTGGAAGGACATTGCAAGTGGAAGAATGAATACACTAGAATAACTACACATGACTACACACTGTGTGGGTGTGTGTGTGTGTGTGGGCGTGCGTGTGTTGTGCGTGTGGGCGTGTGTGTGTTGTGTGTGTGTGCGTGTGTGTGTGTGTGTGTGTGTGTGTGTGTGTGTGTGCATGCGTGGTGTGTGTACGAGCGTGCTTGCGTGCGGTACATGCGTGCGTGCGTATGTGCGTGCGTGTGTGTGAATGCGACAATGCAGTAATAGTAAAGTGTGGAAGGACATTGCAAGTGGAAGAATGAAGACACTATAATAACTACATATGAATACACACCGTGTGGGTGTGTAGTCATAACTACATATGACTACACACCGTGTGTGTGTGTGTGTGTGTGTGTGTGTGTGTGTGTGTGTGTGTGTGTGTGTGTGTGTGTGTGTGTGTGTGTGTGTGTGTGTGTGTGTGTGTGTGTGTGTGTGTGTGTGTGTGTGTGTGTGTGTGAGTGTGTGCATGTTGTGTGTGTGTGTGTGTGTGTGTGTGTGTGTGTGTGTGTGTGTGAGTGTGGACGTGTGTGTATGTGTGTGTGTGTTGTGTGTGTGCATGTGTGCGTGCGTGCATGGTGTGTGTACGAGCGTGCGTGCGTGCGTGCGTGAGGTACATGCGTGCGTGCGTATGTGCGTGCGTGTGTGTGAATGTGCGTATCTTCTCTCACCTACTTTCGCTCACGTTACAAACGTTATATATTTATTATTGGTATTACATATCCAATGTTGCTAGATATAAACTATAATTATGATATAACAAAAATGTGTCGCATAAGGTGTCATTGAGGGGGACAGAGCAAATGCAAATATTTTATAATTATTACTGAACATTCTTCAGGATAGTTCATTTTCAAATCAGATAACTTTCATTTTACATATCCAAGGTGTGTTTAATTTACCTGATAGAGGCTTTCGTCAACGTATCACGTTGACTTCATCAGTACCGATGACGCTGAATTACGTCATCGTACACGTGAGGCAGTTCGTAACAAAGCTGAGAGTGCAAGAAGGAGAATCATTTGTGTCATATGATGTTGTGTCGCTGTTCACGAAGACCACGATCAAAGAAGCGTGCAAAATCATCAGAAAAGACAATGACAAAACACTAAAGAAGAGATCAAACCTAAACGTGGACGACATCATGGAGTTGTTGAAATTTGTCCTGGAGACGACATACGTCAGATTTGAAGGAGAACTTTACCAGCAGAAATTTGGAGTAGCCATGGGCAGTCTGGTATCCTACATTGTTATGAACCTGTACATGGAGGACCTGGAGCTGAAAATAATAGCCACAGAACCGGTAGATTGCCAACCGAGAAACTGGGAACGATATATGGACGCTGTAATTTGCCTGGTACACACAGGAAAGGCAAAGAAATTACAACAACACATGAACGTTGTAGACCCCACAGGGAGCATCATTTTCACGCGTGGAGATGAAAAGAACAATAGCATGCCCTTCTTGGATGCGAAGTTCACCAGAAAGGAAGATGCCAGTGTGAAGTCTACAGTGTACAGGAAGAAGACGCACATTGACCAATACCTGAACTGTGCGTCCCACCACCCCAAACATCAGAAGTTAGGAGAGGTCAGAACCCTTATGATCAGGTGTGAGACAATAACTTCAGAGGAGGGAGACAAGAAAGAAGAGGTGGAACACTTGAGAGGAGCTCTAAGAGTATGTGGCTATCCGTCCTGGGCCTTGAACAAGGTGACATATAGCAGTAAGAAAAAAAAAGAACAAAAAAAAAACAAATGACAGAAATTACAGGAGCCAAGTAGTCATCCCATACGTAGAGGGTGTCTCAGAGAGAGTACATCGAGTACTGAAGAAATATGGAGTAGCAACAGCCATGCGTCCCCTCACCGCGCTCAGGCGCTTGTTGGTACAACCCAAGGACACTGTAAAGCTAGAAGAACAGGGTGAACTGGTGTACCAAATACCATGCAAGAATTGTGGTGCTGAATACACGGGGAGACAAGAAGACTCCTTAAAACACGACTGGAGGAACACAGAAAGGACGTAGACAACACGAAAAAAGAGAAATACACAATGAGCGGAAAAAAGATTCATGTCTACCATCAATAAATCCGCCCTTACAGACCATGCGACAACTGAAAACCACATCATAGACTGGGAAGGAGTGAACATTGTAGACAAGGAACCCAACTGAAGAATCCGGCACATCAAGGAAGCCATCTGGATCAGAAAAACTAGAACACCCATCAACAGAGACGAGGGCAATTACGAACTGCCTCAGGTGTACGATGACGTCATTCAGCATCATCGGTACTGATGAAGTCGACGTGATACGTTGACGAAAGCCTCTACCAAGTAAATTAAACACAACTTGGACATGTAAAATGAAAGTTATCTGATTTGCATATATTTACTTAATCAAATCATTCCCCAGGATATTAGAAAAGTATAAAGAACACACTTTTTATTCAAAGCTGTATAACTTGCAATACATATACAAATGTGCTAACCTTGACACGTTTCGTTGGCAGATGTCCAATTCCCCGTGCCGCTGCACTTCGTTTCCACGAAACTAGCTTCACTCAGATACTGGAATCCGACATTACAAGTGTAATGGGCGGTGTCTTCAAATATCGTCCCGTTGAACTGTATTGCAGCATTGGTCAGGTTCTGTGGCGGGCCGCAGTTAATTTCTGAACATAATGGTCAATCACGTATTATTGCATTTAAAGAGAGACATAATAATTAATGTGCTAGATATTATATACACACATATACAAACATACCCACGCACGCACGCACGCACAAACACACGCAAACACACTCACACATACATCCCAATTTGAAAGCGGTTTGACTAGCCAATTATTGATTATAACAATTTATCTATCAAACGCAAGGACAGTACGCTTCATTCTTGACATACCAAACAGTACTATATCAGAACATGTTTTATCGAAACAGATGTTAGTCTAAATTAAGTTTACATCATAATTCTATGATTAAACACAACACACGATTAGAAAGGCTTACCTTCACAGCGCCCCGTGATATTTGGGGTCCATTCCCACTCCAAGGTGCACCTCTGTACCTGCGGCCCTTGTAGCACATAGCCGAATTCACAACTTAGTTCACAGGTGTCGTTGTAGAGACTCTTCTGTGTCGCACAACGTGTGCTGTTGTAGCGTCCAAAAGTGATGTTTGCCAAAGGTTCGCAGGTGATCGCTGCAGGAAAAAAGGAGCAGTGACAGTAATCGACAATGCAGTAATAGTGAAATGTTGAAGGACATTGTAAGTGGAAGAATGAAGACACTAGAATAACTACATATGACTACACACCGTGTGGGTGCGCGTGCGCGTGCGCGTGCGCGAGGGCGAAGGGCGCGGGCGCTGGTGCGGGTGCGTGTGGGTGTACGTGTGGGTGCGTGTGCGGGGGCGGGTGCGGGTGCGGGTGCGCGTGTGCGTGTGCGTGCGGGTGCGTGTGCGTGTGCGTGTGCGGGTGTGTGATCGTGTAGGTGTGCTGGTGCGTGTGCGAGTGCTTGTGGGTGCGGGTGCGGGTGTGCGTGTGCGGGTGTGCGTGTGCGTGTGCGTGTGCGTGTGCGTGTGCGTGTGCGTGTGCGTGTGCGTGTGCGTGCGGGTGCGTGTGCGTGTGCGGGTGTGTGATCGTGTATGTGTGCTGGTGCGTGTGCGAGTGCTTGTGGGTGCGGGTGCGGGTGTGCGTGTAGGTGTGGGTGTGGTGCGTGGTCGATTGCGTGTGAGTGTGCGTGTGCGTGAGGGTGTGGGTGCGGGTGCGGGTGCGGGTGCGGGTGCGGTTGTTGGTGCGTGTGCGTGTGCGCGGGGGCGGGTGCTGGTGCGGGTGCGGGTGCGTGCGGGTGTGGGTATGGAGGTGTGTGTATTGATGTGTGGGTGTGGGTGTATGTTATTATTTTATTATACAAGGATTAGAGAAGTATAAAAAAACACCTTTGTTATTCAAAACTGTGTTGCTTGCAATACATAGACAAAAGTGCTAACCTTGACACATTTCGTTGGGAGGTGTCCAAGTGCCCGTGCCGCTGCACTGTGTTTCCACGAAACTAACTTCACTCAGATACTGGAATCCGATATCACATGTGTAACGGGCGGTGTCTTCAAATGTCGTCCCGTGGAACTGTACTGCAGCATTGGTCAGTGTTTGTGGCGGACCGCAGTTAATTTCTGAAAAAAATTGTCAGTCACATATCATTGCATATACAGATGGACATAGGAGCTAATATGCTAGTATTTTTTTTTGTGTGTGCGTACGTCCGTGCGTGCGTGTGCGCGCATGTATGCTATGTTACGCCAATAGAAAAGTGCATTCTAAGGTATAATGTAAATGTTCCATTTAAGGATGTTTGTGTGCGAAGTGGATGATTTACTTACTATTCGTGGCAAATACAAATAACTAGCGGGGTTACCCGGCGGCGTGCTTTTTTGAGCAGGTAAGTTGAGCACCATGGGCGGATGTGAACCAATGCAGGTGCGTGTGCGAGTGCGTGTGCGTGTGCGTGTGCGCTTGCGTGCGCGTGCGGGAGAGGTTGCGTGTGTGTGTGTGTGTGTGTGTGTGTGTGTGTGTGTGTGTGTGTGTGTGTGTGTGTGTGTATGTGTGTGTGTGTGTGTGTGTGTGTGTGTGTGTGTGTGTGTGTGTGTGTGTGTGTGTGTGTGTGTGTGTGCGTGAGGGTGCGATTGCGTGTGCGTGTGGGTGCGGGTGCGGGTGCGGGTGCGGGTGCGGGTGCGGGTGCGGGTGCGGGTGCGGGTGCGTGTGCGTGTGCGTGTGAGTTTGCGTGTGGGTGTGGGTGCGGATAGGTGCGTGTGGGTGTGAAAGTGTGGGTTTGGAGGTGTGGATGAGGGTGCGTGTTGGTGTGGATGTGTTTGAGTGGGTGCGGGTCAGTTTTGGTGTGGAGGTGTGGGTGTGGGTGCGTGTACGTGTGGGTGCGGGTGTAGGTGTGGAGGTGTGGGTGTGGATGTGCTGTTGTGGGTGTGGTTGCGGGTGCGGGTGCGTTTGCGTTTGCGTGCGGGTGAAGGTGTGGAGGTGTGGGTGTGGGTGTTGATGTGTGGGTGTGGAAGTGTGGGAGTTGATGTGTGGATGTGGGTATGGAGATGTGGTTGTTGATGTGTGGGTGTGTGCATGGAGGTGTGGGTGTTGATGTGTGGGTATGGGTGTGCGTGTGGGTGTATGTTATTATTGTTATTATACAAGGATTAGACAAGTCTAAAAAACACCCTTGTTATTCAAAGCTGTGTTGCTTGCAATACATAGACAAACATGCTAACCTTGACACATTTCGTTGGGAGGTGTCCAAGTGCCCGTGCCGCTGCACTGTATTTCCACGAAACTAGCTTCAGTCAGATATTGGAATCCGATATCACATGTGTAACGGGCGGTGTCTTCAAATGTCGTCCCGTGGAACTGTACTGCAGCATTGGTCAGTGTTTGTGGCGGACCGCAGTTAATTTCTGAAAAAAAATGGTCAGTCACATATCATTGCATATACAGATGGACATAGCAGCTAATCTGCTAGTATTTTTGTTTTTGTGTGCGTATGTCCGTGCGTGCGTGTGCGCGAATGCATTCAATGTTATGTTACGCAAATAGAAAAGCATATTCTAAGGTATAATGTAAATGTTCCATTTAAGGATGTCTGTGTGCGTACTGGATGATTTACTTAGTATTCGTGGCATATACAAATAACTAGCGGGGTTACCCGGCGGGGTGTTTTTTTAGCACGTAGTTTGAGAACCATGGGCGGTTGTGAACGAATTCAGTGCTCGGATTTCATCACGTGATGCATTCATTGGAGAATCTTTACACGTGGCGTTGCAGGCAGCTTAATTGCACAAATACGTGCATGTGTTTACTAACAAGTTTTATGGAAAATATGGCGTTTGTTTGGCGTTGTTGGGGCGATTAATGACCAATATCAGATATGCGTTTCGTGCATGTAAACGCCCGTATGTGCGCGCGCACGCACGCACGCACGCACGCACGCACGCACGCACACATGTGTTTACATACCATATATATATTGGTCTGTGTCTATTTTATAATCGGCAAGAACCTGAAAGAACCCTAAAGAACTGCACGGAATTTATATCTACTCACCCAATCTATTTTTTAAATGTCCACAGTGGCTGCAGACACAATTGTTTCTAATAATCCATACCAGTTCTTTACAGTTTCTGTTGGAAAAGCTGTTGGCATAAACCTGCGTCCTGTTCGGCAGTTGGATAAATTTGTCACTATGGCCACGTGTATTGTTAGTTGTCCGACGTTATTTTGATGATCTGGTAAAGGAAGAGCTGACTGTCCATGTAATGATTTGTAAAACAGGTCAAGTCCGCTGATCTCTCTCCGATACTCGAGGGACTCCCACTTGAGATCATTCACCATCTCAGTCACACTGCTTTACCGGTTGTTGTTTGTTGTTGTTGTTGTTTGTTGTTGTTGTTGTTTGTTGTTGTTGTTTACAAATCTCGCTTCAGGGGCGGGGGCGAGTGGGTGTGGATGTGGATGTGGGTGTGGGTGCGGGTGCGGGTGCGGGTGGGTGTGGGTGCAAGTGCGGGTGCGTGTAGGTGTGGGTGCGGGTGCGGGTGCGGGTGCGGGTGCGGGTGTGGGTGTGGGTGTGGGTGTGGGTGCGGGTGTGCGTGCGTGTGCGTGTGGGTGCGTGTGGGTGCGTGTGGGTGCGTGTGGGTGTGGTTGCGCGTGTGGGTGTGGGAGCGTGTGCGTGTGGGTGCGGGTGTAGGTGTGGATGTGTGGGTGTTGATGTGTGGGTGTGGGTTTGGAAGTGTGGTTGTGGGTGTTGGTGTTCGTATGGATGTGGGTGTGGGTGAGAGTGTTGGTGAGGGTGTATGTTATTATTGTTTTTATACAAGAATTAGAGAAGCATAAAAACCTTGTTATTCAAAGCTGTGTTGCTTGCAATACATAGACAAAAGTGCTAACCTTGACACATTTCGTTGGGAGATGTCCAAGTGCCCGTGCCGCTGCACTGTGTTTCCATGAAACTAGCTTCACTCAGATACTGGAATCCGATATTACATGTGTAATGGGCGGTGTCTTCAAATGTCGTCCCGTGGAACTGTACTGCAGCATTGGTCAGTGTTTGTGGCGGACCGCAGTTAATTTCTAGAAAAAAATGGTCAGTCACATATCATTGTATATACAGACGGACATAGCAGCTAATCTGCTAGTATTTTTGTTTTTGTGTGCATACGTCCGTGCGTGCGTGTGCGCGCATGTATGCAATGCTACGGCAATAAAAAGTATATTCTAAGGTATAATATAAATGTTTCATTTACGGATGTTTGTGTGTGAAGTGGATGATTTACTTACTATTCGTGGCATATACAAATAACTAGCGGGGTTACCCGGTGGCGTGGTTTTTTAACAGGTACCATGGCCGGATGTGAACCAGTGCGGTGCTCGGATTTCATCACGTGATGCAAACATTATGCAGAATCTTTACACGTGGCGTTGCAGGCAGCTTAATTGCACAAATACGTGCATGTGTTTACTAACAAGTTTTATGGAAAATATGGCGTTTGTTTGGCGTTGTTGGGGCAACTAACGACCAATATCAGATACGTGTTTCGTGCATGTAAACGCCCGTGTGTGCGCGAACGCACGCACGCACGTTGTTTAAGTTTATTTTTTTAGTTGCCCGGCGTTGCATGGGAGAACAGGCAGCCACGGCAAGCATTTGTGACTTCCTGAAGTACTCACTGTACCCAGTCAAGTTTTGGTCTGTGTCTATATTATAATCGGCAAGAACCCGAAAGAACCCCAAAGCACTGCACGGAATTGATATCTTCTCGCCCAATATATTTCTTAAATGTCCACAGTGGCTGCAGACACAACTGTTTCCGATAGTCCATACCAGTTCTTTACAGTTTCTGTTGGAAAAGCTGCGTCCTGTTCGGCAGTTGGATAAATTTGTCACTATGGCCACGTGTATTGTTAGTTGTCCGACGTTAGTTTGATGATCTGGTAAAGGGAAAGCTGACTGTCCATGTAATGATTTGTAAAACAGGTCAAGTCGGCTGATCTCTCTCCGGTACTCGAGGGCCTCCCACTTGATATCATTCACCATCTCAGTCACACTGCTTTACCGGTTGTTGTTGTTGTTTGTTGTTTGTTGTTTGTTGTTGTTTGTTATTTGTTGTTGTTGCTTGTTGTTGTTGTTTGTTGTTGTTTACAAATCTCGCTTCAGATCATTCACAATCTCTACCACACTGCTTTTCCGGTTGTTGTTGTTGTTTGCTGTTGTTGTTGTTGCGGTTGTTGTTGTTGTATATATAATAACGGTGTATATATATATATTTATATATATATATATATATATATATATATATATATATATATATATATAGATATGTGTGTGTATATATATACACACCGTTATTACGGTGTATATATATATATATATATATATTATATATATATATATATATATTATATATATATATATATATATATATATATATATATATATATATTATATATATAAATATATATATATATATTATATATATATATATATATATATATATATATATATATATATATATATATATATATATATATAAATATATATATATATATATATATATATATATATATATATATATGTTTTTTGTTGTTGTTGTTTACAAATCTCGCTGCTCGTCGTTGAACTTGAATTCAAATTGTCTTTGATGTTTTCTTACGTGTATACATCTCTTACGGAGCTCGTATGGTCGAGATGCGGACGAAACGTAGGCGGACTATTTGGGTCTTTCCGTGCATTTGTACAGGTTCCCCCGGAACCAAACAAACGGTTAGCGTTTGCAGATACACGTGAAACGTCAGAGTTCCATGTTAGGTCAACCGAGAACTCAACTCCTAGAAATGGGTGAAGTTGGGCAACCCCAAGGTTATCTCCACTGATGGAATACTGGAACCGATGGATAAATCTCTTCCTCGTGATGTGCATAACTAATATTGTTTGACTTTAAAAGGCATCTGCTAGGTTTTCACCCAATCAACCAGCTTCTGTAGGTCGGATTGGAGGGTTTCTGCATATTATATGTCTTTGACATAGAGCAGGAGTAGGAGTGTGCCGAGTACAGTGTCCTGTAGCCCAATAGCAACGTCAACTTCATGCCCAACTGTAGCACAATAGCAATATCAACGTCAAGCGTAGCGTATGAAGGTCTTGGTGTGGATGTTTGACGTTAATCACGTAACTAGGAACAGTCGATGGTAATAATAGTAAGTAAATACGAACTCCTGTTGTTCTGAGTTATGTAATCTACGTCAAATGCCTGTACATGTTCCTTCAAAATATCGCCACCCCCCGGGGAATTTAGAATTTTTTTTAATGTACAAACCATCTCCGTGGGCCCTCAGTCAAGCTTGCAAAATGTCAGCCCCATACAAGCGAAACAGTCGGAGATATGAGGGAATATGAGGGAATATACTTTATAGCCTATATGCTAGCCTAGTTGCTTGGCGTTGCACTGGAGAAAATGCGACCACTGCAAGAGCTTATGACTCCTTGCACTACCCAGTCATTTATGATTTTTTGCACTACACAGTCACTTATGACTCCTTGCACTACCCAGTCACTTATGACTCCTTGCACTACCCAGTCACTTATGACTCCTTGCACTACCCATTCACTTATGACTCCTTGCACTACCCAGTCACTTATGACTCCTTGCACTACCCAGTCACTTATGACTCCTTGCACTACCCAGTCACTTATGACTCCTTGCACTAACCAGTCACTTATGACTCCTTGCACTACCCAGTCACTTATGACTCCTTGCACTACCCAGTCACTTATGACTCTTTGCACTACGCAGTCATGCTTTGGCAGGGCAGTGCCAATGGTAATGACAAATTCATGACCAACTGCTGGTTTCAGGAAGCGTTCTTACCGTACTTATAATTAGGAATTGGTGATGAACTTTGAAGTTGATCACGTAACTCTGAATAATCGTAGAAAACACGATGCTAACAACTGTACGTAACAACGAACTCCTATAGTTCTGAGTTACGTAATCTACGTAATTTAGGTTAAACGTCCACACATGATCATTCGCAATATTCCCGCCCCCAATAATGCATGATTTTCATGA
>OY759275.1:7964361-8200981 GCA_963662155.1 Lamellibrachia columna
ACACACACACACACACACACACACACGACTTATTAATAATGCAGCGTCTACTAATGTAATGGCCTATAATGCAAAGCTTACGGCCACATTTCACTGTATTAAATGAAGCGTTAATGTCGATGAATTATTCAAGATGTAGGCGAAGCTGTGGATACAGAGACGTAGCCCACCAAGCTGCGGATACAGAGACGTTGCCCCCCAAGCTGTGGATACAGAGACGTAGCCCACCAAGCTGTGGATGCAGAGACGTAGCCCACCAAGCTGTGGATACAGAGACGTTGCCCACCAAGCTGTGGATACAGAGACGTAGCCCACCATGCTGTGGATACAGAGACGTTGCCCACCAAGCTGTGGTAACCGAGACGTAGCCCACCAAGCTGTGGATACCGAGACGTAGCCCACCAAGCTGTGGATACAGAGACGTTGACCATCAAGCTGTGGATACAGAGACGTTGACCATCAAGCTGTGGATACAGAGACGTTGCCCACCAAGCTGTGGATACAGAGACGTTGACCATCAAGCTGTGGATACAGAGACGTTGCCCACCAAGCTGTGGTAACCGAGACGTAGCCCACCAAGCTGTGGATACAGAGACGTAGCCCACCAAATTGTCGATACAGAGGCGTTGCCCACCAAACTGTGGTTACAGAGACGTTGCCCACCAAGCTGTGGATACAGAGACGTTGACCATCAAGCTGTGGATACAGAGACTTTTAAATAGTAGCTGTGTCTACTCATTGTACTTTTTCTATGTAGCTTAGTTGCTTTTTCCGTCATATTCCTCTACTCTAGAAAGCTTCTTCCACCTTTAGACTGTTTAGACGTAAAATCAAATGTCGCAGCTACAAAAAACATTGATAAGGAGTTTTTTAGTTAGGCGGTGGGTGTCACCCCGTTTCATGTTGCGCATGTATTTGATGACGTGGATGACATCTACTTGGCTCACGAAACCCTCCTCACGGATGTTTTAGATGAGCCTGCCCCAGTGAAAAAAAAATATGTCAAAACCAAACAAACTCCGTTTATTAATTCAAACCTTCGCAAAGCAGCCTTTAAAAATGCAATGCTTTTCAACAAATAAAAAAAATTACGTACAAGAGCTATCTGGGAATATTATTGCAAGCAAATGAAGCTTACTACCAAACTCAAACGCCATCCATACTTACTGTTTTGAAAGGTATGCAGGAGGGCCCTAGTCTAAAGACACTCTGGCCCAAAGAGAAACCATTCCTGTCAAACAAGGGTCTCCTAAAAGGCTCCATTATCATCCTGTCGGAAAACGGTAAAATCAGACCAGACCTCTGTCTCGTGTATTCTGAACGATTTCTATGTAAATGTTGCCGGAGACATAGGAACCAAACTTACCTCGGAAGATATAGGAATCCACCCCAGCATCTAAATAATAACCCCACATGTTCCTAATCCCATCATTTTTGATTTCAGTCCCGTCACCCCCGAGAGTATACACACTTCCACTTCTAAATCAAGCTCCAGAAAAGCCACTGGAGTTAACCACATCCCTGCAAACATTCTAAAGTCCTGTAGCAGTACAATTTCGGAACCCCTGTCAAAACTCATAAACTTCACTTTTTGCGACCTCAAAATTTCCAAATAGACCGAAAGAAGCGCAAGTTGTCTGGGTATACAAGAAAAGGGACCCACGAGACATTTTGAGAATATGTTCAACCCTTTCCTTGGTGCTTTCAGACTGCTCATGGGGTGCCAATCCACTCTGCTGAGATTAGTGGAGGATTAGCCCAAGGCACTGGACAACCTTGAGTATGTTCAACCCTTGCCTTGGTGCTTTCAGACCGGGCATGGGGTGTCAGTTCACTCTGCTGAGATTAGTGGATGATTGGCGCAAGGCAGTGGACAACCATGAGTATGTCACAGCCATACTCATGGACCTGTCAAAGGCCTTTGACTGCCTCCCTGACGACCTGTTATTGGGGAAACTGCGAGCATACGGACTCTCGGACAAAGCATGTGCTCTTGTCAGTAGATACCTCAGTAACAGGAAACAGCGAGTTAAGCTGGGAACACACTACAGTGACTGGGCTGAAATCATCAAGGGTGTACCACAAGGCTCTATTCTAGGCCCTCTTCTTTTCAATATCTTAAATAATGATCTTTCACATTCTGGATATGTCCTCTCTCTACAACTATACTGACGATAACACCCTGTCTTATGCTCACTCATTCACATATTGCAAGAGGACTGCTCTGCCATCTTACGATGGCTCAGATTCAACAGGACTGCTCTGCCAATCTACGATGGTTCAGAGTCAACATGTCTGCTCTGCCACCCAACGATGGTTCAGAGTCAACAGGACTGCTCTGCCAATCTACGATGGTTCAGAGTCAACATGTCTGCTCTGCCACCCAACGATGGTTCAGAGTCAACAGGACAGCTCTGCCACCCTACGATGGTTTAGAGTCAACAGAACTGCTCTGCCACCCTACGATGGTTCAGAGTCACCAAGACTGCTCTGCCACCCTACGATGGTTCAGAATCAACAGGACTGCTCTGCCATCCTACGATGGTTCAGAGTCAACAGGCCTGCTCTGCCACCCTACGATGGTTCAGAGTCAACAGGACTGCTCTGCCACCCTACGATGGTTCAGAGTCAACAGGACTGCTCTGCCACCCTACGATGGTTCAGAGTCAACAGGACTGCTCTGCCACCCTACGATGGTTCAGAGTCAACAGGACTGCTCTGCACCCTACGATGGTTCAGAATCAACAGGACTGCTCTGCCACCCTACGATGGTTCAGAGTCAACAGGTCTGCTCTGCCACCCTACGGTGGTTCAGAGTCAACAGGACTGCTCTGCCACCCTACGATGGTTCAAAGTCAGCCAGACGAAGGCCAATCCAGATAAATTTCAGGAAATCTGCTTTGGCAGGAGAGGCAAGAGTCATCACAGATTTCACATCACAGATTTAACAAACACATCGCAGACATCTGCAAAAAGTCAGATAGACAGCTAACGGTCTTAACACGTCTTGGCCATCTCCTCACTCGACAAGGGAAACTTGCAATTTTCTATTTTTTCATAGCATCAAATTTCAACTACTGCCCTTTAATGTGGCATTTTTGTAGCCAAGCCAGCACCAACAAACTTGAGAAAATACAGGAGAGAGCACTTCGCTTTATCAACAATGATGACTCATCAACATATAATGACCTTTTAACGACCGCTGGTACTGAATATCTCCACGTGAAAAGAATAAAAGAAATGGCATGTGAGGTATTAAAAATTGTAAATAATGTGGCACCCACTTTTATTCAAAATCTCATCGCACTCAAATGCTCCCAGTATTCTCTGCAGAAGGACAAACCCGCGGTCGTCCCTAACGCAAACACGTCCACATATGGACTTAAAACCTTTGCGCATGGGGGGCCCCGGATATGGAACAGTCTGCCGAATGAACTACGAAAAAGCGAAAACTATGGCGAGTTCCGCAGACTGATCCGAAACCGGGAGGGTCCCATGTGCAAGTGTTCTGCCTGCAGGTAAACCGCACGTTTTGTCTAACATCTTGTCAAATTTATATTTATGTATATTTACGTCTTTTATATTTATCATTTTATCCATTTTCATTGTTTTGTGTCTTGTTGTTTTACGATTATTTGTCGGAAAATAGTTCAAATCAGCTAATGTGTAATTTTCTGTAAAAACTTCTTGTATCTTGTATCTTGCCTCTACTTATCAAACGCTAAGTTGCTTCCACCGATGAAACTATATAAAATTGGTTACTTTAATTGGTTTACTTATCAAATACTCAAAAGGAGGATACGACATGTAAACTATGGCGTTTGAGTCAATAGTGTAACAATTGACTATTTCAAATCCACAAATCAAATGAAACCCACAAACGTAGTCGTCCTGTATTTCTCTTATATAAATGTACAGGTAAGTTCTTATATAGCGCGATATCCGCTCAAAGCGCTTTACATTTCACCCCCGGAAGACCTGTTCCTTTCAAACCCAACTCGACTTCGCTGGGAAGCATTCAGCCAAGCTGCAACTACTGAGCAAAGACTTTTCATTAACATATATAAATCACTGTATCTTGTCAAGTACTCAGTTATACAGCTGAGTGAACCGATGCAATGTGGAGAGACCGAAATTGCAAACCGTATTCAAACTGTCTTTTATTTATGGTATTGACGAGGAAACCCACTAAAGTAACCAGACAGAGGTAATCTCATTGGTGGAAGAATCAACTTAGCTTTATTAATAGAGGTATTCTCATTGGTGGAACACCATGACTATAATGAAATGCACGCATTCTACCCCTCATCACCAATGATATGTGTGAATACGTATACGTACAGGGAATCCTTTCTGCCAAGTCTCACAGGTCACGCTAATATGTCAAACGTTCGCATTTAAGACAACACATGTAAACAAGTAATGTCTCACCTGCTGCGTCGGTTGCTCCGAGATAGACGGACGTTAGCAGTAAAGTTCGAAGAAGAAGCCCTGGTGACAACCAAGCCATAAGAAGAAGCCCTGGTGACAACCAAGCCATCAGGTAAGTCAATAATTTGCAATGTGACAGAAGCACCGTAAACGTCAACACCCGCCGTTGGTGGAACACAGAGTGCCACACAGGACTAAGTGATGCCGAACAATCCATTTAGTAAAGTGAACAATGAATGATTGATAAGCGAGTGTGTAGAGCATTAATCCATTAATAGGACAAATTATTGCCTCAATAACACGACAACAAATGTGGGTTCCAAAATAGAGACCGAGACAAGAACAACATCTCAGACACATTTTCAAGCTAAGCGGAGGTAGAATATATGAATTCTCCGTGAAGACAATGTGTCATTGGAAAACGTTACTGTTGAATGTGTAACGCAAATGGACATTTGGAGGTGAATGAGGACAAAGCGTAATTGGCAATTTTTGCTGGTTCAACGCTTATTAAATATTCTTGTAAGCCTTGGAAACATATGCCGAACAACATATACCGCATAACAAAAGGAAATGCGACAATTTCAACGAACGTTTTTGTCATAACATAATGAGCCCAACTTTTGTCAACACAGCATGACGCAGCATAAATATGTGGCGCACGTGCTACGCACGGTCCAGCCTGGTTAGTTCAGAGCCTACGTGTCGTATGTGAACTTTAAGGGGTGAGCATTATTTATTCAGTCAACAGGAAATCTCGCGCAAGGCGTATGTATATATGAACCTCACGGTTCAGTCTAGTTATTTAGGGGCTTGTTTTTAATTATTTCTTGGGAAGTCGACAGCGCTGTTTGACCGCTTAATATGCCACTGTTATTGATCAAGGATTCTCGGAGGTGTTCCGGGTTATTTAGGGGCTTGTTTTTAATTATTTCTTGGGAAGTCGACAGCGCTGTTTGACCGCTTAATATGCCACTGTTATTGATCAAGGATTCTCGGAGGTGTTCCGGGTTATTTAGGGGCTTGTTTTTAATTATTTCTTGGGAAGTCGACAGCGCTGTTTGACCGCTTAATATGCCACTGTTATTGAGCAAGGATTCTCGGAGGTGTTCCGGGTTATTTAGGGGCTTGTTTTTAATTATTTCTTGGGAAGTCGACAGCGCTGTTTGACCGCTTAATATGCCTCTGTTACGGAGCAAGGATTCTCGGTGGTGTTCCGGGTGATTTCGTTGGCGTCATGGAACCTGTCCTTCGGATAAATGCGATGAATATAGCGGTCGTGTTTTGCATTGATCACCCGTCGTCGTCCAATTAGCGGCCCGATCTTGTGTAATTCCACTGGCTGCTGCGATAAGGATAGCAATGATAACTGTCATGTTGGGGTCGAATGTTATACTTTTTCTATTTACTACGGACATAGTGTATATCACGTGTGCTCTTTGTCTGAAACAAATACATTATTGATTGGTGTACTTAGCACTGATTGCTATAATATGCGTGCACGTGTAATTTAATCGTCTTCCCAAAACACCTTTTTGTAATATACTGTGAGTGGTTTGTCATTTTATGATGACATTTGTATGACAGAGGTTAAGGTGAAACCAAACGCATTTTTGTGGCATTTGCACCTATAAGAGTACTTGAAAACTAAGCATTTGCAACTATAATCAAGAATATCACGCAAGTGGTTAACTAAATATACCTCGTTGAACATCGAAAATCTTTTTTTCATGGGCAGCGCCATATTCGTTCAGAATCCTACGTCAAGGGTGCAGACTATGTTTCCCACAACTCCAACTTTAAACGCCTGATCGTAGACGTAGACGATCTTAGTCACATACTTGCCAATAAGTTTGGACATGCTGTTTGCGTCTAAAATCGACTTATTTGGCAAGATAATCCATTTATTCATTGTTTACTAACTGCCTCGCGTTCCGATTTGACAGTTCTCTTGATGGAGTGTTTGCGGTGTGTCGAAGCCTTCGGCTGAGGTACATGTTGGAAGATTGTCAGTACCGCTTCAGGCTTTAACGTTCTCCGTCGCCGACGTTTTGAAGGATCTTGACCCATTAATTGATGAAAATATATCAACTTCAAAACACGACTCTTTAAAATGGGCCGAACAAAGTCTAATATATGGTGTGGGCATCCAACCAGCCCGCCTGCAATTGTGAATTCATTGCTTCACTACTGTCTGTTTTTCCAGAGGAAATCGAAAATAGACAGTTCTCTATACCTCGCCGAATCATGTTTACATCAGAATGCTGAACAGTACAGCATTATAAGAGTTTTTATCGCGCGTAAATCTATAATATATAAAAGCAAGTAAAAATGTAACTGCACATCTTAACGACGTTAAAATTACACTCGATATGCACAGCCTACGTCAAATCCGCGTTAGGGTTAAAGGGCTGCTCGCCGATGAGTGGTCAAAATTGCAAACACTGATGAATATGTCAGCATCCACGAAAAATTACATTCGACCAGAATTTCGCACTTTTAGAACAGATTCCAAGTACACCACCCGCGTGATATTCTTGATTATTGTTGCAAATGGTTATTTTTTGGCACACTTATGGGTGTAGAGGTCCAACACAATGCCTTTGGTTTCACTTTAAGGTTGTGTACTTTGATGCCCGCCTACAATAATTACATATTATAGTATAACTTGATTCCACGTGTCAATGTATATACTACACACATATACGCACGCACGCACGCACGCACGCACGCACGCTCACATACACACACTTATTATCTGGGTTATTTCGCTACACCATTAAGCTATTAAGGCAGAGCGCTAGCAAATTAATTAAAAAAAACAATTCAAGAGGTTAAGTCAGTAGAGTGCGTAATTCATTTTGGCAACTTCAGCATCTCAACTGACATGACCAACACATGCCTCTGGCCGTAACACTTTCCTGTGGCAACACAGCCATTTTGGAAATTAGCCTTTTCATAGCTTAGTTCACTCTCGCTCAGTCCTCTTCGGTCCAACTGGAGCATAATGCCTATAGGTGTAAGACCACAGTTGACCTTCCTGTTTATTGTTTCACTCGAATGTAGGGCGTATTAAATAGCGATATGTGAATTTAAAGAACTCATATGATGTGACATAAGTGCAATTGAGCAGGCATATTCACAGGTTTGTTTGTAGAAGCTATTGTCTGTGAAATATTGCATTTTTTAAAGAGTTTAACTGGCGGGATTTATGGGAATTTTTCTGCTATGGGCCACGTGGGCGCATGAATACATGGCTATTTTTGTCAAAATTGATATGCATCGCACGTCGGGGCGATTTAAAAGAGCTGAAGGTATGTGATTTGGATAAAATTTGGTCAGTATATCAATGAGATGATGACAGTTGCTGTGGAAAATTGTCAGTATTTTTGATGGTCACGTTTTCTTATAATCAGACAAAACGTTAACATGGCCACCAACTGTGGTCTGACTCCTATATAATGTTTAATCGACCTATAAGATTCCGATTCCGAATCCGATCGAGTGTCTCCATTTATCTGACAACAGGTTTCGCCAGAAATCTGCCTAGCTGTCTACTTACTCCCGATACCAGCTTCACAATATTTGTGCTTTCTCGTTTCCCAGTTGTTTCTAGCAGTGGGTATTCAATCAATCAGTAATTTATTTCCAACAAACACACAACTTCCATTATTATAACAACACCATTTGCAACACGCACAATGCAAATATAAATAAGCAATAACGTTGGAAACGTCGTTAACATAAGCGTGATCCTTATGTATGGTTCACTGGTGAATAACAACCTATCCGGTAGCTCATTGTGATATGCCTTAGACACAATAACCGCTTAGTGTTAAATTGAACGGTAGCTCATTGTGATATGCCTTAGACACAATAACCGCTTAGTGTTAAATTTAGGTCTATAAATAAAAAAAAATACACACTTGTTTGCAGAAGGTGCTGATGTGCTCCAGACGTTTAGCGTCACTAACTACTCGTTTCTATCACACTGAATGTTTGTTGCACATGTTCCTCATATTTCATTGCAATTGTTACAGCTGCTTCCTCAAATAATTAAAATAATTTACTTCAGTTGTTATAGTATCACATGATTAAGCTGTTAAGGCACAGCACTAGCAAATTAATTAAAAACACAATTCAAGAGGTTCAGTCAGTAGAGTAGACCAACACATGGCTGTAGCCGTAGCACTTTCCTGTGGCAACACAGCCATTTTGGAAATTAGTTTTTTCATAGCTTAGTTCACTCTCGCTCAGTCCTCTTCGGTCCAACTGGAGCATAATGCCTATATATTGTTTAATCGACCTATAAGATTCCGATTCCGAATCCGATCGAGTGTCACCATTTATCTGACAACAGGTTTCGCCAGAAATCTGCCTAGCTGTCTACTTACTCCCGATACCAGCTTCACAAAATTTATGCTTTCTCGTTTCCTAGTTGTTTCTAGCAGTGGGTATTCAATCAATCAGTAATTTATTTCCAACAAACACACAACTTCCATTATTATAACAACACCATTTGCAACACGCACAATGCAAGTATAAATAAGCAATAACGTTGGAAACGTCGTGAACATAAGCGTGATCCTTATCTATGGTTCACTGGTGAATAACAAACTATCCGGTAGCTCATTGTGATATGCATTAGACACAATAACCGATTAGTGTTAAATTTAACAAAGTCTATAAATATCAAAATACACACTTGTTTGCAGAAGGTGCTGACGTGCTCCAGACGTTTAGCGTCACTAACTGCTCGTTTCTATCCCACTGAATGTTTGTTGCACATGTTCCTCATATTTCATTGCAATTGTTACAGCTGCTTCCTCAAATCATCGAAATAATTTACTTTAGTTGTTAGACCTGGTAAGGACCAAAACAGTGTATATCCAAAATGGTAAACACTGTGCACAATGCCGATCATGGGCGTGACTTCCATCCTCTCGCCGATCACATGACAAAGTTACGAAATTTCACCAAAGGTGAAAATAGTGATTTTTCAGCATTTCGATTTTCACTTCATTTAATGCTTGAACATACATTAAGTAATGTAATAGTTTGTCTGATGATTTCACAAAAGCTACATTCAAAAGCTGCACAAACGAGCCAGCATGTTGCAGTGGATATTAGGTAGGTTTGGTTTTTCGCAAAGTTAATTTGAAAAGAGACTAGCAAAAACAATTGATTTGAGGATGCACCTTTAATATGTGAAGAATTTTACTTTTGAGGGTCGTGACTGTCAGCTTACATGTCGTCCACAGCTGTTCTTTAACGTCCCCCAATTAAAGAGACAGTACCGATGTGACACGGACGTGATGGTCTGTATCACGAGGAATACACAATCCCCAATGTTGAGAGTCGTGCCTAGTCCAGGACTTGAACCCAGAACTCTGGCATGTACAGCGGATATACTAACAACTACTCTACCGCGTCTTTCTTCGATCGCAAACAAATCCGTATACAAATTAATACGGCCTTATATCTACTAAATTCTAAAAATCTGCGTACATACCGGACATATCTTTTTTCATTGTTTCTAGATGATCTCTCCCGCCCAAAAGAGGTTGGAATTGAAAAGTGCTGAAAAAGTATGTCTTGTTTTGTGGCAACAATCTAAAATTGTGCGTGACACGCTTCGACGAATGGCCACGTCTACATCGTCCACTGTGACGCGACGTACGGCCTCTCATGCGGTTTCATGGACCGTCAACGGGGGCGTGGTGGCTCTCCGGTGAGACGGTGCCCCGGCCGCGAAGCCTCCTTATGCCGTAGGAGACGTTCCTCCTCATAATCTTGAGGTGGGCGATCAGCAGTGGACCATCGAGGGCGACCACCACGGCGATGGAGAGGACCAGCACCACGGACGCGACGACTCCTATCGCCACGTGATCCATTTTCTCGTCCGACTTCTTGTAGCCGAACTTCGCCATCATCTTCTCCTTCGGCGTCTTCGGTTCGTCCTCCTTGATCACATAGTCCCAGGTTCCGCTGCTCTCTGAAAGGGAGCGCACTCTCCTTTAACAATTTCGCCAGTAGGGTTCAGGTTAGGTCTAGCAATGGAAATGACCAGTTGGATTTCATGAGCACGTCAATTCGACTAAACGTAGTAGCAACATTTGAACCAAATAAGTAAATGTTTGGATATCTCTGCGTGCAACGGTGTGAGAGTTTCTGATTTGTACCAAGAAAAGCGGCACGCCAAATGCAACAATGTCAATGAGACAATGCCACAAAGGAAAAAGAGTACCATTAAGAGAAATGTTTACCATAACAGTTAGATAGCCTGTCCCTACGCCACCTCAATTCCACCATTACAAGCAATGGTGAAAATCAGTATTACACTACAAGTACGGAATGAGTCAATGTGCTTTGGCGATCTAACTTGCCTGTGTGTCTTCGGCAATATCCGACACCCTGTTTCTCCCTATATAAAATAAAAATTTGCTCCAACGATGAGGCACAATGGGTAGTTTTCACTTAACAAGATTTATCTCACCCGGGATACTCACCGACACAGACGGGGTCCTCGCCCGTCCACTGGAGGTCTGATGAACAGACCTTCGCCAACTCTCCAGACACGAGCTTGAAACGGGGCAGACATTTGTAGATGACTCGTTGTTCGATCGAATTCTTATCGACGCACCAGGTTGTATTGGCCACTGCAGGAGGATCGCTGCACCGCATAACTGCAAGAGAAGTTAATTAGCTAATTATGCGGTCGTGTGTGCGTGCGTGCGTGCGTGCGTGCGTGCGTGCGTGCGTGCGTGTGTGTTCGTCAGGTTGTTCGCCTGTGTGTTTGTGTGTTGAAAAGTGTGATACAACTTGCCGAAAATTTACAATTGTTAGATTTAATTTAATAAATGTTTAGATATATAATTATACTTATAGGTAATATACTGCCTAGCCCATTTGAAGACAACATTATCAGTCACCATAAATTATTATATATATATATATATATGTATATGTATTTGTATATGCCAAACTTGAACCTTCTTAGACGCCTACATGTAATCCCTGCATGATAAACGAAATGGCATATATATACTTTGGAATGAAGAAACACCTAAGGATAAAGGTACAGTGGGGAGGATGAAGGAAAGGTGGGGAGGATGAAGGTACGGTGGGGAGGATAAAGGTATGGTGGGGAGGATGAAGGTACGGTGGGGAGGATGAAGGTACTGTGGGGAGGATGAAGGTACTGTGGGTAGGATGAAGGTACGGTGGGGAGTATAAAGGTATGGTGGGGAGGATGAAGGTACGGTTGGGAGGATGAAGGTATGGTGGTGAGCAGGCTGTGATAGGCAGGACACAAACAGATAATGGTGAGGAAAGAAGAGGGTGGTGGATGGAGAAGAGGAAGACCGAGATTAAGATGGAGGGTCAATGTTGAGAGAAAATGTTGAAAGGGCAGATCAAGGTGACCAGCCGAGAGTGGGATAGAAAAGCCGAGAGCAGGAGAGAACAGCCGAGAGTGGGAGAGACCGGCAGAAGATCGCGATTGATGGACACGACTCGTCGAGAGGGAGGAACAAACTATGTGACGTGCCCCCCCCCCCGCAAGGAATCAGGGGAAGGAAAAGAAGAAAGAAACCTGCCCACCTCCGCATGTCTCGAGCACTGTTGTCCACCTTCCCGTTTCAGTGCACTGCACCACTACAACACAAGTGTAGTTGGCGGTGTCTCCGAATTCCGTTCCGTTCAAGGTTGTTGTTGCGTCTCTCATGTTAGGTGGGCTGCCACAGTTAATCTCTGTACAAAAAGACAACTAGTTCTTATTAGGACACACGGTACAATAATAATAATAAATATAATTATTATTGTTATGATTATGATGTCAGTTTATTATTGTGATTGTAATAAATACATACACATGATAATCGCTTAATTATAATATCACAATTCCTAGAAAGAGGGTATACAACGACACGTGGTTCATTCTCTCTCAACGATATTATTATCATTATTTGTTCACCATTTATGCCAAGGGTTATACACACAATGGATCTTACTGTTTGTCGACTATTGGTTGCATATTGGGGATTTTTTTGGTACAGTACGTGACACGTCCATGGCGATGTTTATTATTTATGGTACAGTAGGTGACATGTCCATGGCGATGTTTATTATTTATGGTACAGTACGTGACACGTCCATGGCGATGTTTATTATTTATGGTACAGTACGTGACACGTCTATGGCGATGTTTATTATTCATCGTCCTACGACCTGGTTTCGGCGTCATAAGTTTGCAGGGAGGTTTGGAAAGGGAACATTGATAATATTAATTAATGATATATTTATACACACACGCACGCACGCACGCACGCACGCACGCACGCACGCACGCACGCACGCACGCACGCACGCACGCACGCACGCACGCACGCACGCACACACACACACACACACACACACACACACACACACACACACACACACACTATATCTTTATCGGTATGCAATCCTGTCAAATACAGGGCTGCCTGGTCGAGCGTCAGACCGTCGGTCGAGGGGACCATGGTTCGAATCCACCTGCCGCCGTTTCGAAGCAATTTCGTTCAACCCACTTGGCCCGTGTCTTTTGGGAGAGACACTGAAATCCATTCGTCCTTTCTATCTGATGTCAATGCCAGTAGGAAAAGTAAAAGATCCCACACAGGGGCTAAATGTGTAACCTGCTGTGGACTCCATCTCTCACGAGCCACCGCTGAAGCGTCCACGACGAGGCTCAGTCAAGTTTTGCTTACGACCTCGCAAGAGGACACGATTGAATGAATGCACAAGCCAGTGCGCATCCACGCGAATACCAGTGTTATTTATTACAAGACCGTGAAGAACACCATTGAGGTGCCTAGTACATAAACAATTATAACACGGATACGTGGAAATACACAGCGTAACGAGATATCGGGAGAAACGTCACAACCAATACATTCAACCTGAGGCGTCCGATGAAGTCAAAGCAGTTCCCATATTTACTTTAAATTGAATTGTACGGGTAGCGACTAGCTTAATTTTTAGATTAACCAATAAACAAGCATGATAGAAATTATGCAATTTGCTACATAAAAGATCGTGTGGCACGCAGCAATGTTCTTACTTTCACAGTGGGGCAGGACACCTTTCCAGAATCCACGAGGCATACACCAAATAGTGCTGCTGCTGCCAATCAAGTTGTACCCGGGGGCACACTTGAAGGAAGCCACATACCCTGGCTTCACACCACCCCCCGGTACGTGTTCCAGGTGCGGGTCCTCTGGAATAATTCTCTCTGGACACTGGATCTCTGGAAGGCATTTTGTAAATTCAATATGTTGAAAGCGGCACATGCGAAACTGTCCCCACTTTTGCAGTGAGGTAGTGATGCGAAAGTGCAATCACAAGCACGCACGCACGCACGCACGCACGCACGCACGCACTCACCATATATATATATATATATATATGTATATATATATATATATATGTATATATATATGAGTAATTGGGTACTTGCAGAGGTGGATATGTGAACGAATAGTCTTCGTGCAGTAATTGAAGTGTGGCTGAATGCTTCTCAGAGAAGTCGAGAACAGGTGTACCTGGGGTTGAAAGCACTATAAACAGTCCCAAGTATTGGAAACCGCACTATATACGAATGTATCTTTAATATATAAAGTGAACCGAGAAGATGGAAGGAAGGTGGGGGAATTAAGAGACGACGTTGGAATGAAGAAACACCTAAGGATAAAGGTACAGTGGGGAGGATAAAGGTACAGTGGGGAGGATGAAGGTACGGTGGGGAGGATGAAGGTACGGTGGGGAGGATGAAGGTACGATGGGGAGGATGAAGGTACTGTGGGGAGCATGAAGGTACGGTGGGGAGGATGAAGGTATGGTGGGGAGGATGAAGGTACGGTGGGGAGGATGAAGAATGAAGAGGGTGGTGGATGGAGAAGAGGAAGACCGAGATTAAGATGGAGGGTCAGTGTTGAGAGAAAAAGTTGAAAGGGCAGATCAAGTGACATTGCACCGCACCACTACAACACTTGTGGGACTCGGGAACTGAAACTCGACGTCACATGTGTAGTTGGCGGTGTCTCCGAATTCCGTTCCGTTCAAGGTTGTTGTTGCGTCGCTCATGTTAGGTGGGACACCACAGTTAATCTCTGTACAAAACGACAACTAGTTCTTATTAGAATACATGGTACAATAATAATAATAAATATAATTATAATTGTTATGATTATGATGTCAGTTTACTATTGTGATTGTAAAAAATACAAGTAATACATACACATGATAATCGCTTAATTATAATATTCTAGAAAGAGGGTGTACGGCGACACGTGGTTCATTCTCCCTCAACGATATTATTATCATTATTTGTTCACCATTTATGCCAAGGGTTATACATACAATGGCTCTAACTGTTTGTCGACTATTGGTTGCATATTGGAGATTTTTTGGTACAGTACGTGATACGTCCATGGCGATGTTTATTATTTATGGTACAGTAGGTGACATGTCCATGGCGATGTTTATTATTTATGGTACAGTACGTGACACGTCCATGGCGATGTTTATTATTTATGGTACAGTACGTGACACGTCTATGGCGATGTTTATTATTCATCATCCTACGACCTGGTTTCGGCGTCATAAGTTTGCAGGGAGGTTTGGAAAGGTCTTGTAATACGACTACGCCAAACACTTGTCTTAGATACATGATGCATCTAATTTGATTAATTGAGCACTGCATAGAAAAGGGAACATTGATAATATTAATTAATGATATATTTATACACACACGCACGCATTCACGCACGCACGCACGCACGCACGCACGCACGCACGCACGCACGCACGCACGCACGCACGCACGCACACACACACACACACACACACACACACACACACACACACCGTCGGTCGAGGGGACCATGGTTCGAATCCACCTGCCGCCGTTTCGAAGCAATTTCGTTCAACCCACTTGGCCCGTGTCTTTTGGGAGAGACACTGAAATCCATTCGTCCTTTCTATCTGATGTCTATGCCAGTAGGAAAAGTAAAATATCCCACACAGGGCTAAATGTGTAACCTGCTGTGGACTCCATCTCTCACGAGCCACCGCAGAAGCGTCCACGACGCGGCTCAGTCAAGTCTGCTTACGACCTCGCAAGAGGACACGATTGAATGAATGCACAAGCCAGTGCGCATCCACGCGAATACCAGTGTTATTTATTACAAGACCGTGAAGAACACCATTGAGGTGCCTAGTACATAAACAATTCTAACACGGATACGTGGAAATACACAGCGTAACGAGATATCGGGAGAATCGTCACAACCAATACAT
The DNA here is from genome assembly GCA_963662155.1 of Lamellibrachia columna. Classification (NCBI taxonomy): domain Eukaryota; kingdom Metazoa; phylum Annelida; class Polychaeta; order Sabellida; family Siboglinidae; genus Lamellibrachia; species Lamellibrachia columna. The sequence continues at coordinate 7,980,133 of OY759275.1, forward strand.
TCAACCTGAGGCTTCCGATGAAGTCAAAGCAGTTCCCCTATTTACTTTAAATTGAATTGTACGGATTGCGACTAGCTTAATTTTTAGATTAACCAATAAACAAGCATGATAGAAATTATGCAATTTGCTACATAAAAGATCGTGTGGCACGCAGCAATGTTCTTACTTTCACAGTGGGGCAGGACACCTTTCCAGAATCCACGAGGCATACACCCAATAGTGCTGCTGCTGCCAATCAAGTTGTACCCGGGGGCACACTTGAAGGAAGCCACAGACCCTGGCGTCACACCACCCCCCGGTACGTGTTCCAGGTGCGGGTCCTCTGGAATAATTCTCTCTGGACACTGGATCTCTGGAAGGCATTTTGTAAATTCAATATGTTGAAAGCGGCACATGCGAAACTGTCCCCACTTTTGCAGTGAGGTAGTGATGCGAAAGTGCAATCACAAGCACGCACGCACGCACGCACGCACTCACCATATATATATTTATATATATATATGTATATATATATATATGTATATATATATGAGTAATTGGGTACTTGCAGAGGTGGATATGTGAACGAATAGTCTTCGTGCAGTAATTGAAGTGTGGCTGAATGCTTCTCAGAGAAGTCGAGAACAGGTGTACCTGGGGTTGAAAGCACTATAAACAGTCCCAAGTATTGGAAACCGCACTATATACGAATGTATCTTTAATATATAAAGTGAACCGAGAAGATGGAAGGAAGGTGGGGGAATTAAGAGACGACGTTGGAATGAAGAAACACCTAAGGATAAAGGTACAGTGGGGAGGATAAAGGTACAGTGGGGAGGATGAAGGTACGGTGGGGAGGATGAAGGTACGGTGGGGAGGATGAAGGGACGATGGGGAGGATGAAGGTACTGTGGGGAGCATGAAGGTACGGTGGGGAGGATGAAGGTATGGTTGGGAGGATGAAGGTAAGGTGGGGAGGATGAAGAATGAAGAGGGTGGTGGATGGAGAAGAGGAAGACCGAGATTAAGATGGAGGGTCAGTGTTGAGAGAAAAAGTTGAAAGGGTAGATCAAGTGACATTGCACCGCACCACTACAACACTTGTGGGACTCGGGAACTGAAACTCGACGTCACATGTGTAGTTGGCGGTGTCTCCGAATTCCGTTCCGTTGAAGGTTGTTGTTGCGTCGCTCATGTTAGGAACATACTATATGACGTGCCCCCCCCCCCCGCACGGAATCAGGGGAAGGAAAAGAAGAAAGAAACCTGCCCACCTCCGCATGTCTCGGGCGCTGTTGTCCACCTTCCCGTGTCAGTGCACCGCACCACTACAACACTTGTGGGACTCGGGAACTGAAACCCGACGTCACAAGTGTAGTTGGCGGTGTCTCCGAATTCCGTTCCGTTCAAGGTTGTTGTTGCGTCGCTCATGTTAGGTGGGACACCACAGTTAATCTCTGTACAAAACGACAACTAGTTCTTATTAGGATACATGGTACAATAATAATAATAAATATAATTATAATTGTTATGATTATGATGTCAGTTTACTATTGTGATTGTAAAAAATACAAGTAATACATACACATGATAATCGCTTAATTATAATATTCTAGAAAGAGGGTGTACGGCGACACGTGGTTCATTCTCCCTCAACGATATTATTATCATTATTTGTTCACCATTTATACCAAGGGTTATACACACAATGGCTCTAACTGTTTGTCGACTATTGGTTGCATATTGGAGATTTTTTGGTACAGTACGTGATACGTCCATGGCGATGTTTATTATTTATGGTACAGTAGGTGACATGTCCATGGCGATGTTTATTATTTATGGTACAGTACGTGACACGTCCATGGCGATGTTTATTATTTATGGTACAGTACGTGACACGTCTATGGCGATGTTTATTATTCATCATCCTACGACCTGGTTTCGGCGTCATAAGTTTGCAGGGAGGTTTGGAAAGGTCTTGTAATACGACTACGCCAAACACTTGTCTTAGATACATGATGCATCTAATTTGATTAATTGAGCACTGCATAGAAAAGGGAACATTGATAATATTAATTAATGATATATTTATACACACACGCACGCATGCACGCACGCACGCACGCACGCACGCACGCACGCACGCACACACACACACACACACACACACACACACACACCGTCGGTCGAGGGGACCATGGTTCGAATCCACCTGCCGCCGTTTCGAAGCAATTTCGTTCAACCCACTTGGCCCGTGTCTTTTGGGAGAGACACTGAAATCCATTCGTCCTTTCTATCTGATGTCTATGCCAGTAGGAAAAGTAAAATATCCCACACAGGGGCTAAATGTGTAACCTGCTGTGGACTCCATCTCTCACGAGCCACCGCAGAAGCGTCCACGACGCGGCTCAGTCAAGTCTGCTTACGACCTCGCAAGAGGACACGATTGAATGAATGCACAAGCCAGTGCGCATCCACGCGAATACCAGTGTTATTTATTACAAGACCGTGAAGAACACCATTGAGGTGCCTAGTACATAAACAATTCTAACACGGATACGTGGAAATACACAGCGTAACGAGATATCGGGAGAATCGTCACAACCAATACATTCAACCTGAGGCGTCCGATGAAGTCAAAGCAGTTCCCCTATTTACTTTAAATTGAATTGTACGGGTAGCGACTAGCTTAATTTTTAGATTAACCAATAAACAAGCATGATAGAAATTATGCAATTTGCTACATAAAAGATCGTGTGGCACGCAGCAATGTTCTTACTTTCACAGTGGGGCAGGACACCTTTCCAGAATCCACGAGGCATACACCCAATAGTGCTGCTGCTGCCAATCAAGTTGTACCCGGGGGCACACTTGAAGGAAGCCACAGACCCTGGCGTCACACCACCCCCCGGTACGTGTTCCAGGTGCGGGTCCTCTGGAATAATTCTCTCTGGACACTGGATCTCTGGAAGGCATTTTGTAAATTCAATATGTTGAAAGCGGCACATGCGAAACTGTCCCCACTTTTGCAGTGAGGTAGTGATGCGAAAGTGCAATCACAAGCACGCACGCACGCACGCACTCACCATATATATATTTATATATATATATGTATATATATATATATGTATATATATATGAGTAATTGGGTACTTGCAGAGGTGGATATGTGAACGAATAGTCTTCGTGCAGTAATTGAAGTGTGGCTGAATGCTTCTCAGAGAAGTCGAGAACAGGTGTACCTGGGGTTGAAAGCACTATAAACAGTCCCAAGTATTGGAAACCGCACTATATACGAATGTATCTTTAATATATAAAGTGAACCGAGAAGATGGAAGGAAGGTGGAGGAATTAAGAGACGACGTTGGAATGAAGAAACACCTAAGGATAAAGGTACAGTGGGGAGGATAAAGGTACAGTGGGGAGGATGAAGGTACGGTGGGGAGGATGAAGGTACGGTGGGGAGGATGAAGGTACGATGGGGAGGATGAAGGTACTGTGGGGAGCATGAAGGTACGGTGGGGAGGATGAAGGTATGGTGGGGAGGATGAAGGTACGGTGGGGAGGATGAAGAATGAAGAGGGTGGTGGATGGAGAAGAGGAAGACCGAGATTAAGATGGAGGGTCAGTGTTGAGAGAAAAAGTTGAAAGGGCAGATCAAGTGACATTGCACCGCACCACTACAACACTTGTGGGACTCGGGAACTGAAACTCGACGTCACATGTGTAGTTGGCGGTGTCTCCGAATTCCGTTCCGTTGAAGGTTGTTGTTGCGTCGCTCATGTTAGGAACATACTATATGACGTGCCCCCCCGCACGGAATCAGGGGAAGGAAAAGAAGAAAGAAACCTGCCCACCTCCGCATGTCTCGGGCGCTGTTGTCCACCTTCCCGTGTCAGTGCACCGCACCACTACAACACTTGTGGGACTCGGGAACTGAAACCCGACGTCACAAGTGTAGTTGGCGGTGTCTCCGAATTCCGTTCCGTTCAAGGTTGTTGTTGCGTCGCTCATGTTAGGTGGGACACCACAGTTAATCTCTGTACAAAACGACAACTAGTTCTTATTAGAATACATGGTACAATAATAATAATAAATATAATTATAATTGTTATGATTATGATGTCAGTTTACTATTGTGATTGTAAAAAATACAAGTAATACATATACATGATAATCGCTTAATTATAATATTATAGAAAGAGGGAGTACGGCGACACGTGGTTCATTCTCCCTCAACGATATTATTATCATTATTTGTTCACCATTTATACCAAGGGTTATACACACAATGGCTCTAACTGTTTGTCGACTATTGGTTGCATATTGGAGATTTTTTGGTACAGTACGTGATACGTCCATGGCGATGTTTATTATTTATGGTACAGTAGGTGACATGTCCATGGCGATGTTTATTATTTATGGTACAGTACGTGACACGTCCATGGCGATGTTTATTATTTATGGTACAGTACGTGACACGTCTATGGCGATGTTTATTATTCATCATCCTACGACCTGGTTTCGGCGTCATAAGTTTGCAGGGAGGTTTGGAAAGGTCTTGTAATACGACTACGCCAAACACTTGTCTTAGATACATGATGCATCTAATTTGATTAATTGAGCACTGCATAGAAAAGGGAACATTGATAATATTAATTAATGATATATTTATACACACACGCACGCATACACGCACGCACGCACGCACGCACGCACGCACGCACGCACACACACACACACACACACACACACACACACACACACACACACACACACACACCGTCGGTCGAGGGGACCATGGTTCGAATCCACCTGCCGCCGTTTCGAAGCAATTTCGTTCAACCCACTTGGCCCGTGTCTTTTGGGAGAGACACTGAAATCCATTCGTCCTTTCTATCTGATGTCTATGCCAGTAGGAAAAGTAAAATATCCCACACAGGGCTAAATGTGTAACCTGCTGTGGACTCCATCTCTCACGAGCCACCGCAGAAGCGTCCACGACGCGGCTCAGTCAAGTCTGCTTACGACCTCGCAAGAGGACACGATTGAATGAATGCACAAGCCAGTGCGCATCCACGCGAATACCAGTGTTATTTATTACAAGACCGTGAAGAACACCATTGAGGTGCCTAGTACATAAACAATTCTAACACGGATACGTGGAAATACACAGCGTAACGAGATATCGGGAGAATCGTCACAACCAATACATTCAACCTGAGGCTTCCGATGAAGTGAAAGCAGTTCCCCTATTTACTTTAAATTGAATTGTACGGGTAGCGACTAGCTTAATTTTTAGATTAACCAATAAACAAGCATGATAGAAATTATGCAATTTGCTACATAAAAGATCGTGTGGCACGCAGCAATGTTCTTACTTTCACAGTGGGGCAGGACACCTTTCCAGAATCCACGAGGCATACACCCAATAGTGCTGCTGCTGCCAATCAAGTTGTACCCGGGGGCACACTTGAAGGAAGCCACAGACCCTGGCGTCACACCACCCCCCGGTACGTGTTCCAGGTGCGGGTCCTCTGGAATAATTCTCTCTGGACACTGGATCTCTGGAAGGCATTTTGTAAATTCAATATGTTGAAAGCGGCACATGCGAAACTGTCCCCACTTTTGCAGTGAGGTAGTGATGCGAAAGTGCAATCACAAGCACGCACGCACGCACGCACGCACGCACGCACGCACGCACGCACGCACGCACGCACGCACGCACGCACGCACGCACTCACCATATATATATATATATATATATATATATATATATATATATATATATATATATATATATATATATATATATATATATATATATATATATATATATATATATATGTATATATATATATATGTATATATATATGAGTAATTGGGTACTTGCAGAGGTGGGTATGTGAACGAATAGTCTTCGTGCAGTAATTGAAGTGTGGCTGAATGCTTCTCAGAGAAGTCGAGAACAGGTGTACCTGGGGTTGAAAGCACTATAAACAGTCCCAAGTATTGGAAACCGCACTATATACGAATGTATCTTTAATATATAAAGTGAACCGAGAAGATGGAAGGAAGGTGGGGGAATTAAGAGACGATGTTGGAATGAAGAAACACCTAAGGATAAAGGTACAGTGGGGAGGATAAAGGTACAGTGGGGAGGATGAAGGTACGGTGGGGAGGATGAAGGTACGGTGGGGAGGATGAAGGTACGATGGGGAGGATGAAGGTACTGTGGGGAGCATGAAGGTACGGTGGGGAGGATGAAGGTATGGTTGGGAGGATGAAGGTACGGTGGGGAGGATGAAGAATGAAGAGGGTGGTGGATGGAGAAGAGGAAGACCGAGATTAAGATGGAGGGTCAGTGTTGAGAGAAAAAGTTGAAAGGGCAGATCAAGTGACATTGCACCGCACCACTACAACACTTGTGGGACTCGGGAACTGAAACTCGACGTCACATGTGTAGTTGGCGGTGTCTCCGAATTCCGTTCCGTTGAAGGTTGTTGTTGCGTCGCTCATGTTAGGAACATACTATATGACGTGCCCCCCCGCACGGAATCAGGGGAAGGAAAAGAAGAAAGAAACCTGCCCACCTCCGCATGTCTCGGGCGCTGTTGTCCACCTTCCCGTGTCAGTGCACCGCACCACTACAACACTTGTGGGACTCGGGAACTGAAACCCGACGTCACAAGTGTAGTTGGCGGTGTCTCCGAATTCCGTTCCGTTCAAGGTTGTTGTTGCGTCGCTCATGTTAGGTGGGACACCACAGTTAATCTCTGTACAAAACGACAACTAGTTCTTATTAGAATACATGGTACAATAATAATAATAAATATAATTATAATTGTTATGATTATGATGTCAGTTTACTATTGTGATTGTAAAAAATACAAGTAATACATATACATGATAATCGCTTAATTATAATATTCTAGAAAGAGGGTGTACGGCGACACGTGGTTCATTCTCCCTCAACGATATTATTATCATTATTTGTTCACCATTTATACCAAGGGTTATACACACAATGGCTCTAACTGTTTGTCGACTATTGGTTGCATATTGGAGATTTTTTGGTACAGTACGTGATACGTCCATGGCGATGTTTATTATTTATGGTACAGTAGGTGACATGTCCATGGCGATGTTTATTATTTATGGTACAGTACGTGACACGTCCATGGCGATGTTTATTATTTATGGTACAGTACGTGACACGTCAATGGCGATGTTTATTATTCATCTTCCTACGACCTGGTTTCGGCGTCATAAGTTTGCAGGGAGGTTTGGAAAGGTCTTGTAATACGACTACGCCAAACACTTGTCTTAGATACATGATGCATCTAATTTGATTAATTGAGCACTGCATAGAAAAGGGAACATTGATAATATTAATTAATGATATATTTATACACACACGCACGCATGCACGCACGCACGCACGCACGCACGCACGCACGCACGCACGCACGCACGCACGCACGCACGCACGCACGCACACACACACACACACACACACACACACACACACACACACACACACACACACCGTCGGTCGATAGGACCATGGTTCGAATCCACCTGCCGCCGTTTCGAAGCAATTTCGTTCAACCCACTTGGCCCGTGTCTTTTTGGAGAGACACTGAAATCCATTCGTCCTTTCTATCTGATGTCTATGCCAGTAGGAAAAGTAAAATATCCCACACAGGGGCTAAATGTGTAACCTGCTGTGGACTCCATCTCTCACGAGCCACCGCAGAAGCGTCCACGACGCGGCTCAGTCAAGTCTGCTTACGACCTCGCAAGAGGACACGATTGAATGAATGCACAAGCCAGTGCGCATCCACGCGAATACCAGTGTTATTTATTACAAGACCGTGAAGAACACCATTGAGGTGCCTAGTACATAAACAATTCTAACACGGATACGTGGAAATACACAGCGTAACGAGATATCGGGAGAATCGTCACAACCAATACATTCAACCTGAGGCGTCCGATGAAGTCAAAGCAGTTCCCCTATTTACTTTAAATTGAATTGTACGGGTAGCGACTAGCTTAATTTTTAGATTAACCAATAAACAAGCATGATAGAAATTATGCAATTTGCTACATAAAAGATCGTGTGGCACGCAGCAATGTTCTTACTTTCACAGTGGGGCAGGACACCTTTCCAGAATCCACGAGGCATACACCCAATAGTGCTGCTGCTGCCAATCAAGTTGTACCCGGGGGCACACTTGAAGGAAGCCACAGACCCTGGCGTCACACCACCCCCCGGTACGTGTTCCAGGTGCGGGTCCTCTGGAATAATTCTCTCTGGACACTGGATCTCTGGAAGGCATTTTGTAAATTCAATATGTTGAAAGCGGCACATGCGAAACTGTCCCCACTTTTGCAGTGAGGTAGTGATGCGAAAGTGCAATCACAAGCACGCACGCACGCACGCACGCACTCACCATATGTATATTTATATATATATATATATATGTATATATATATATATGTATATATATATGAGTAATTGGGTACTTGCAGAGGTGGATATGTGAACGAATAGTCTTCGTGCAGTAATTGAAGTGTGGCTGAATGCTTCTCAGAGAAGTCGAGAACAGGTGTACCTGGGGTTGAAAGCACTATAAACAGTCCCAAGTATTGGAAACCGCACTATATACGAATGTATCTTTAATATATAAAGTGAACCGAGAAGATGGAAGGAAGGTGGAGGAATTAAGAGACGACGTTGGAATGAAGAAACACCTAAGGATAAAGGTACAGTGGGGAGGATAAAGGTACAGTGGGGAGGATGAAGGTACGGTGGGGAGGATGAAGGTACGGTGGGGAGGATGAAGGTACGATGGGGAGGATGAAGGTACTGTGGGGAGCATGAAGGTACGGTGGGGAGGATGAAGGTATGGTGGGGAGGATGAAGGTACGGTGGGGAGGATGAAGAATGAAGAGGGTGGTGGATGGAGAAGAGGAAGACCGAGATTAAGATGGAGGGTCAGTGTTGAGAGAAAAAGTTGAAAGGGCAGATCAAGTGACATTGCACCGCACCACTACAACACTTGTGGGACTCGGGAACTGAAACTCGACGTCACATGTGTAGTTGGCGGTGTCTCCGAATTCCGTTCCGTTGAAGGTTGTTGTTGCGTCGCTCATGTTAGGAACATACTATATGACGTGCCCCCCCCCCGCACGGAATCAGGGGAAGGAAAAGAAGAAAGAAACCTGCCCACCTCCGCATGTCTCGGGCGCTGTTGTCCACCTTCCCGTGTCAGTGCACCGCACCACTACAACACTTGTGGGACTCGGGAACTGAAACCCGACGTCACAAGTGTAGTTGGCGGTGTCTCCGAATTCCGTTCCGTTCAAGGTTGTTGTTGCGTCGCTCATGTTAGGTGGGACACCACAGTTAATCTCTGTACAAAACGACAACTAGTTCTTATTAGAATACATGGTACAATAATAATAATAAATATAATTATAATTGTTATGATTATGATGTCAGTTTACTATTGTGATTGTAAAAAATACAAGTAATACATACACATGATAATCGCTTAATTATAATATTCTAGAAAGAGGGTGTACGGCGACACGTGGTTCATTCTCCCTCAACGATATTATTATCATTATTTGTTCACCATTTATACCAAGGGTTATACACACAATGGCTCTAACTGTTTGTCGACTATTGGTTGCATATTGGAGATTTTTTGGTACAGTACGTGATACGTCCATGGCGATGTTTATTATTTATGGTACAGTAGGTGACATGTCCATGGCGATGTTTATTATTTATGGTACAGTACGTGACACGTCCATGGCGATGTTTATTATTTATGGTACAGTACGTGACACGTCTATGGCGATGTTTATTATTCATCATCCTACGACCTGGTTTCGGCGTCATAAGTTTGCAGGGAGGTTTGGAAAGGTCTTGTAATACGACTACGCCAAACACTTGTCTTAGATACATGATGCATCTAATTTGATTAATTGAGCACTGCATAGAAAAGGGAACATTGATAATATTAATTAATGATATATTTATACACACACGCACGCATGCACGCACGCACGCACGCACGCACGCACGCACGCACGCACGCACGCACGCACGCACACACACACACACACACACACACACACACACACACCGTCGGTCGAGGGGACCATGGTTCGAATCCACCTGCCGCCGTTTCGAAGCAATTTCGTTCAACCCACTTGGCCCGTGTCTTTTGGGAGAGACACTGAAATCCATTCGTCCTTTCTATCTGATGTCTATGCCAGTAGGAAAAGTAAAATATCCCACACAGGGGCTAAATGTGTAACCTGCTGTGGACTCCATCTCTCACGAGCCACCGCAGAAGCGTCCACGACGCGGCTCAGTCAAGTCTGCTTACGACCTCGCAAGAGGACACGATTGAATGAATGCACAAGCCAGTGCGCATCCACGCGAATACCAGTGTTATTTATTACAAGACCGTGAAGAACACCATTGAGGTGCCTAGTACATAAACAATTCTAACACGGATACGTGGAAATACACAGCGTAACGAGATATCGGGAGAATCGTCACAACCAATACATTCAACCTGAGGCGTCCGATGAAGTCAAAGCAGTTCCCCTATTTACTTTAAATTGAATTGTACGGGTAGCGACTAGCTTAATTTTTAGATTAACCAATAAACAAGCATGATAGAAATTATGCAATTTGCTACATAAAAGATCGTGTGGCACGCAGCAATGTTCTTACTTTCACAGTGGGGCAGGACACCTTTCCAGAATCCACGAGGCATACACCCAATAGTGCTGCTGCTGCCAATCAAGTTGTACCCGGGGGCACACTTGAAGGAAGCCACAGACCCTGGCGTCACACCACCCCCCGGTACGTGTTCCAGGTGCGGGTCCTCTGGAATAATTCTCTCTGGACACTGGATCTCTGGAAGGCATTTTGTAAATTCAATATGTTGAAAGCGGCACATGCGAAACTGTCCCCACTTTTGCAGTGAGGTAGTGATGCGAAAGTGCGATCACAAGCACGCACGCACGCACGCATGCACGCACGCACGCACGCACGCACTCACCATATATGTGTGTGTGTTTGTGTGTGTGTGTGTCTGTGTGTGTGTGTGTGTGTGTGTGTGTGTGTGTGTGTGTGTGTGTGTGTGTGTGTGTGTGTGTGTGTGTGTGTGTGTGTGTGTGTGTGTGTGTGTGTGTGTGTGTGTGTGTGTGTGTGTGTGTGTGTGTGTGTGTGTGTGTGTGTGTAAAGCAGTTATCCTATTTACTTACATACAAATATGAACGTATAAAACAGGTATTTTGTTACCCAGTTTCAGGTTAACAACTGACTGCAACAAACTACGCGCAGTTAACAAATTAACAGGTAACAAAAATAATCATAATAAATGTGCGCTATTAGTATGTCTCAAAGAGGTGATACATACGGCTATGGTAAACCATATCATTAATATAGCGTGCGTGCCTGCGTGGGTGCGTGCTTGCGTGTTACTAAGCAATAAAATGTCTTACCTGTAGTTGACGAGCACATTGGGATGTCGCAATATTCCCGGCGTTTGTCTTTGTTTGTAGTGTAGCACCACGGCCCGTTCTCCCTACTGGGGTTACGGCAGTGGTTTGATGCTGCGTCGAATGACGAGTCGGGGAACATGTGGATGTTTGTGTTATTATGTTCGTGTGGCTGCAAATCAAACAACGATTATTGCATGTTGTTGTCCGACGTACGACGTTCATCGAGTAAATAATGGGTAAATAATCAGTGTACACGTTGTTGTTCTCTCCACTTTCCCCTGAAGTCCGGGGTAAGGCTGGCACTGATACCTCTTTATCCCTTAAGTCCGGGGTGAGGCTGGCACTGATACCTCTTTATCCCTGAAGTCCGGGGTGAGGCTGGCACTCATACCTATTTATCCCTGAAGTCCGGGGTGAGGCTGGCACCGATACCTTTTATCCCTGAAGTCTGGGGTGAGGCTGGCACTGATACCTCTTTATCCCTGAAGTCCGGGGTGAGACTGGCACTGATACCTCTTTATCCCTGAAGTCCGGGTGAGGCTGGCACTGATACCTCTTTATCCCTGAAGTCCGGGTGAGGCTGGCACTCATACCTCTTTATCCCTGAAGTCCGGCTGAGGCTGGTACTGATACATCTTTATCCCTGAAGTCAGGGTGAGGCTGGCACTGATACCTCTTCATCCCTGAAGTCCGGGTGAGGCTGGCACTCATACCTCTTTATCCCTGAAGTCCGGGTGAGGCTGGCACTCATACCTCTTTATCCCTGAAGTCCGGGTGAGGCTGGCACTCATACCTCTTTATCCCTGAAGTCCGGGTGAGGGTGGCACTCATACCTCTTTATCCCTGATGTCCGGGTGAGGCTGGCACTCATACCTCTTTATCCCTGAAGTCCGGGTGAGGCTGGCACTCATACCTCTTTATCCCCGAAGTCCGGGTGAGGCTGGCACTCATACCTCTTTATCCCTGAAGTCCGGGTGAGGCTGGCACTCATACCTCTTTATCCCTGAAGTCTGGGGTGAGGCTGGTACCGATACCTCTTTATCCCTGAAGTCCGGGGTGAGGCTGGCACTCATACCTATTTATCCCTGAAGTCCGGGGTGAGGCTGGCACCGATACCTTTTTATCCCTGAAGTCTGGGGTGAGGCTGGCACTGATACCTCTTTATCCCTGAAGTCTGGGGTGAGGCTGGCACTGATACCTCTTTATCCCTGACGTCTGGGGTGAGGCTGGCACTGATACTGGTCATCGATTTTTTTCTTTCCGTCTCTCGTCGTTGATCTCGTTTCACTGCCTCACGTAATCATTGTAGTAATAATAATAATAATGACAATAATAATAAAGTTGTTATATAGCATCCCATTAAAATAATTGTTTTGGCGCTGCATAATGGCATTTGGCATTCAAATTACGGAGACTTGCTGCCACGCATGTACTGCAGGCCTACTCAGTTACTCGATAAACGGTAAAATCTACAACAAATACAACATCAAGGTAATTAGGACATACGATCCCTGTGTTTCAAGATGTGTGTTGCAAGACATAATATTTATAACAACAACAACAACAACAACAACAACAAACAACAACAACAACAAACAACAACAACAACCCTTACGGTTTGCGCACTCCATCTTTGACAGGTGTTCCCAGATTCAGTAGTGCTGACGTGTCCTATATATTCGGTTCCATTCACCGACAACAGGCATTCCAGCGGCACTACAATGCATTACATATGAAAACTGTGAGTAGAGAAATCCAAAATGTTAATGTGGTTGCTTTGTAAAATGCCAGGTATATATTTTATTTTAAATCCACGTTGGACACATCAGTAAAGCACATATATTATACAATGCTGTTTCATAATTATATCATTCAAGTTGTCAACTAGTAAGGGCAGAATGCACCAGGTGGAGCAGAGGTCCACTTTCTTGTCAGACGTGCGTGTGCGTGTGCGTGTACATGTGTGTGTGCATGTGCGTGTCCGTGTGCGTACATATTCAAATGTTTCTGAGTTTAATGTCCCCGCAGGAATGGCCAACAAAAACCACTTGCATAGTAGTTAAACGTCGAAAAGCCATTGTTGTCGATGAACCTGTTATTTCGCCCGACAATGTATAGTTTTTCGTATATCTGATTCTACTAACCGGAGCCTCCGTGCATCGTCATTTTCTATTACAGTGGACTCCGCTTAACATAATCACAGATAACCGAATCAGCCGCTTAGTAGAACCAAAATGCCTGCTTAGTAAAATCAGATACACGAAAAGCGATACACTGTAGCACAAAATAAAAGGTTTTTCTTAAAAACCCAATGCTTTTTGACCATCCGTCTTTTTGACCATCCACTTTACGAGTAAAATGGGAAAACATTACATAAACTGAAATATTATTGAATGTAGCCGTTACAACGCAGACAAGCCCTCGCGAGATATTTTTCTTACAAGAATACAAATTTACGTAGCTATTCTATGCAGTAAGTCGGCATAAATGAACTAAAGCTCGTACATTCACTTTCACACCATTCTGAGTCGATTTTTTTCAGAAAAGAGAATCAGCCGCTTAACAGAATTAAATTGCACTGGTCCGAAGTGATTTCGTCAAGCGGGTTGCCCTGTAACCTTATTATCATATCGCACATATATAGTTTCAACAGAGTCAACTGACGAAATACATTTTTATCCCTTTTTCGTGGTTGCAATTTATTTTCATACACTCCCGTATTTGTTACAGTGCTACCCTCATCCTGTTCTTAAATAGCGCAACAAATAAATGTTCTGCTGGTGTCATACTAAACTCTGTTTGCCTTAGTTGTTCACAAAGCAAATAAATTCTGATGAAGGTCACCCTAATCTATGGGCTGACTTGTATTCCAAACAGTATGATGCACAGGGTTTTTGGTGTTTGCTCCTAAAGTCTTACACGTGTCCGGGTGGCATGGCGTAATATCGCAGTCCTCCCATTCATTCGAAGTGTAACACCCTGGTTTACTTTTGACGGAATTGCGACAATAGTTCTTTGCTGCTTTGAGAGTTCTGCCGAAGAACTTCTTGCAGGTATATCCATGGCACGCGTGCTGCAAGTTCAACAACATTCGGCATTACATTGTTACCGAATCCATGTGCGGATACAGGGGATATCCATCAGTTGCCGGGGCAACCCCTCCCCCCAACTTATTCAGGCAGGATTTTTTTTTCATCAGTACATAATTAGTTGTCGAGACACCATGAGGTGGCGCCCTCCTGCATTTGTTTCTCATATGAGGACATTTCTAACATTCAATATATACCACTGCTAGCAAAGTTGATTGGGCCATTGATGGCCCACGACGGAGGTACACTGGTGCTTCATTGGCCCAATAAGTTATACTACCTAGGAAGAAGGCTGTGGCATTCCACATTGTTCCTCGGTCTTTCTGAGTTGCTCTCCCCGACTCTCCCCGTCCTGCGTTGTCCTCGTAGTACCCACTACTAAACGTTGTCCTCGTAGTACCCACTACTAAACGTTGTCCTCGTAGTACCCACTACTAAACGTTGTCCTCGTAGTACCCACTACTAAACGTTGTCCTCGTAGTACCCACTACTAAACGTTGTCCTCGTGGTGCCCACTACTAAACGTTGTCCTCGTAGTACCCACTACTAAACGTTGTCCTCGTAGTACCCACTACTAAACGTTGTCCTCGTAGTACCCACTACTAAACGTTGTCCTCGTAGTACCCACTACTAAACGTTGTCCTCGTAGTACCCACTACTAAACGTTGTCCTCGTAGTACCCACTACTAAACGTTGTCCTCGTAGTACCCACTACTAAACGTTGTCCTCGTAGTACCCACTACTAAACGTTGTCCTCGTAGTACCCACTACTAAACGTTGTCCTCGTAGTACCCACTACTAAACGTTGTCCTCGTAGTACCCACTACTAAACGCAACTGAATTCTTGTTGTCGTTGCATTTTTCTCTGTATTTTCACTGATCAGCAGCTAGTGTCAGGCTTGAAAACTAGTGTGGGAGGCAATCGTCTTAAAGACAAACGGAAGTAACGCATTCAGCGCCACTGTAGCGCGTAGTGGCAGTGGCATTAACTAGCACGGCGACCCGTGGCGCTCACTGCGGAAGGGGCGTGAAGTAGCATTGCAACACCGCGCGATTGAGTTTTCGCCGTTTCTGATGAAGAATGCGGCAAGATGCGGCCAGCGAAAGCCGGCCGATTTACCAAACAACAGGATTACGACAGGAGACAGTCAGTGTCGAAAGCAAACTTAAAGCGTTTCCATGCGAAAAAAATGAACAACTACAGGAAGAATTTGATGCGGAACCCTCGATATCGGCGGCGGTAGACGGTCACAGAAACAGCGTCCACACTACAAGCCCTACTACTAGTACTAGTACTAGCTACTGCCACTGGGGCAACTGACACCGCTGGCGCTACTGAGTATACACTCAAAGACAGACAGGTTTCCGTCGGCAGACGGATTATTAAAACTAAACTAAAGCTAAACTTGTAATTCTAAGAACAAATCCCGCATTCTGCCCTATTTATGCCTTATTTTATTGCATTTATGTACAATCTGTGGCCTTATTTTTTATTGGTATTGTGTAGGAAGAAAGATTGAATTTTTAACCTAATGATAATGAATGTATTGATATCAGTGACATCAGTATATTATTATATACATGCATATGTGTGGAAATAATGCACGCACGCACCCCCCACATCCCCCGATGGGATTTTTGATCGAAAATAATATTATTTGAACAGTTTATTTTGCATGAACTTGGTCGATGACTCCAGTGATGTCGCTAAACTTTTTTGCACAAAATATTTTTGGGGGAATTTTCATGAATTTTTACCTATTTATGGGGTATGATTCCCATGTTTTTAAACCACCTGATTTGTCAACTTGTATGACTGACATAGCGACATTTCTTTCGTGGCAAGACGGACTAGACTTTCTTCCTTTAGAAGCGTAATTGTTGATGTACCTAATGTGAATATACCAGTTTATGTAAAGCTATGGTAGATAAAGTAGATTGGCATTTTGGACGATATAACGCTGACAAGTATTTTTTACAAAGCAAAACATGTTAACAGTTTGTAAATTTGTCGAGGACGATGTAAATGAACGAATTATTAAAATATTTTGGTATACATATATGTGTGAGAAGAATGTGACTAATTATTTATAATTATGCCATTTTTATGCATCCTACCGATTATTTCAAGCTGTGACTGTACAGAAATGTGACTGGTAACTGTACTGTTTTAATGTCCCATATTGATGTATTCATTCAACATTACTATCTGTGCAAAGATGATAACGGTGTAATGACTTTTAGATACCTGTATTAAATTGTAAAGAAAATAGTCAATAAATGTCAAAAAGGAAAATTTTCTCTTTCGTTCCAGTGTATTGAGAACTCAGTTTTAACACTGAAAAAAACGCAGTAATATGTGTGCTGGATGTCATTGTAAGCAACATAGATAATTTTCTCTTTCTTGCATTGTAGAAAAGTGTAAATTTCATATAGTTGATGGACATAAAGCATGAATAATTTGTCTAGACAAGGAAAACATTGTTTTCGTAGTGATTCATACTCCGATTAACTTTATGCCTCATGGATCAACATTTCGTACGGTAACCTATGATTTTTTTGGACATTAGTGTGGTTTGTCTTTAAACTGCAGCCCATAGTAAAGACGGTAATTATATGTGAAAAGCAGAATGTTGCCAAGAGAAGCAGCTATGCTCTTGTCATGACGCCATCCGTCTCGACACTGATTACAACCACGGCGATTATGGTTCTGAAAAACAATGCCCTGTATTCCTCCAAGTTACTATAAAACGAGAGTACCGCCATTATCGGGGAGCGGTACCAGCAGACGAACATGGCCGAAATGCAGAAGATGTTTTCTATAATTCTATCAACGCTGGACGAGGCTCGTGACATATCACACAAAGAATATCTAAGCTTTATCCAGAAAGATGAAAAGCAGAAGATCCGAGAAGAATTAATTCTTAGAGTTTCTCTTGCGTTACTCCGGAGATACAAGCGCAGCTATCACTGAAACAGTCGAACGCTCGGCTTGGTCTCGGAAAGTGTGGTGGTCTCTATGTCTAACCTACTGATTCTAGCTCCCGCGGCCGGAGCTACTTCCCGGTCGGGCGCGTGAGAGGCGCCGAGCAGGCCGTGCGGCCGGCAGTAATGACGTAACTGACTCCTTACAGGTAACAAGGGTCTAAAGCAGAATATGGATGGATGGGTTGAACGTCGACGTGTTATTGTATGTAATGAAAACTGTCAACATATTGCTTCAGACCGTTTCGAGTGGCTCCGATACAGGTTCTGCTGCGAAACTATGTTGTCTACTTTATTAAGATAAAATGGATTGATTATTTTATTGATTTTATTTCAATGCATAAATAATGAGAGTAACGCCAGCTTGGTGAGTTTTGTGAGCGTTTGATGATTGAGTGCGTATCTGTGTTTGCTCTACGTCTTTGCTTGTTGATGCATTTATATATCTACATATATCATTATACGTGAGATAACAAATGTGGTGTAAGACTATATTATCAACACATATCACGGATAGGATAAGTTCCGGTGAATGACGCACAACGTACCGCCTGCCAGACCCAGTTCCTGCAAGGGCGGCCACTTTTCGTAACATTGATATGTCCGATGTAGTCTCTTCCCTCTGGCGTCATTAGACATTCCAGTGGCACTGCAATACGCATAATATAAATCATTCACCGACCCATGTAACGGACGCATAGTTGAAGACACCACACATGAAGGTAAATGTAACATGTACTGCGCAGTGTCCGGTTCGTGGGTCCGCTCAAAGCGCTTAACACTCCATCCCCGGTAGACTTGTTCATTTCATCATCAACACGCCTCCAGCCACGCTGAAATTACTGCGCGAAAACATTTCTTTCTTATATGTCCACCTTTTATAGCCAAATACTCATTTATACAGCTGAGTGAATTGGTGCAACGTGGAGTGAACGAAACTATCCAAGCTTCGAAACGAACATAAAATGAACAAGGGTATGTTTACTTTAGATATATAGCAAAATGCAACAAATAAATGCACTAACACTTCATATATCCCCCAATTTTCAACATCGACCTCTTTTCGAGCATGCGTGACAAACCAGTGGACGCAAATAACCGCACCGATTATTTTGCGATCTTACGGCTTTCTGTTACCGGCCTTCAGATATGTAAAACTGAGGTTTGGCAGTACTTACCAGAACACAGTGGAATGTCGCAATACTGCCGACGCACGCTACTTCTTGTAGTGTAGCACCATGGCTTGAGACTTCTATCGGGATTGCGGCAATAGTTTGATGCGTCAAGGATCGTTGGGTCTGGGAACCCTTTGGGATCGCCATTATATTCATGTGCGTGAGGCTGTGAATCCAACGATGGCGATGGTATTTGGTGTTAATCATTATCAAGGGTGGCTGGGTGAGGTGGTGGTAGTTCCTGTTTATTGTAGTCGCAAACAAGATTTAACAATATTGCCATCCAAAGTTACACGCTCCAGAGGGCAAGTGGACACGGAAGCTATTGGCTTACCGAACATCCAACAAATGTTCCATCTATGTATAGCCCGCTCTTATCAGATATCTGACAATTTTATTTTTAAGCACATTCACACTTCTAACGGTAATATAATCATTTGACAGTTTATTCCATTAATTTATCGTCCTATGTGAAAGTGAGTATTTTATCATATCCATCCTACACAGTTCCTTAACTAATGCAGCTTTGTGTCCCCTGTTCTATTGTCTTATTTAAAGCAAAACAAAATACATGGTTTTGGGGCTATGCACCTAAAAGAAATAATAAAAACTAACCACGTGCAACTAAAAGACTATCACGCCAGTGTTTTACTCAGAATGTTTTTAAAAAGTTGGAGAATCCGGTCAGTATTAATCCTCACGTAATTGGCATAACCGAATCATGGGCCAACAAACACATATCAGATGCTGAATTAGGACTGACAGGGTACGTAATGTTAAGGAGAGATCGAATGGAAGAAGGGGAGGTGAGTGTACATGAGGTGAGGACCAACAGTTTCTACTTTTAATTCAGGATAGTTTCCTTTCATGCTAGAACCAACCAGGGGAGAGAATGTATTATATTTATTTTTTCTTCACAAAATGAATTAGTGGACAATGTCAAAATACATGAGCCATTGGGTAACAGTGATCACAATCAAATACATTTTGACATCAAAGTAAAATTAAAAAATACCAATAAAAAAATACAGGAGAAACTTCCACAACAGTAAGTATAAAGATTGACTGGAATAACATGCTGAGGAATAAGACTGCAATTGAATATTGGAACATTCTAAAATACATGAAAATGAATACACAAATTAAAAAGTGGCACTTAAAGCAGCTACGAAAGAAAATTAGACAATCTAAAAGAAACTATGAGCAAAATTTAGCATGTAAAATAACAAAATGACAGCAAGAGTTTGTATGCATATATAAGGAGTAAACAAAACGTATGAGACAAGGTTGGACCACTAGAAGACGTGCTGGAAATATAATATCACAAGGTTTTTAATGGTGGAAGACCTAAATGGATACTTCAGTTCAGTATTTACCAGAGAGGATATTAGTTCATTACCAATCCCAGATGTTAAATTTCATGAGGTTAAATCGGAATACTTAAGGCAGTTAACTGTAACTCCAGAAATAGTAGCTAGGAAAATAAAGGCAATGAAAGATAATAAATCACATGGAGTGGATGGAATTCCTCCAAAACTACTAATGGAAACAGTAGAACAAATTAGTATACCACTTGCAAGAGTGTTCAACTTGTCATTAAAAGAGGGAGTGGTTCCTTTTGAATGGAAAGAAGCAAACATCATACCATTATTTAAAAAGGGTTCCAGTGAGTTTAACATTAGTGATTTGTAAAATTATTAGAAAGGTTAATTAAAGACCTAGGCATAAATTATTAAATCCATCTCAACATGGATTCCTAAAAGTGAGGTAACGCTTAACACATATGTTATGTTTTTTTTGGAAGAAATCACTGCGTGGATAGATGAGGGATCGCCAGTAGATATTATATACTTAGATTTTCAGAAAGCTTTTGACAAACAGCCACATCAAAGATTACTACTTAAATTAAAAACCCATGGTATCGGGGATGGCATAAGCGACTGGATAGAACAATGGCTGACTGACAAAAGCGTGTTGTAGTAGGGAGGTCTCAAACTGGAAATCGGTTTTCAATGGGGTACCACAAGAATTATTATTAAGACCGTTATTATTCTTAATATATATCAATGACTTGGACAATAATATAACAACCAAAGTACTGAAATTTGCGGATGATACAAAAGTGTTTAGAAGAGTGATGGTGATAAACAACATTTACAAAACGATTTAAACAAATTAGTTTAATGGTTTGAGAAATGGCAGATGTTATTTTTTGAGAAATGTAAATGCCTATATACAGGATATGTAAACCGTAAAATGGGAGACATTAGGTACTACTCTAAAAGAAAAGGAGTTACAATAAGTATTGATGTGAAAGTTTCAGAGCAGTGTGGTATTGCAGCTTCAAAGGGTAATCAAATATCAAATTTTTGGGTTGATTAGGAGAAATATAACATACAAGAAAAAAACTTATTATATCTTTGTATAAAGCAATAGTTAGACCTCATTTAGATTACTGTATACAAGCATGGTGACCACATTGTAAGGATATAGATACACTTGAAAGAATACAGAGGAGAGCAAATAAAATGAGTCCAGAACTGAGAGACCTTAGTTACAAAGAACGGCTGAAATAATGAGGCGTAACAATTCTAGAGACAAGGTGGTTAAGCTGAGAGTTTTTAAGATATTAAGTGGATATAAAAATGTTGATAGAATTTTTTTTTCACTCAAGAAAGATAACAGAACTAGACGACATGAGGTAACATTAGTAAAGGATCAGCGTAGACTGGATATCAGGAAGTACTCGTTCTCACAGAAGACAATCAATGAATGGAAAAAATTATGTACATATTGTGTAAATGCTAGCAACGTGAATATGTTTAAAAACAAGGTTGACACATATACCAGGAGAGCGGATTACACACAGATTAAAAATGTTCGACTCTCGATAAGCCAATGGCTTCCTTGTCCACTTGCCATCTGGGCCTTTGTCTTGGATGGCAATCTTGTTAAATTTTTTTAAATACGAAAATATTTTGATTTGGCGAGCGAATATTGCCAGAATACCGCACTTGTGACGTAGTGGTATCTAATAGCATGGTGCGGCATATGAAATTAAGATATTGTATGTTCAACAAGTTTTTCCTAGTAAACCACTGGCGTGATGTTCTGAATTGTAGTTACAAATTGTTATGTTTTATTAACTCTTATATGTGCATAGGCCGAAAACATGACTTTAAATTTGAAGAAAATACTCCTATCAATATCCTCATAGCCATTCAATATGTCAAACACTTCTGTTTGGTCTCTTCTAGGTCTCCTGGTCTCTAGTGCTGCGTACGTGTACGTGACTGCAAGTTACAAACTCACAATTGTAACCATTACTAAATATTATATCATTAACAGCAAGCTGTGTATTGTGTCGTGTATTCCTAGTCTGCCATACCGAGGCAACACTGCTGCCACGTAGTGGTTAGCACAGCCTCTAAATCCTAACCATACCGGCCTGCCACCTGGTAGATAAGTCAAAATAAAATAAAAAGGAAATAAAATGTTGGGCTTCTGTGTTGTGAACACCGTACAGTGTGTCTGAAGACAAGTCTGTTCTAAGTACCAATTGTCATCCATAGAATGATATATGACGTATTATACGTACACGCACGCACGCACGCACGCACGCACGCACACACGCACCCACCCACCTACGCACGCACGCATACACAACTATTCATTGCAAAAAGGATAACGAATATGTGCATTCCAGGATTGGTTATTTTTAATATTAACACCTACTGTTTGTTGACTCCATTTCTGGCAGGTTTCGCCCTGTTTAGTTCTACGGACGTGTCCGAAGTAATCGGAGCCTTTGTTCGTCAGTAAACATTCCAGTGGCTCTACAATTACAAATAACACACGCATGATATAGAAAGTTGCATTCTAAGGCTTACAATCCGATGAAAGTATGACATTGCTCAACACTGTGTAGATAAAGGTCCCTTACTGAGGTTGTTGAAATAATTATTTTAACATATCCAAAACTTGTTTTTACCTCAGTAGTAAGTATCATTGTCTCATCAAGGCGACGTCATTACTACTAATGACGTAATAGTCAGATGAAGTCATCTTACAGGTGAGGAAGTTCGTAATTGCCCTCCACTCGGTTGATCGCTGCCTTGGTTTTGTGTATTCATATGACCTCTCTCACAAGTCTTTTCTTCTGTGTGACCCACTATCTACCACTGTTGCCCCCTCCCAGTCTATAGGGTGGTTTCCAGTGGTCGTGTGGTCTGTGAGGGCGGACTTGTTGGTGGTGGACTGCGACCGCTTCTTTTCGCTCTTCGTGTATTGTTCTTTTGGTGCGTTCTCTACATCTTCCTAGTGTTCACTTAGTCTGGTCTTAAAGAATCTCACTGTCTCTCTTATGTAGGCTGTGCCACAACTCTTACACGATATTTGGTAGACTGGTTCAACCTGTTCTTCCGGTTCTACTTTGTCCTTACGTCTCAGTATTGTGTTGGACGCATGGCTGTCGCCACCCCGTATTTCTTCAGTACCCGATCAACCCTCTCTGAGACACCTTCTATGTATGGGATGACAACCTGGTTTCTTTAGTTCTTGTCCTTTTTCTCTTGTCTGTTGTTTTCCCTCCCCTTTTTCGTGTCCTTTTTCAAGCCCAGGACGGATAGCCTTCCCAGGGCTCATTTTAAGTATTCTTCCTCTTCCTTCTTTTCCCGTTCCTCTGACGTTATCATATCACAGCTGTTCATAAGAGTTCTGACTACTCCTAACTTCTGGTGCATGGAATGGTGGGATGCGAAGTTCAGATAATGGTCAATGTGGGTCTTCTTTCTGTAAACTGTGGGTTTCACACTGCCATCGTCCTTGTTGTTAAATTCTTCATCAAGGAATGGCATGTGGTTGTTTTCTTCACATTCTCTTGTGAATCTTATGTTACCTGTGGGGTCGACCGTGTTCATATGTTGTTGTAATTCCTCTGCCTTGCCTGTGTGTACCTGACAAATGACATCCTTTGCTTGCAATCATCTGGGCTCGTGGCAAGACGGTGAAAATTCCTTGTTTACTGGCGCCACCGAAAAGTACTAACATAAAAAACTCAACATCCTTTCAAGAAGCTATCGAGAAGCTCCCTTCACCAAACAGTCTCACCTAAGTTGCATATAATAACATATACAACAACGGAAGCTGATTCTAGTGTGTAGAAGCTGTCTATGGAGTGTAAGGCACGGCAGGGATAATTTCCACTTATTCAAAACTTTGACTAACATTAAGCTAGTGTGAGCTGTCAATGGCATGACAGCGACAGTTACCACCAACCCAAACAATAAATAAACATTTGATTAATATTAAAATTACGAGCTTAGATGTTTAGTTGTTGCATGAACTACCCACAACGCAAGAGCACAGACCAACATATATTCCTGCGTTAGCCCAAGATGGGGCTGCTTGGAGTATAATTACTTGAGACTTGAGATAATAGTCTCGATTATTCAAGTTCTGGGATGCGACGCCACCGTTTGTCGCACACACCACTGCTTGCAGTCAGAGCATAGGTTCCATTGTGACAGACACCCGATGCATACCTATATGAGGTATAAAATTATATAATTTCGCTCTCTCCAGGGATTTGGCTAACTCATCGAATACATATATATATATATATATATATATATATATATATATATATATATATATATATATATATATATATATATATATACGTATATATATACGTCATATATTCCATATGTGAATTGCTCGGGGATAAAACCAAAAGACCACTGCATTTATGCGACACATAGGGGCTACGCAGTGTGCATGGCTTCGAGAGCGGGTTAATCGGCCTGTATGGGGGGGGGGGGTGATCTCTATAATGATATGTAGAATTTTGTAGAAGGTCGTGGCTTGTTTAATAATACGTCTTGATTCAAGGGTAGTTATTGGATTTGTTGGATTCGTGTTCCGTCAAATGTAATTTTTAACAAATCTAGCAGCACAATGTTGTACTCTTTCAATGCTTTTAATTTGTGTGGTAGTGTGAGGATTCTATATGCGCGACGAGTACTTGAGTTTTGTCATGTTGTAGGTTGTTTCTTTGACTTTGAGTTTACTTGGGCCAAAAGTTATTTTAATCATGCCTAGAACTTTCGAAGATTTTGAGCTATGTCAGTGACATTTTCCCAGGTTAATTTGGAATCTAATTTTACTCCGATATATGGGTGGTTGGATACTGTAAAAAGTGTCTGGTCAAAGAGCGAATGCTTGTGTGAGCTGGGTTTAATTTTTTTTTTATTGGAATGTGGACGCATTTAGGTACATAAAATTCCATTTGCCATTTGTTTGACCATGTTTGGAGTTTGTTGAGGTCAATTTGGAGAATTCCGTAGTCAGTTTTGGAATAAATGTTACGATATATAATACTGTCATCTTCAAAAAGACGTATATAAGATTTAATGCTCCCGTCTACGTTATTTACGTAGAACATGAAGAGGACAGATCCTAGAACTGAGCCCTGTGTGACACATGCTTTCAGTGATTCCGTAGGAGCACAATTGGGTTATTAAGGGCATTTGCTTTTCGCGATCGTTTATTATTGGTTGGTCGTTTACTTGAAGTGTGGGAATGCCGATGTTTTCTCGTTTATTTGCCTTAATAAATGACCAGAATCGTTTTGTGTTAGTTTTCAGGCTGTCTCCAATGTGGTTGTTAACATAGTGTTTGTAAGAGTTTGCTAATGCATTAGTAGCTTGCTTTCGGAGTTCCTTAAATTTTCCCAGTTGCAGTTTATTCCAGTTTGCTTTGCTTTGTGGCTTTTGCTATGTTTTCTCTGCATTCTAATTAGTTCACGTGTTACCCAGGGGAGGTGAGTTTCAGCTGTGTGTCAGCTAGGTATGTTATTGTTAATTAAAGTAGTTAGTCGTTCGTAGAAGAAGGTCCTGTCATATGTCCTGTGATTTGGGGTCCATGTCGAAATATTCAGTACTTAGTTTGTCAATGCTGTCTTTTATTTTAAATCCCAGTCTGCTGATTAGTAACTAAAAAGTTTGTGGGATGTTTCCTGTTGCGAACTGTGTTTAAGTTAACATTGAAAGTCATGGATTCATGATCACTCATACTATGAGTGGTATGAGTCTTGATGATAATGGACGGATTTGAGGTTTGAGCATACATTAGGGGGAGTGTTTGTATATAGTTTAGTTAGGGATTCACGGAGAGATTCATTGGATTGGAGGTGGTCGTCTTGGGGGTCGCTAATAAGATGCAAAATATATGCACCAGCATGGCCATTCATGTCCATTCTGATGGCCTCATCAACTACACATATGATATATATGTTATTGGATTGAATAGGTGCCTTTAATTGGATTGCTTTGTCGGTTCTCTTAACGCTATTGGCATTTATCAAATTCCTTTTTGTGTGTGTGTGTGTGTGTGTGTGTGTGTGTGTGTGTGTGTGTGTGTGTGTGTGTGTGTGTGTGTGTGTGTGTGTGTGTGTGTGTGTGTGTGTGTGTGTGTGTGTGTGTGTGTGTGTGTGTGTGTGTGTGTGTGTGTGTGTGTGTGTGTGTGTGTGTGTGTGTGTGTGTGTGTGTGTGTGTGTGTGTGTGTGTGTGTGTTTTTTGTGTTTCCTTGGTTTTTCTGGTGACGTTCTGGGGTTGAGGTGTTTTGGGGGTTTGGGCCGAAAGTTGAGTCTACATCTTGGGATGTGTCAAACCAAGTGTAGTTAGAATGTGATTGCTCATTGCTAGGTAGAGAAGGGGTAACATTTTTAATTCCACAATGGCCGTAGAACTAATTATTGTGTGACTCTTGTCAATATAAGTGAAGTTAAAACTTGTTTTGAATGCATTGAATACGGTTAGAAAATGTTTCGCACAACTCAAGAGTTAGTGATATGTTCACTCGTGTGTGACAAACTGTGGGGCCACAGTACGGATAGTCGATGCTAACCCATAACAAATAATCCCTTCGTTTGTAAATGTAGCTCTCGTCCTGTGTCAAGTATAACTATTTCTAGTTGAATTTTAGCGTGTGTTACTATTTCCTTACCTGTTCCACGTGAACACTGTGGAATTGCGCAATACTCCCACACGCCTGGATGTTTATAACACCACGGTCTTTCCTTCTTGCCGCCAGGATTGCGGCAGTAGTTGTTTGCTGCTTCGATTGATCCGTCCACCATCTTATTGCAGTCGTCTCCACAGTGGTCGACGTTTTCCTGCAGGAAGCCAAACAAACGGCAGGTGTTGTTACATTGTTGTGTACAGCTAAATAACCAATAACAGCCGTTGATCTGGCACGGTCGCTCAAACGGTGCTTGCCGCGTCACCATGCAGTAGGTCCTGGCGACGAGGAGTCGGTTGGTGACGAGGAGTCGGTTGGTGACGAGGAGTTGGTTGGTGATGAGGAGTCGGTTGGTGACGAGGAGTTGGTTGGTGATGAGGAGTTGGTTGGTGATGAGGAGTTGGTTGGTGATGAGGAGTTGGTTGGTGATGAGGAGTTGGTTGGTGACGAGGTGTTGGTTGGTGATGGGGTGTTGGTTGGTGATGACGAATGTGGTTGGTGGCGAGGAGTTGGTTGGTGATGACAAGTGTGGTTGGTGGCGAGGAGTTGGTTGGTGATGAGGTGTTGGTTGGTGATGACAAGTGTGGTTGGTGGCGAGGAGTTGGTTGGTAATGACGTGTTGGTTGGTGGTGACGAGTGTGGTTGGTGGCGAGGAATTGGTGGTGATGAGGTGTTGGTTGGTGGTGACGAGTGTGGTTGGTGGCGAGGAGTTGGTTGGCGATGAGGAGTTGGTTGGTGGTGACAAGTGTGGTTGGTGGCGAGGAGTTGGCTGGTGGCGAGGAGTTGGTTGGCGATGAGGAGTTGGTTGGTGGTGACAAGTGTGGTTGGTGGCGAGGAGTTGGCTGGTGGCGAGGAGTTGGTTGGCGATGAGGTGTTGGTTGGTGGTGACGAGTGTGGTTGGTGGCGAGGAGTTGGTTGGTGATGAGGTGTTGGTTGGTGATGACGAATGTGGTTGGTGATGAGGAGTTGGCAACATTTGCCGTATTATTTTCAATTGAATGTAAGATGTTTTCTGTTAGGAATGGGTGAGTCGAAGTGCTGATGAAATCTCAGATAGCATTCATCCCTGAAGGTAAACAAATGTGCCTTTTCACACAGCGCCACATCCGGGCCTTTGGACCATTCAGAGAGCATTACGCTTCACCCGTGGCAGACTTGTTCATTCTAATGCCAACTGACCTTGCCTACGAAACTGTCTTTAGTGTTATTGTCATGCATTTCACTACGTGTAGTAGTGTGCCACACTCTTTTAGGCGTTCTTCATTTCACTACGTGTAGTAGTGTGCCACACTCTTTTAGGCGTTCTTCATTTCACTACGTGTAGTAGTGTGCCACACTCTTTTAGGCGTTCTTCATTTCACTACGTGTAGTAGTGTGCCACACTCTTTTAGGCGTTCTGGCGTTCTTCATAACAAAGGTCTCTCAGTTCTGGAATCGTCTTAGTTGCTTTTCTCTTTATTCGTTCACGCATATCTATATCCTTCTTACAATACTGTATCCACGCTTGTATACAGTATTATAAACGAAGCCTAACTATTGCTTTATACAGATGTATGATTACCTTTTTTCCTTGTATGTTATATTTCTCCTAATCAACCCAAGAATTTGATTATCCTTTGAAGCTGCAATACCACATTGCTCTAAAACTTTCATATTAGCACTTAGTATTATTCCTAAGTCCGTTTCTTTTACAGTAGTACCTCGGCTAGAACAGTATCTCCCATTTTATAGTTTACATTCAAGTTCTATATATATTTTTACGTTTCCCAAAATTTAATAACATTTGCCATTTTCAGACCATTTAACTAATTTGTCTAGATCGTTTTGTAAATTTTTTTTATCATCATCATTATTAACCTTACTAAATGCTTGCTAAATTGTGTCATCCGAAAATGTTATTACGTTACTTGTTTTAATCGTCACAGGCCAGAACGACCGACAGGCAATGACATCAATGCAATGACAGCACGGTTAGATCTCCCTAACGTAAACAAGAAACGTGTTCTAAATGTTAATTTGACATCAAATAATAATCATAATAAATCCACATTAGCAAAGCACAGTACCTAAAAGATATAGCTAGTTTAACTGAAACTGACAAGTGAAACTCAATATTTGAATGTTCACAGTTTAGATGTTCACAGTTGGAATGTTCCAAGTTGCATTGCAACTTAATTATAGTCCTGAAGTCTGATATTTTACTTTGCAGACGCTTTGGGCGTCTGAGTGTTGGCGTCGAGCCACTCTTCTCTGGTGTGTGAGCTTTTATAAACTTGGCAAGTACAGCAGACACATCTGATTGCTCAGCATGATCAGCACCAGAAACATGCAGCTGTCTAGCTGGTGTTTTCGGTTGTGCTGCTGGCATCTCTGATGCACCAGCACTGTCCAAGTCCACATTTAACGGCGGTTCTTGGGATTCTGTACCCCTGATGTCTCGGCGATTGCGTCGATATGTGCTCGTACCAACTCGGACATCATGCGAACTGTAATGTTTATGTGTGCACTGGCTACTTATACCGTTACACCATATGATAGATTGTCATCAAGACATTGTGAAAAGATTCTTTCCGACAAGTGTCACCACTGAAATGTGTGTCTTCACAAATAATAATACACTAGATACTACATCTATTCCTGCCTTGAATAAAACATAACCATTAATTTTAAATATTACTAAGTATTATAGATTATGTAGGTTTACTCAAGAGAATTAAGGCGAAAAGGCTTGACCGTCAACACAACTTATACACATAGGTAGACCTAACAACCTGATTATTAACTTGCGTGTATATAATAAGATGTGTTTAGAGAAACGTCACAATTCACAACAAACTGTGTGAACAAACATACAGTTCATGTCACTACATAGCAGTCATTCAGATATCGAGGACATCTGTGCTCGCGACTGGGTCGGCTATGGGCGGTACTGGGTCTGGCGGCACCCTAGGAGCACGACTGGGTCGGCTATGGGCGGTACTGGGTCTGGCGGCACCCTAGGAGCACGACTGGGTCGGCTATAGGCGGTACTGGGTCTGGCGGCCCCCTAGGAGCACGACTAGATCGGCAATAGGCGGTACTGGGTCTGGCGGCACCCTAGGAGCACGACTAGGTCGGCTATAGGCGGTACTGGGTCTGGCGGCACACTAGAAGCACGACTGGGTCGGCTATAGGCGGTACTGTGTCTGGCGGCACCCTAGGAGCACGACTGGGTCGGCTGTAGGCGGTACTGCGTCTGGCGGCACCCTAGGAGCACGACTGGGTCGGCTATAGGCGGTACTGGGTATGGCGGCACCCCAGGAGCACGACTAGGTCGGCTATAGGCGGAACTGGGTCTGGCGGCCCCCCAGGAGCACGACTGGGTCGGCTATAGGCGGTACTGGGTCTGGCGGCCCCCCAGGAGCACGACTGGGTCGGCTATAGGCGGTACTGGGTCTGGCGGCCCCCCAGGAGCACGACTGGGACGGATATAGGCGGTACTGGGTCTGGCGGCACCCTAGGAGCACGACTAGGTCGGCTATAGGCGGTACTGGGTCTGGCGGCACACTTGGAGCACGACTGGGTCGGCTATAGGCGGTACTGGGTCTGGCGGCACAATAGGAGCACGACTAGGTCGGCTATAGGCGGTACTGGGTCTGGCGCCCCCCCAGGAGCACGACTGGATCGGCTATAGGCGGTACTGGGTCTGGCGGCCCACCAGGAGCACGACTGGGTCGGCTATAGGCGGTACTGGGTCTGGCGGCACACTTGGAGCACGACTGGGTCGGCTGTAGGCGGTACTGGGTCTGGCGGTCCCCCAGGAGCACGACTGGGTCGGCTATAGGCGGTACTGGGTCTGGCGGCACACTTGGAGCACGACTGGGTCGGCTATAGGCGGTACTGGGTCTGGCGGCCCCCTAGGGGCACGACTGGGTCGGCTATAGGCGGTACTGGGTCTGGCGGCCCCCCAGGAGCACGACTAGCTAGTTTAACTGAAACTGACAAGTGAAACTCAATATTTGAATGTTCACAGTTTAGATGTTCACAGTTGGAATGTTCCAAGTTGCATTGCAACTTAATTATAGTCCTGAAGTCTGATATTTTACTTTGCAGACGCTTTGGGCGTCTGAGTGTTGGCGTCGAGCCACTCTTCTCTGGTGTGTGAGCTTTTATAAACTTGGCAAGTACAGCAGACACATCTGATTGCTCAACATGATCAGCACCAGAAACATGCAGCTGTCTAGCTGGTGTTTTCGGTTGTGCTGCTGGCATCTCTGATGCACCAGCACTGTCCAAGTCCACATTTAACGGCGGTTCTTGGGATTCTGTACCCCTGATGTCTCGGCGATTGCGTCGATATGTGCTCGTACCAACTCGGACATCATGCGAACTGTAATGTTTATGTGTGCACTGGCTACTTATACCGTTACACCATATGATAGATTGTCATCAAGACATTGTGAAAAGATTCTTTCCGACAAGTGTCACCACTGAAATGTGTGTCTTCACAAATAATAATACACTAGATACTACATCTATTCCTGCCTTGAATAAAACATAACCATTAATTTTAAATATTACTAAGTATTATAGATTATGTAGGTTTACTCAAGAGAATTAAGGCGAAAAGGCTTGACCGTCAACACAACTTATACACATAGGTAGACCTAACAACCTGATTATTAACTTGCGTGTATATAATAAGATGTGTTTAGAGAAACGTCACAATTCACAACAAACTGTGTGAACAAACATACAGTTCATGTCACTACATAGCAGTCATTCAGATATCGAGGACATCTGTGCTCGCGACTGGGTCGGCTATGGGCGGTACTGGGTCTGGCGGCACCCTAGGAGCACGACTGGGTCGGCTATGGGTGGTACTGGGTCTGGCGGCACCCTAGGAGCACGACTGGGTCGGCTATAGGCGGTACTGGGTCTGGCGGCCCCCTAGGAGCACGACTAGATCGGCAATAGGCGGTACTGGGTCTGGCGGCACCCTAGGAGCACGACTAGGTCGGCTATAGGCGGTACTGGGTCTGGCGGCACACTAGAAGCACGACTGGGTCGGCTATAGGCGGTACTGTGTCTGGCGGCACCCTAGGAGCACGACTGGGTCGGCTGTAGGCGGTACTGCGTCTGGCGGCACCCTAGGAGCACGACTGGGTCGGCTATAGGCGGTACTGGGTATGGCGGCACCCCAGGAGCACGACTAGGTCGGCTATAGGCGGAACTGGGTCTGGCGGCCCCCCAGGAGCACGACTGGGTCGGCTATAGGCGGTACTGGGTCTGGCGGCCCCCCAGGAGCACGACTGGGTCGGCTATAGGCGGTACTGGGTCTGGCGGCCCCCCAGGAGCACGACTGGGACGGATATAGGCGGTACTGGGTCTGGCGGCACCCTAGGAGCACGACTAGGTCGGCTATAGGCGGTACTGGGTCTGGCGGCACACTTGGAGCACGACTGGGTCGGCTATAGGCGGTACTGGGTCTGGCGGCACAATAGGAGCACGACTAGGTCGGCTATAGGCGGTACTGGGTCTGGCGCCCCCCCAGGAGCACGACTGGATCGGCTATAGGCGGTACTGGGTCTGGCGGCCCACCAGGAGCACGACTGGGTCGGCTATAGGCGGTACTGGGTCTGGCGGCACACTTGGAGCACGACTGGGTCGGCTGTAGGCGGTACTGGGTCTGGCGGTCCCCCAGGAGCACGACTGGGTCGGCTATAGGCGGTACTGGGTCTGGCGGCACACTTGGAGCACGACTGGGTCGGCTATTGGCGGTACTGGGTCTGGCGGCCCCCTAGGGGCACGACTGGGTCGGCTATACGCGGTACTGGGTCTGGCGGCCCCCCAGGAGCACGACTAGGTCGGCTATAGGCGGTACTGGGTCTGGCGGCACCCTAGGAGCACGACTGGGTCGGCTATAGGCGGTACTGGGTCTGGCGGCACCCTAGGAGCACGACTGGGTCGGCTATGGGCGGTACTGGGTCTGGCGGCACCCTAGGAGCACGACTGGGTCGGCTATAGGCGGTACTGGGTCTGGCGGCCCCCTAGGAGCACGACTACGTCGGCAATAGGCGGTACTGGGTCTGGCGGCACCCTAGGAGCACGACTAGGTCGGCTATAGGCGGTACTGGGTCTGGCGGCACCCTAGAAGCACGACTGGGTCGGCTATAGGCGGTACTGTGTCTGGCGGCACCCCAGGAGCACGACTAGGTCGGCTATAGGCGGAACTGGGTCTGGCGGCCCCCCAGGAGCACGACTGGGTCGGCTATAGGCGGTACTGGGTCTGGCGGCCCCCCAGGAGCACGACTGGGTCGGCTATAGGCGGTACTGGGTCTGGCGGCCCCCCAGGAGCACGACTGGGACGGATATAGGCGGTACTGGGTCTGGCGGCACCCTAGGAGCACGACTAGGTCGGCTATAGGCGGTACTGGGTCTGGCGGCACACTTGGAGCACGACTGGGTCGGCTATAGGCGGTACTGGGTCTGGCGGCACAATAGGAGCACGACTAGGTCGGCTATAGGCGGTACTGGGTCTGGCGCCCCCCCAGGAGCACGACTGGATCGGCTATAGGCGGTACTGGGTCTGGCGGCCTACCAGGAGCACGACTGGGTCGGCTATAGGCGGTACTGGGTCTGGCGGCACACTTGGAGCACGACTGGGTCGGCTGTAGGCGGTACTGGGTCTGGCGGTCCCCCAGGAGCACGACTGGGTCGGCTATAGGCGGTACTGGGTCTGGCGGCACACTTGGAGCACGACTGGGTCGGCTATAGGCGGTACTGGGTCTGGCGGCCCCCTAGGGGCACGACTGGGTCGGCTATAGGCGGTACTGGGTCTGGCGGCCCCCCAGGAGCACGACTAGGTCGGCTATAGGCGGTACTGGGTCTGGCGGCACCCTAGGAGCACGACTGGGTCGGCTATAGGCGGTACTGGGTCTGGCGGCACCCTAGGAGCACGAATGGGTCGGCTATAGGAGGTACTGGGTTTGGCGGCACCCTAGGAACACGACTAGGTCGGCTATAGGCGGTACTGGGTCTGGCGGCACCCTAGGAGCACGACTGGGTCGGCTATAGGCGGTACTGGGTCTGGCGGCACCCTAGGAGCACGACTGGGTCGGCTGTAGGCGGTACTGCGTCTGGCGGCACCCTAGGAGCACGACTGGGTCGGCTATAGGCGGTACTGGGTCTGGCGGCCCCATAGGAGCACGACTGGGTCGGCTATAGGCGGTACTGGGTCTGGCGGCACACTAGGAGCACGACTGGGTCGGCTATAGGCGGTACTGGATCTGGCGGCACCCCAGGAGAACGACTGGATCGGCCATAGGCGGTACTGGGTCTGGCGGCCCACCAGGAGCACGACTGGGTCGGCTATAGGCGGTACTGGGTCTGGCGGCACACTAGGAGCACGACTGGGTCGGCTATAGGCGTTACTGGGTCTGGCGGCACACTAGGAGCACGACTGGGTCGGCTATAGGCGGTACTGGGTCTGGCGGCACACTAGGAGCACGACTATGTCGGCTATAGGCGGTACTGGGTCTGGCGGCCCCCTAGGAGCACGACTGGGTCGGCTGTTGGCGGTACTGGATCTGGCGGCACCCCAGGAGCACGACTAGGTCGGCTATAGGCGGTACTCGGTCTGGCGGCCCCCCAGGAGCACGACTGGGTCGGCTATAGGCGGTACTGGGTCTGGCGGCCCCCCAGGAGCACGACTGGGTCGGCTATAGGCGGTACTGGGTCTGGCGGCCCCCCAGGAGCACGACTGGGTCGGCTATAGGCGGTACTGGGTCTGGCGGCACCCTAGGAGCACGACTAGGTCGGCTATAGGCGGTACTGGGTCTGGCGGCACACTTGGAGCACGACTGGGTCGGCTATAGGCGGTACTGGGTCTGGCGGCAAACTAGGAGCACGACTAGGTCGGCTATAGGCGGTACTGGGTCTGGCGGCCCCCCAGGAGCACTACTGGGTCGGCTATAGGCGATACTGGGTCTGGCGGCACCCTAGGAGCACGACTGGGTCGGCTATAGGCGGTACTGGGTCTGGCGGCCCCCCAGGAGCACGACTGGATCGGCTATAGGCGGTACTGGGTCTGGCGGCCCACCAGGAGCACGACTGGGCCGGCTATAGGCGGTACTGGGTCTGGCGGCACACTTGGAGCACGACTAGGTCGGCTATAGGTGGTACTGGGTCTGGCGGCACACTTCGAGCACGACTGGGTCGGCTATAGGCGGTACTGGGTCTGGCGGCACACTAGGAGCACGACTAGGTCGGCTATAGGCGGTACTGGGTCTGGCGGCCCCCCAGGAGCACGACTGGGTCGGCTATAGGCGATACTGGGTCTGGCGGCACCCTAGGAGCACGACTGGGTCGGCTACAGGCGGTACTGGGTCTGGCGGCCCCCCAGTAGCACGACTGGATCGGCTATAGGCGGTACTGGGTCTGGCGGCCCACCAGGAGCACGACTGGGTCGGCTATAGGCGGTACTGGGTCTGGCGGCAACCTATGAGCACGAATGGGTCGGCTATAGGAGGTACTGGGTCTGGCGGCACCCCAGGAGCACGAATGGGTCGGCTATAGGCGGTACTGGGTCTGGCGGCACCCTAGGAGCACGACTGGGTCGGCTATTGGCGGTACTGGGTCTGGCGGCACCCTAGGAGCACGAATGGGTCGGCTATAGGAGGTACTGGGTCTGGCGACACCCCAGGAGCACGACTGGGTCGGCTATAGGCGGTACTGGGTCTGGCGGCCCCCTAGGAGCACGACTAGATCGGCTATAGGCGGTACTGGGTCTGGCGGCACCCCAGGAGCACGACTGGGTCGGCTATAGGCGGTACTGGGTCTGGCGGCCCCCTAGGAGCACGACTAGATCGGCTATAGGCGGTACTGGGTCTGGCGGCACCCTAGGAGCACGACTGTGTCGGCTATAGACGGTACTGGGTCTGTCGGCACCCTAGGAGCACGACTAAGTCGGCTATAGGCGGTACTGGGTCTAGCGGCACCCTAGGAGCACGACTGCGTCGGCTATAGGCGGTACTGAGTCTGGCGGCACCCTAGGAGCACGACTGGGTCGGCTGTAGGCGGTACTGCGTCTGGCGGCCCCCTAGGAGCACGACTGGGTCGGCTATAGGCGGTACTGGGTCTGGCGGCACACTAGTAGCACGACTAGGTCGGCTATAGGCGGTACTGTGTCTGGCGGCACCCCAGGAGCACGACTGGGTTGGCTATAGGCGGTACTGGGTCTGGCGGCACACTAGGAGCACGACTAGATCGGCTATAGGCGGTACTGGGTCTGGCGGCCCCCTAGGAGCACGACTGGGTCGGCTGTAGGCGGTACTGGGTCTGGCGGCACCCCAGGAGCACGACTAAGTCGGCTATAGGCTGTACTGGGTCTGGCGGCCCCCCAGGAGCACGACTGGGTCGGCTATAGGCGGTACTGGGTCTGGCGGCCCCCCAGGAGCACGACTGGGTCGGCTATAGGCGGTACTGGGTCTGGCGGCCCCTCAGGAGCACGACTGTGTCGGCTATAGGCGGTACTGGGTCTGGCGGCACCCTAGGAGCACGACTAGGTCGGCTATAGGCGGTACTGGGTCTGGCGGCACACTTGGAGCACGACTGGGTCGGCTATAGGCGGTACTGGGTCTGGCGGCACACTAGGAGCAAGACTAGGTCGGCTATAGGCGGTACTGGGTCTGGCGGCACCCTAGGAGCACGACTGGGTCGGCTATAGGCGGTACTGTGTCTGGCGGCCCCCCAGGAGCACGACTGGATCGGCTATAGGCGGTACTGGGTCTGGCGGCCCACCAGGAGCACGACTGGGTCGGCTATAGGCGGTACTGGGTCTGGCGGCACAATTGGAGCACGACTGGGTCGGCTATAGGCGGTACTGGGTCTGGCGGCCCCCCAGGAGCACGACTGGGTCGGCTATAGGCGGTACTGGGTCTGGCGACCCCCCAGGTGCACGACTGGGTCGGCTATAGGCGGTACTGGGTCTGGCGACCCCCCAGGAGCACGACTTGGTCGGCTATATGCGGTACTGGGTCTGGCGGCCCCCAGGAGCACGACTGGGTCGGCTATAGGCGGTACTGGGTCTGGCGGCACACTTGGAGCACGACTGGGTCGGCTATAGGCGGTACTGGGTCTGGCGGCCCCCCAGGAGCACGACTGGGTCGGCTATAGGCGGTACTGGGTCTGGCGACCCCCCAGGAGCACGACTTGGTCGGCTATAGGCGGTACTGGGTCTGGCGGCCCCCCAGGAGCACGACTAGGTCGGCTATAGGCGGTACTGGGTCTGGCGGCCCCCCAGGATCACGACTGGGTCGGCTATAGGCGGTACTGTGTCTGGCGGCCCCCCAGGAGCACGACTGGGTCGGCTGTAGGCGGTACTGGGTCTGGCGGCCCCCCAGGAGCACGACTGGGTCGGCTATAGGCGGTACTGGGTCTGGCGGCCCCCCCAGGAGCACGACTAGGTCGGCTATAGGCGGTTCTGGGTCTGGCGGCCCCCCCAGGAGCACGACTAGGTCGGCTATAGGCGGTACTGGGCCTGGCGGCACCCCAGGAGCACGACTGGGTCGGCTGTAGGCGGTACTGGGTCTGGCGGCCCCCTAGGAGCACGACTGGGTCGGCTATAGGCGGTACTGGGTCTGGCGGCACCCCACGAGCACGACTGGGTCGGCTATACGCGGTACTGGGTCTGGCGGCCCCCCAGGAACACGACTAGGTCGGCTATAGGCGGTACTGGGTCTGGCGGGACACTAGGAGCACGACTGGGTCGGCTGTAGGCGGTACTGGGTCTGGCGGCACCCCAGGAGCACGACTAGGTCGGCTATAGGCGGTACTGGGTCTGGCGGCCCCCCAGGAGCACGACTTGGTCGGCTATAGGCGGTACTGGGTCTGGCGGCTCCCCCAGGAGCACGACTAGGTCGGCTATAGGCGGTTCTGGGTCTGGCGGCCCCCCAGGAGCACGACTAGGTCGGCTATAGGCGGTACTGGGTCTGGCGGCACCCCAGGAGCACGACTGGGTCGGCTGTAGGCGGTACTGGGTCTGGCGGCCCCCTAGGAGCACGACTGGGTCGGCTATAGGCGGTACTGGGTCTGGCGGCACCCCACGAGCACGACTGGGTCGGCTATACGCGGTACTGGGTCTGGCGGCCCCCCAGGAACACGACTAGGTCGGCTATAGGCGGTACTGGGTCTGGCGGGACACTAGGAGCACGACTGGGTCGGCTGTAGGCGGTACTGGGTCTGGCGGCACCCCAGGAGCACGACTAGGTCGGCTATAGGCGGTACTGGGTCTGGCGGCCCCCCAGGAGCACGACTTGGTCGGCTATAGGCGGTACTGGGTCTGGCGGCCCCCCCAGGAGCACGACTAGGTCGGCTATAGGCGGTTCTGGGTCTGGCGGCCCCCCAGGAGCACGACTAGGTCGGCTATAGGCGGTACTGGGTCTGGCGGCACCCCAGGAGCACGACTGGGTCGGCTGTAGGCGGTACTGGGTCTGGCGGCCCCCTAGGAGCACGACTGGGTCGGCTATAGGCGGTACTGGGTCTGGCGGCACCCCACGAGCACGACTGGGTCGGCTATACGCGGTACTGGGTCTGGCGGCCCACCAGGAACACGACTAGGTCGGCTATAGGCGGTACTGGGTCTGGCGGGACACTAGGAGCACGACTGGGTCGGCTGTAGGCGGTACTGGGTCTGGCGGCACCCCAGGAGCACGACTAGGTCGGCTATAGGCGGTACTGGGTCTGGCGGCACCCTAGGAGCACGACTGGGTCGGCTA
This sequence comes from Lamellibrachia columna, assembly GCA_963662155.1. Lineage (NCBI taxonomy): Eukaryota > Metazoa > Annelida > Polychaeta > Sabellida > Siboglinidae > Lamellibrachia > Lamellibrachia columna. The sequence continues at coordinate 8,018,677 of OY759275.1, forward strand.
TAGGCGGTACTGGGTCTGGCGGCACCCCAGGAGGAGGATGCTCAGGCGGTAGTTCATATTGTTCCTGTTCAGCGTATTCAGCTTCACGCGTATAGTCGTTGGCTGCAGTTTGACTAATCATTCTTTTGAAATGAGACGAATTCCTGTAACGGCATGATCTGGGCGAGATTCAGTTATCATTGATCTTTTTTTGTGCGTTATGCGATATGGTTCGCGGTTGTATGTTGGTGTGAGTTTTTTCAGTTTATATTGCTTCACTAGTACAGCATCTCCCTTCGCAAATGTACACGGCTTGGCATGACAGCGATTGTCAGCATAGAGCTTCATTCTCGCTTTGGTTATGTCATCTGCATCACGGATCAGATCACTGGCGTTTGGTCGAGACAAAGCTGGTAGCTTCATATTCAGCTCGCGACCGAAGAGAGCAGCAAATGGAGACATGTATGTTGTGGTGTGAGGCGTTGCACGATAGTTTCTTAGAAACTTGTTGAGCTCTTGTTTCCAAGGCTTTCCTTACGACAATGCCGCCTTGCCAAGATTCCTCATGAAGCGTTCTGCTTCACCATTGGCTCGGGGCCAATATGGGTTTAAAGGAGTGCAACTGTTCACTGTTGAACGGCGGTCCGTCATCTGATTTCAGTGTCTCAGGGATACCGAACATAGACATCACCTTGTCAAACACAGGAATCACAGTGTTAGCAAAAGTGGATCGGACAATCTCGACAAGTGGATATCTCATCGATGATTACTAGCAAGTATTCACTAGTCGGTAGCGGTCCGTAGAAGTCAGTACTTAGCTCCGGCCAAGGTGTTTCTGGTAATGGAGTCATGTTGAGAGGTTCATACGCTGTTCGGGGTGTTGCTGATTGGCAGGGAACACAGCGTTTGATTGCATTGTCTGTCACCTGCCCGTGCAAGGAAACCAGACCTTATCACGCAAGAGAGTCTTTGTAATCCCTTGGTGCCCTTCATGTGCCAAAACAACTGCGCGTTCTTGCAATGTTGCCGGAATGACAACGCAAGCACCTCGCATAAAAATGTTCGCATTTGGGGCAACTGTCAGTTCGTGATGCAGGTTGTAGAACGATCTGAGTTTGGTGTCTGCAGACTTCTGGATGCTTCTCCAGTGTCCACCTGACACAACTTTTACAACTTGTTGTTGCTCGTTATCCTTGAGTGTTGCTTGTTCAACTTCATCCAGAGTGATGGCTTTTGGAATAGCATTGACAACGGTTAATTCACATATTCATCCGCCATCTTAGCTTCTCTTCCATTACGTCACATCCTGAAGTGGGACGGCGTGACATATAGTCAGCTGGATTGGTTTCTCCAGGTTGGCAGACAATGTTGTACTCATACTGCTGGAGTTTCAGAGCCCATCGTTCTATTCGTAGAGGTGGTTTGGAGTTTGGATTGCCAAGGATGCTCACGAGAGGTTTGTGATCGGTTACGATGGTGAAAGGACGTCCATAGATGTACAGATGAAAGTGGAGACATCCCCATGTTACAGCTAATGCTTCTCTCTCGGTCTGTGAGTATCGACTCTCTACGTCGGTCAAAGCTCGGCTTGCATAGGCGATGACCCGTGAGTGACCATCTTTGTCATGATGTACTGCGCCGACACCCACTGATATTTTATCAGCAGAGTTGATACCAAAGATGTACTCTGAGTGAAACAGTTACTGAAACTTGACGTTGAGCTGTGAATGAAACAGCCGAAGAAGACGCGTAAGCATGGCAGAATTTACTGGGCTAATGGCGCCTAAACTCTGCCTGGCTGGGTCGAACGCGAAGGAAAGTTGGCAAACTTTCAAGCAGCAATTTAATATGTATTTGCTGGCCACAGAAGCTACAGCTAAGAGTGAAGCTGAGAAGATTGCTTTGGTGATTACGCTTGGTGGTGCAGAATTAGGGGAGAGTTGCCGGGATTGGGACCCCTAACGATAAACTTGAACATAGACGCGAAAACAAATGTAATTGATGTAAACAATATACTAACATAGAGTTTATATTTTAATTTCAATAACAAGGTATTAGTCACCACAAAATTATTGATGATTTAAAAAAGAAAATTATTTCAAAACAATTACAAAACGGTCCAATCGTGGCCACGGTTTCCTCGATTGGACCACCCAATGTCTTCGATTGGACCAAAATTAAAATGATTATATATAGGACTAAGCATAATTATGAATTGATACATAAATAACAATAATATTTATCATTAGTCAAATGCAATATACTAATAAATACCAGTGTGCATAATCTTTGTTCTATCCACTCTACACAATGTCACATGTCTTCTTCGACTGGACAAACAAACAAATTATGTAGACCAAACTTGGAATTAATACGTGAGTAAAATATAGTGTTCATTAGGAACATAAAATTAATCAGTAATCAAATAAAATGTTAACAGGGCCTAATGTTCATAGTCTTCTGTCAATATGGCTCCGGAATAATCTGGCGGAAATGATCGACAACCTTTAGAGCCCACGACATGTTCTGTCTCGTAACTGCATGCACTAGCACAACAGAGTATTCCATCACATCTATTACTCATTGCACTATGCCTGCATAGTGTCAACTCCAATTCGTATACTGCTGTGTCATCCTTCAGAGGCCATCGGAACCTGTTTTGTCCCACAATTGACACGCACTGCACCACCACAGTGTCTTTCGTCACACCCATGACACGTCGCATTATGCCTGGGTAGATTTTACCATCATACAACATGGTGCACCATTGACCAGTTCTGCATCCTTCGATGTCCTTGATGAGCTGCAGTCGATGAGGTTTGGATGGAACAGAATTGTTGTGAGCTCTCAATTGAGTTGCAGTGGTCTTAGAAGTGTTGGGCTCTTGGGTGGGTGTAGGCCTAGTAGGCATAGCGACTTTGTTTTGTTTAGCTAGTTTCTTTTTTCGGTGGTCATAACTTTGGTAGAGCTTCCATGGAAACAGCTGTCAGTGCTGGAGTTGCAACAACTGGGGTCAGAGCTAGGTGGCATAGGGTTGTGCTCTTGTGCAGCTTACGTAATAACATTAGTTACCGTAGCAGCAGCAAAGTCGGAGTCTTGGAATACGTATATGGTCAATGACCACAGACCTGCCTTCCCGAAGCCACTATCAGCATTCTGAACGGATGCCGCTTTTCTGTACGCCACATTAAGAATTTCGGCGACATGCCATGTTTTCACTGGTCTGCCTACACGTTGTTACTGGTCTGCCTACATGTTGTCACTGGTCTGCCTACATGTTGTCACTGGTCTGCCTACATGTTGTCACTGGTCTGCCTACATGTCCTCTCATCCACACCCTCAATGCATCATCCTAGTATTTCACAAACGGTCCAAATAGCCCCACCCAAAGGCTGGAATCGGTGAGTCGTGTGTGGCGGACGTGAGACCATGGCCACTCCAGCTTCCCGAGCAATATGAGTTGCATTCTTTGTGTGGGTCACATTGCTATCGAGTATGAACACAACAGTCTCCTCCTTCGTTGGTTTAACAAAATCTATGAAATGTCACAACCAAGTAACAAACCCCTCATTGAACATCCAGCCTTTGTCCCCATAGGTCCACCATTTGTCAGTTCTATTTTCATCCTCTTCCGTTTACATATGACCATTGGCACTACATTTATGTAAACCCTAATAAAGTCTTTGGTAGTCCGAAACAATGTAAATTTACTTATGACCAAATGTGTTCTGTTACAAGTTCCCTCGATTGGACAACCCTCGATTAGCAACTTCTTTTATTTGCATTATTATAATCGCTCCTGTGATAATTTAGTTGTGATCGAGCAGATCATTTGCACACGCCTGGGCTGAAGTCTGTCACCTGATGTAGTGTGTCGCGTGCTCGTAAATAAAGCAATGACTGTTTTATATTGGAATACTGTCTTGTCTCTGTTAACTGATACACACCATAACAATCTGGCGACGAGGATTGAAACGATGTTTGAAGATAGTCGACTCAAATTTGAGGCGCTTAAATAAGTGAAAAACGTTACGTTGAGAGTGACCGCAGACGATTTGGTGTTCGAAAGTAAATTGACTTCGCGCGAAAACGCGCAGGCCTCGTCGGCACTTTGGGTAGTTTGACCCGAAAACAGAGACTGTGACCTCTTACGAAGAACGGCTTAAACTGTACTTGGTCGCTAATAACACATCGGCAAATGACGAAATCGCAGAAAGGCGCAAAGCCATATTTCTGAGTGAGGTAGGAAAAGAAATTGTCCAAGTTCTCTCACACTTATTCAGCCCGGACAAACCTGCAGATAAAACACTCGCAGAACATTTGAAAAAAATTAAAGACCACTATGAGCCAGTCCCAAATGAGATGGCAGAGTCGTTTAAGTTTTGGACACGAGTCCAAGCTGAAGACGAGAGTGTAACGGACTATAGCTTGGCTATAAAGAAACTCACTGTTCATGCAAATTTCCCAGATTTGAACAGATGGTTGAGGGACAGGGTTGAATTAGAAGTATGCAAGCGTTCAAGAGAAATTAAGTAACACGACAGGCTTGACATTTGAGAAGGCTGTGGAAGTAGCCGTGAACATGACAATGGTGAAAGAAAATGCTAGGCGGTTTCATTCGCCAGGGGGCGCCACAGGTGGCACTGTATCCCGTGCAAGTGTAAATCGAGTGAGATTCGCCGCAAAATCAGGTGAGGGAAGGTACCCTAAACATAGGGACATGACGGGGAAGCAGCAACAACAGGCATCAGGACAACAATGTTGGCGTTGTTGTGGGAAACATGCCCCGCAGGCATGTAAGTTTAAGTCAGAACAATGTTTGCTGCTGCATGAGAGTATCTGTGGCAGGAGTTTTGCAGAAACACACACAAGTCTTCAGGGAAGAACTTGGCACACTAAAAGGGTTTGCCGCAAAGATTCACGTGGATGAGGGAAAACCACCCAAGTTCTTCAAGGCAAGACCGGTTCCCTACGCCATGAGAAAAAAGTGGAGCAAGAGTTGGACCGGTTGGTGCAGACAAACGTGATGGAACCAATGAGGTATTCCGATTGGGCAACTCCGATAGTTCCAGTTCTCAAAGCGGATGGCAAGATACGGGTGTGCGGTGACTACAAGTTGACTGTGAATAGAGTATCACATCTCGAACAGTACCCCATTCCAAACTTGGATGACCTTTGCGAGAAATTTACGGGTGGAAAACAGTTCAGTAAGCTGGACTTGAGCCACGCATACTCGCAACTTCCACTGGATAACAAATCGAAGGAGTATGCCACAGTGAATACCCACAAAGGACTTTTCCGTTACAATCGTCTCCCATATGGGATTAGTTCGGCACCTGCTGTTTTCCAGAGCACCATGGAAAATATCTTACAGGATATACCAGGTGTTGCCGTATACTTGGACGATATCATCCTGACGGGTGCGACGAAGGCTAAACACCTAGAAACGCTGGATCTGGTCTTGGGTAGACTAGAATAAGCAGGATTGCGGCTCAAGAGAGAAAAGTGCACATTCCTCGCAGACGAAGTGGTGTACTTGGGTCACAAGATTGACCAACATGGATAGCATCCAATAGAAGACAAGGTTGAGGCCATCCAGAAAGCGAGGGCTCCGGAGAATATGCTAGATCTCCAGGCATTCTTAGGTCTACTGAATTACTACGGTAGATTTCTAGCCAACTTATCGACTGTGCTAGCGCCATTGCACAAGTTGCTGTGCAAGGGTCAGAAGTGGTTCTGGGGTTCGCGACAGCAGCGGAGTTTCCAAACAGCGAAATAACTCCTCTTGTCGGCTAAAGTGTTAGCACAGTATGACCCGAGTAAGCGATTACTGCTGCAGTGCGATGCCTCGAATTATGGGCTCGGAGTGGTGCTCTCGCACGTCATGGAAGATGGTACTGAACGACCTGTGGGATTTGCATCCAGAACCCTGAACGCTGCGGAAAAGAACTACACACAACTCGATAAGGAGGGAGCAGCAGTGATGTTTGCACTGAATAAGTTTCACAAGCATCTGTATGGTCGGTCGTTTGAAATCATTACGGATCACAAGCCGTTGGTGTCGCTTTTCGGTGAACTGAAGCAAGTTCCAACTACGGCGTCACCACGCATACAACGGTGGGCTGTCACGCTGTGTGAATATGAATACAACATTCACTACAAAGCTGGCAAAAGTCACAACAATGCTGATTGTCTCAGTAGACTGCCTCTGCCAGTTACCGTGAAATGCGAGCCAGAAGAACACGTTTTGTTGATAGAGGAACTTGACTGCTCACCAGTGAGTGCGGAGCAGATCAGTCGATACACTGGTCGCGATCCAACACTAGCTCACGTCCGTGAATACCTAATGCGCGAATTTCATCAGCGAAGAGTTTGAGACTTTCATGAGGAAAAATGGAATCGTCCATGTAACCTCAGCTCCGTACCATCCAGCATCCAATGGTCTTGATGAACGGGCAGTACAGACCGTAAAATCTTGCATCATCAAAACAGCGGGAGACAACATGGAGGTCAAATTGCAGAGATTTTTTTTTGACTATCGTAGAATTCCGCAGTCAACAACTGGCAAGTCGCCAATGGAAATTCTCAACAATCGGAAGATGAGATCTCGTTTGGGCCTCCTACACCCGAGTCTGCAGGGGAAGATTCACAAGAAACAGAAGCTGGTGAAAGAGACGAATGACTGCAGGGCACAAGAACGACACTTTGAGGCTGGAGATAGTGTACATATCAAGAATTTCGGCCCAGGACGCAAGTGGTTGGTTGGAACAGTTGGTTACGTCACAGGTCCGGTGCCGTACACAGTGGTCCTGGGGGACGGCAGCGAGTGTCGGAGACACGTCGATCATGTTCGTGCGCGTCATGCGAACACCTGTTCGGTTGTCTCTACGACTCGTAGCAATCAGGTAGACGCTGAGACTGCAGTACAGGAACGCTACAAAGCACCGATTTCAGTGCTACCGAGCATCGAGCTGGATGTTCCTACAGCGACATCAAATGCACATGCTGCGACTGTGTTGCCAAGCATGTCACCAGCACCGAGTACAATTGAGAGTGATGATAACATGACAGGCACTAGCGAGAAAGCAGTATCGGGACTGTCGCCACACAGCATTGGCACGCTGGGCGCTACTACACCCGCTAGAAAATCTGGCAGACGTCGCTTAGCACCAGCTTGGCAAGCCGACTATGTAGTGAAGTGATTTAGCAATGAGATCAATCATCGATGGCCAATAAGAATAACGGCTATGGTCTCACAGGGAATTTGGAGGCAGTCTACACTCCAATTCCGTAGTGTTTAGATAATAAGTCGTTTAGTCGATTATATAGTTCGCAGTATATTCCTCAAGAACTCTTCATAAGAACATTTGGACATTACTTTGAAAGTGAATGGATTGTTTTGTCAGCTGTGAACTTTGAATATATTGTTTTCTTAGAGGGGAGGAAGTGTGATAATTTAGTTGTGATCGAGCAGATCATTTGCACACGCCTGGGCTGAAGTCTGTCACGTGATGTAGTGTGTCACGTGCTCGTAAATAAAGCAATGACTATTTTATATTGGAGTACTGTCTTGTCTCTGTTAACTGATACACACCATAACAGCTCCCTTGTGTAATAATACTTTCTGGTAATCAATAAACTGTGTTGGAATAATTACACACATCTAATGATGGCATATTCACTGGTCCAATTGTGGCAACTGCAGTGGTCCAATCGTGGAATTTCACTTGTTAAAAATATTGTTATCACAAGCAGACGACATCCACTTAAAATTTTTTATTATCGCCACATACATTGGGCTTCTATACTCTTGATGGATACACATTTTCAACTGTAAGTATGACAAAGGGTGCTGTACTGATAACTGATCACGGCCTGATTATTATGTCGGTGACATAGAAAACCTACTTTCTGTGATAAATATTTAAAAAGTACTGCTATTTCGTTTAAATTTACCGTGTCATCCGAAATGCCACTAATGAATGATATAATCGATAACGGATGCCACGGTATACAGTAATATGGAATATACAGCACTGGTCCGATTGAGGAACTGGTCCAATCCCGGCAACTCTCCCCTACTGACGATATTCAATTCGTTCGATTATGACATCGAAGGCGAACCGACGGTGAAAGTAGTTATCGAGCGCTTTGACAACTACTTCGCCCCGAGAACGAACGAATTGATTGATCAGTACAAATTCCGCTCGTGCCAGCAGTTGTACGACGAAACGAGTGCGTCGTACATGGCGCGACTGTGCAATTTGGCGAAGACGTGCAATTTCGGCATCGAAAAGGAGAACAATTTGCGCGATCAACTGGTGTATGGATGTCACGATGACAGTCTGCGAGAAAAACTATTTCGCGAGGAAACGCTGACATTGCAGACAGCGAGGCAAATTGCCACTGCCCATGAGACTTGGTGTTGAAGGGTGTCGCACGTTCATATGTCTGGTGGCCGAGTATGGATGCAGATATTGAATCACGCACGAAAGCTTGTGAATCGTGTCAGTTGGTACAGAGAAATCCTACTAATGCACCGGTACATCCATGGATACCTTCTTCACGACGACCAGGTGAAGGCGTACACATCGATTATACAGGTTCTGTGGAGGGGAAAATGCTTCTCATTGTTGTAGACTCCTTTTCCAAATGGCCAGAAGTTGTCATTCAAAACAGTACGACCAGTGAAGCTATAGTGAATGCACTGAGGACTTCTTCATAATTATTCCGGGAGGGAAATGTTAAATATGCATGTCTATGTCGTGGACTACATGTGTAGTGATACATATTCAGTGGCGAACTACCTGAGTAGTAATACATGCGTTTGCAAATAAAGATCTGTTATGTGCCACGTGTATGTTATATGTAGTGTCTTTGAATATACAACAGTATCCATTGCAAAAACTATTTAAATTTGTTGATAAATAGTTTCTAGCTGCACATCCTATTTGCTGTTTGACGTCATATCCAGTTTAGTTGTTTAGTTGCAACTAAACCATACTTAGAAATAATTAGTAGTTTATTTAGTACCACACATTGCCAATCAGCAACATTAAACAAACACGAATATTGCACTAAATATAATTGATTAAACAATTATAATAATAATAATAATAATAACATTAAACGAGAAAACTGTAGATCGGACATACCGCGGATTGAATCCGGGACCCTCCAAACGTAAAACGAACGCTCTAGGGATCGGCCCACTGTTACGTTTCCTGTTGTTGACCATGTTAACGCTTTGCATGGTTATAAAAAAACGGGACTATTAAAAATTCTGAAACTTCTTACCTGCCATTGTCATCATTTCACTGACATTTTGTTCGAGTTTAGTCAAAATCACATATTTCTAGCCCTTTTAAAATGGCTGAACGTGCCATATCCGTCAATGTTTACCAATTTCTGCATGAATTACTACGCACTCGTGTCTTGTGGCTAAAAAATTGCCAAAAATCCTTCCGACTATTAAAATAATCTAAAAATCCAGTTACACTGTCAACAGATTCTACCAGCAAACCTGCCAATGTCCCTGCTCAAATGTACTTATGTCAGATGATATGAATTTTTTTAAACTTCCTATATCCAAATTTACTATGCCTTAGGAATCATCCATCTACGGCTAAACCACGACAGCCCACATGCGATGTTGCACTGAATTCGTTATGCATTCTGCAGGCCGTCTCATGACATTGTCGTCTTAACAGTCAATTTTGTTTTTAAGCATATTCACGTTGGTAACATTGACGGGATTTTATCCCCATTCATTTTGACTTTGTGAGTGATTCATGAAACATTATGAACTATAAATTACTTTTGCATAGTAACTTTTACCCACTTTTATCTGGGTAGTACAACATAAAACATTGCTTTTTGCAGCATTACTTCGCTGCGCATCGCTACAAATCTATTTTCAGTGGTAACCAGACTCGATTGTTACAGCCAGTAATGTAATACTCCACCGGTAATGTAATAATCGGCCAGTAATGTAATAATCGACCGGTATTGTAATACATCGACCGGTAATGTAATAATCGACCGGTAATGTAATAATCGACCAGTAATGTAATAATCGACCGGTAATGTAATAATCGACCGGTATTGTAATACATCGACCGGTAATGTAATAATCGACCGGTAATGTAATAAATCGACCAGTAATTTAATAAAAATGATGATGATTATCATTATGATGGTGATGATGATGATGTTAATACTGATGATGTAGAAGGTGATGATGAGGGTAATAAACGATTATGATGATGATGAGGAAGAAGATGAAGACTATTAAGCGGTCTTAGTGATGATGATGATTATGATGATGATGATGATAATAACGATTATGATGATGATGATGATAACGATGGTGATGATGAGTGTGATAAATGGTTATGATGATGATGAGGAAGAAGATTAAGACAATTAAGCGGTCTTAGTGATGATGATGATGATGACGAAGATGATGACAATGAGGGTGATCATTATTACGATTATGAGGACGAAGACAATGACACCTTCAGCCTCATCATCCTCCTCATCATCGTCATCATCATCCTCATGTTCCCCGTTATAATGGTTAGCCATGCTGACACCCACTCGACGTTCACACACGTATGATTAACATAGGAATCTCAGAACGAGTGAGCCGCTTGTTTTCTGGGAGGACATATGGAATGCCGTTCACATGATCTCCCAGGTAACACACGGTAGTAACTACATATTGGCAAACAATCGGACCGAGTCAGACAGAGTGGTGAGGAAGAAGGGGGGGGGCATTAGAAAGGGTCACCTCAACACATGAGAGAGGCAATCCACACACAATTAAGGGATCATATCAAACAATTATTTAAGGGATCATTAAAAATGCTTAATAACTGATCATCATTTGATCAAATTAAGGGGTCATGTCAAACAAGTTAGGGGAAATCTCAAAATGCAATGTGATATTATATTAGAAACTTAAGTTTAACCGCAAAAATAATAAAATAAAATAACTGTAACAATTAAGGGGTTATTTAAAAAATGTAAGTTAAGGGTAATTTCAGTCAACTAAAATGTTCATCTAAACGATTAAAGGGCACCCAAAGTATTTTTAAATATGACTAAAATTAAGGGATTTTATCAATAACTAGTTAAAGGATGATTTAAAAAGGTCTCATTAAGGGTCATTTAATGATTAACTAGCTGATCATCTCAAAACATTATGGGGTCATCTCATCATGTCAAGTGGTCGTCTCAAAAAAAGTTAAATAAATTAAGATGTTATCTCTAAAAAATTATTGGGTCTTCTCAAAAAAAGTTAAAGGATCGTCACAAAATATGTAAGAAGTATTTAACAAGTTAACAGGTTGATCGTCTCAACAAATTAAGGGATCATCTCAAAAAATAAGTGTCTTCTCCAAAACGTTTAGGGATCATATTAAAAAGCATAACTAGTCAATATAAATGAACCAGCTGATCGTCTCAATAAATTAAGGGATAATTTCATAAAATAATGGGGTCTTCCCAAACTAATTAAAGGATCATTAAAAAAGCAGGCATCATTAAAAGACGTATCTAGCTGATCGTTATGAAATGAAGCAGTCACTTCATATAGTTAAAAGAAATCTTTTTTGAGAAGGCACTTAATTTTTTAGATGATCCCTTAATTTGTTGAGACGATCAGCTAGTTACTTCTTACATATTTTGTGACGATCCTTTAACTTATTTTGAGAAGACCCATTAATTTTATGAGATGACCCCTTAATTTATTTAACTTTTTTCGAGTCGACCACTTGAATTGATGAAGTGACACTATAATGTTTTGAGATAATCAGCTAGTTTATTATTAAACGACCCTTATTGAGACCTTTTCAAATGATCCTTTAACTTGTTTTTGATAAAATCCCTTAATTTTAATCATAAGTTAAAATACTTTGGGTTCCCTTTAATCGTTTAGGTGAACATTTTAGTTGACTGAAATAACCCTTAATAAATCTTTTTTAGATAATTCTAGAGATTTCAATTGTATGTGTCCGTGGATAAAATTTCCCATTATGATACATTCCCCTTTACTCACTTCATTTGTAGCGTTTTGTATTTTTGTGTTATCCTCTTCATTTATGTCTGGTCTTCGGTAAACTAATCCAATAGTTAATGTTGAATTTCGTGTATAACTATATCGCACCAAACAACTTCATCGCAATCTGCTTCCCTGTCTAATTTTATTTCGTAAGCCTTGATAGATTCTTAAATATATAAAAATAACTCCACCTCCCCTACTTCCTATTCGATCTCTCCTAAATATTACTTATCCTGTCAGTCCTAATTCAGCATCTGATATGTGTTTGTTGGTGACGAGGATTGTGGATAGAATGTGGTTTTGACAACACTAGAAAGCAGGAGACTAATAGGAGACCAATATGGTTTTTTTATTTAATGATTATGAGAATATTGATAGAAATATGTTCTTTAAACTTACAAAAAGTAGGACCAGAAGGCACAAAGCAGCATTAGTTAAGGAGCAGTGTATGTTGGATGTGAGAAAGTACACATTCTCACGATAAATGAATGGAACAAGCTGTCAAATGATTGTGTGAACGCTAGCAGTGTAAATATGTTTATGAATACAATTGACAGATATGTGATAAAGGCGGACTACGCATAGATGAATTTTCTTTTACCTTCGATAAGCTAATGACTTCATTGTCATCTTGCAACCTGGAGCTTGTAGCTATGGATGGCAATCTTGTTAAATCTGCTTAGATATACTGGGTTTGAACCACCGGCCGGAGACCGATTCAGTCAATTCTGATCAATTTCGTACAATTTGTTGACCTGTTTTACACCAGGCGTGTGGGCATTGGAAGTTATTATTTATGTTGAGATGGGTGCGTGGAAGAGTGGGTGAGGGGTGCGTTGGTGCGTGGGTGGGTGGGTGCATGGGTGAGTGGGAGAGTGGGTGCGTTGGTGCGTGGGTGAATGGGTGAGTGGGTACGTGGGTGTGTAGGTGCGTGGATGCGTGGGTGAGTGAATCAACTGGATAATATGCGTCATGATATGTTAAAGACATATTATATATTTCAAGTAAGACGTACCTGCCACCTCATACACGTGATGTTGGTTTCCGTAACAGCGACATGTCCCATGTACTCTTTACCTTTTTCTGTTAGTAAACATTCCAGTGCCACTGCAAATGTAAATCACACACAAATAACTACACTGGCGTATGCGTTATCATCATACAAGTTCGTACGCTAAAGATCCCCGAAAGGGTGTACAGTAACGTATTAACAATCTCTATGAATCCAACTTTAGTTCAGCGCACAATTCAGGGTGGCGTCCGAGACCCGTGGTAATCGGAAGTAGCTATAACTTCTGAACCACTTCTGAAAGACCGAGACTGAGATGGGAGGACTGCGTGAAGAGAGATTTGCCGGGAGCGTGAGGGGAGCGGAGAATGCGAGCGAGGGACAGAGGGAGAGGAGACGTTTGGTGGAGACGACAGTGAAACGGGATCAGTGACGAAGAAGACGGGAAAATAAAAATCGATGAACGGTATCAGTGCCAGTCTCGCTCCGGACTTCAGGGATAAAGAGGAGAGCAACATATGTGTTAACTACGTGCATGGTCGTTCGCTGCCTGTGTACGTGAGTTCGTCTGTTTATGGTATGCAAGGAAACAGGAAACAAGAAATATTATTCGTTCCAAAGACAACAAAAAGAGTATTCAACACAAAAACCATACAATATATTACATCTAAGTCGATATGAGACAACGAAGTGGTAAGAATATAGAGTACGGTCTGAAAATAAAAGGTAATGTCATATAAGGGACGGGAGACTCCTACTAAGACTAAAAATTAATCGCTGTCGTAGGAGCCACCCTGTCGATTAATTTCACCCATTATTTAAATAAAAAAGAAAAGAAAATCCCTATAGAGCATTAGTGCATAATTGCTGAGTGAACAAATTTAATATAGATATGTCTGTATATTACAAATGCCAAATATACACAGAGTGATTTTTAACCAAGGAGGAACGAAGACATAGTCAGTCATGTTGACATATATATATATATATATATATATATATATATATATATATATATATATATATAAATTATTGCACATTGTTCAATATATGTATTCAGATAATAACGTATGATATAATTTGAGAAACCATGTAAACTGTGAGTAGTGATCTTGTCTTTTAATAATTCAGGTGCATTATTTAGGGTATGTGGCAAACTGTACCTGAGACTTCGTTTAGCAAACTCGTGATGTGCACTGATTGTATGTATCTTATATTGACCACGTGTATTAAAGTTGTGAACACTATTGTTTTGATCAAGTGGTACGTTTTGCAGGTAGACATGTAGTTTATTGTTTGAAAATTTATAATATAATGTTAGTTCCTTCAATTTTAGAATATGCTCTACTTTTAGTAAATTAAGACTTTTGAACAGTGGATCGGTATAAGCATTATATTTGCTTAAACATATAATTCGGACGGCTTTTTTTTTTTTTTTATTCTATCACATCAATAGCCCTAGGTCGTTAAGCCATAGTTTAGATGTGACAATATCAAAGTGTTATACAGCATAATCTTTATATTAAGAGGTAACAATCGTTTGAGTTTATTTAGGATACCTATAATTCTGGAGCACTTATTTGAAATTTTTTTGATGCGGCTTTGTCAGTTTAATTGTTCATTAAAACTGATCCCTAGGAAATTGAACTCATCTACTCTATCGATATATGTATTATCTATTTTTATATTTAGTTGATTTATCATATTATTTCTACTAACCGTTTTGAAGATCATATATTTAGATTTATCTACATTTAGAGATAATTTGTTTAATTTAAGCCACTCATTACTTTTGTCAAGTTCTGTGTTGATTACAAATTCTACATTTTCATTTTTGCTATATTGTGCGAAAGAATCTAGGGTACTTGAAAGTGTTGTGTCATCGGCGTACATAATGAAGTTGAATTTTGGACTAGATTGGGCAAAGTCATTTATGTAAATTATAAATAACAAAGGGCCTAGAATTGATCCTTGAGGTACGCCTGTGGAGATATTAAGCATATCTGATTGGGCGTCTTCTACGTACTGTTTTTTTATTTATTAAATAATCTTTGAATAGATCTAAAGCTACTCCTTTTACGCCATAAAACTCTAGCTTATCGATTAATATTGAGTGATCCAGAGGGTCAAATGCTTTTGGCAGCTCCAAGTAAATATTTATAGGAATTTCTTTATTATCCATACGTGTCAATATCTTATCAATCATTTCAAGAGCGGCAAATTCCGTAGAATGTTCCGTTTTAAATCCATATTGACTATCGTACATAAGTTTATGTCTTTTTAAGAAAGAATCTAGCTGGTTGTAAATAATTGTTTCGATTACTTTTGAAATTGCAGGTAAGATTGATATTGGCCTATAGTTGCAGAATAGGGTTTCGTCCCCTTTTTTATAAATTGGTATTACGTTGGCAGTTTTGAGTTTGTCGTGGAAGATACCCGTAGTTAATATTTGGTTTGTGATTAAAGTTAAAGATGTTGTCAAAACAGATTTAATTGACTTTACAAGCCGTGAAGAAATACCGTCAAATCCGCAACTTGCTTTTGTGTGCATATCATCTATTGTTTTATATATTGTTTCTTCATTAATAAGTTGAAAATTAAATACATTGTTATGTTTTCCATTAAGGTAGTATCTGAGAGTTTTAGTTGTGGAACTTTGTATTTGGTTGGCTAAATTTGGGCCAATGATGGTAAAATATGAATTAAATGTGTTTGCAATTGCCATTTTATGCGCTATGATATTTTCGTTATAAATAAAGGAATTGGGGAACGTTTTCTTTCGGTATGTTCTAGAAAGAATACCATTAATTGTTTCCCATGTTTTTTAATGTTATTTTTTTATTTATTAAAAAATGATTCGTAATGTATGCCTTTAGCAGTAGGTATGTTTTTTAAGGATAGTATTATAGGTACTCAGGTTGATCCGAATTGCAAAGTATTTTGGTGATTCTGGTCGAGTAGTTTTTAATGTCTTATATAATTTATCTCTGTATCGAATGGATTTGAGCAGACATAAC
The DNA here is from genome assembly GCA_963662155.1 of Lamellibrachia columna. NCBI lineage: Eukaryota > Metazoa > Annelida > Polychaeta > Sabellida > Siboglinidae > Lamellibrachia > Lamellibrachia columna. The sequence goes on from OY759275.1 coordinate 8,034,746, forward strand.
GTAATCCAAGTGGATTTCTTGTGTCTGTATTATTTAGTTTAACCGTTTTATATGGCATATGTTTATTTTGTGCACATTGCATTACGTCATGTAGGATATCATAATTTATATTAGGGTTTGCATTAGGAGATTGGTCGATTTTACTCTAAACATTTGACGAGAACACCTCGTGTATAAAATCAGATATTGAATCAGAGTTCTGTGAACTAATTTTTATATATCTTGGTAAAGGTTCTGTGTAGGAAACTGTATTTAGAAAAGTGAAATATGGTTGGTGGTCTGATAATTGTTTAGTTTCAATGCCTGATTTAGGCTTTATTGTAGATTTAGTTAATTTGCAAAAAAATTATCAATTAGGGTTCTATCATTTTTTGAGAGCCTAGTAGGAAGTGTTATGTGTGGGTAAATGCTGTATGATATTAAAGTATACAAAAATCCTGCGAATACTTGTTTTTCGTTTATTTTCAAAAGGTTTATATTGAAGTCTCCTGCTATAATAACATCTCAGTTTGTTGTGTCAAATGACGAAATTATAGGTGTGAATTCGGAAAGGAATTGTTTATAATTTTTTTTAAGGTCTCATGGGGGCCTGTAAATATTACCATTTATTATATCTTTAGAAAGCCCATCACCAGTTACTTTAATAAATTGACCTTCCCAATTGTCATACTGATTAAGAGACAAAATTACTTTGTAGTTAAATGTTTTGCTTAAGTACATGACCAGTCCACCTTTATTACTACATGTTTTGCCTTGTTTAATGCACTGTCATCCCTAAAGTTGTAAATGACACATATCATCATTCTCGGAAAGCCAGCATTCCTGAAAACATATTAAGCAAAATTTTAAGTTTAACAGGTTAAGTTCTACCACGAAGGCTTCTATTTCACTATGTTTAACATTAATTGATTCTATGTTTGTGCTTAGTATATTAAAACGTTTGTTGTGTCTTTCTGCCAATAACATAAAATTATCAAAATCATAATAAGGGGAATGACGTATTGGTTGAATATCCTCATCAAGTGTTTCATTTAACTGTAATATATTAAATAAAGAACTGCGGTTAGTACTTCCTTGAAAATGAATAAATGATTAATCATCATCCATTATTTGGATACGTAATTTTGGTTAAAAAAATATGCAAAATAAATCCGATTATCTGCTCCATATACATACAACATTTAAGATACAATATAGAGTCAGCATGTATGTTGTGCTACGAATCACCACAATTGCCTGTGTAGGAATATTATAATAGTACATATAAATACTGATGCGAACACTATTATTTGGGATTAACAAAAACATGACAAATATAATAAAAAGAAAATGCGTACCACAGAGGTCATCGAGGTACCGAGATTAATGGTGACAAAACAAGTCACAATACAATGATGAGATAGGGCTGCCAATCATTAGCAATCGCACGTGCCCATTAAATTATATGTGCACATAGGCTTAGGTTGGTTATAGTCTTGAAATAGAAAAAGTGGAAGGCGAGCTCAGAAAGCCGAGCCGTTAAGTCCTCATTGATGAAAACACGGCAGTTGTTTCCCTTCAGTTTTCCAGGCATTCGGATTACTGCGTCCCGGCGACGCTCGCTGTGAAACTTCACAAGTATGCTGCGTTTGTTTGGCGTTCTTCCCATGCAATGACACCGCACTGTTTCATTAGTTTCAGGCGGAGGAGTAAGGCCGATCTGATTGTTTACGTTTGTTTGGCGTTCTTCCCATGCAATGACACCGCACTGTTTCATTAGTTTCAGGCGGGGAAGTAAGGCCGATCTGGTTGTTTACGTTTGTTTGGCGTTCTTCCCATGCAATGACACCGCACTGTTTCATTAGTTTCAGGCGGAGGAGTAAGGCCGATCTGGTTGTTTACGTTTGTTTGGCGTTCTTCCCATGCAATGACACCGCACTGTTTCATTAGTTTCAGGCGGAGGAGTAAGGCCGATCTGGTTGTTTACGTTTGTTTGGCGTTCTTCCCATGCAATGACACCGCACTGTTTCATTAGTTTCAGGCGGAGGAGTAAGGCCGATCTGGTTGTTTACGATGTCCATGATTTTTGCCTGAATATCCTCCCCGTTTGCGATATCTGGGATTCCTTGGAATTGAAGATTGGTTCTGTGGGAGTATTGCTCCAAACCATCCAAATCCTTCTCCAGGCTGTTGACTTGTTGTTCTAGTTCATTTATTCTAGCATCCCTCACTTCGATACTTGCAGTTAGATCGTCAATTTTCTTGTTCATGGAGTCAATTTTATCAGCCAACCCTTTTGGGTACAAGATCTTTTTTCATTTTTAATAACACATTCTCGTCAGACAATAGTTCCAGTACAATTAATTTGAACTGGTCAGTATTGAGAACATCGTCTCCTGGATTTGGTACGGATACGTCGGCACTAGCACTGTTTTCTTTTAGGTCCCATTATCGCGTGGATTGTTCAGACGCGGCGGGTGTATTTGGTACTGTGTAAATTAACAATTACCCTTCGTAGTCGATGACCGATGTTACGTAGTATCGTTGCACATTGTTTGCCACGAACCGGGCACCGAAGCGGAAACAACAACAGATTTTCAAAGCGTTGCCCTACCGAAATAGTTTCAGTCAAAATTCACAACGACCACTTGTCCAAACACATTCACTCTGACTGTCACCAAGCCGCCATCAATTACTGTTGAGCTTCTTCCTAAAACATTTCACCTTTCGCCTTTCATTTCATCAAATGAACCCAAACCCTCAGAGCCCCACTGCAACACGTCTAGTCTCCGAAGACCATCCCTTTCGCTCTTGAAACTATGGAACAATTACATGCAGAGTGGTGTACAGGGGTCGGTTACACATATTCATTGTGGCGCAACATTTGCACTTGCATACCTGAGCGAATGTGCAGTCGTGTGCGCCAGCGCGTGAATATAAACATGGGAAACAGCTCATCTCTGCAAATTATTGATGACTTAAAAACAAACAATAGGGCGAGCCGTACTGCCAGCCTAGAGCCTCCATCGACGGCTGAGACGGGGCGACGAACAACACAGGCCGACTAGCATAACGGGCCGATATGATATATTGTGCAATATGGAGAGGGACGTGACAGAAAGTGGGAGGTCTCTCCTAGGATGGGTGCGATATGGGAGGGTGGCCTCAAAATGGTTGGAGGTGGGAGGTTGGTCCCAAAAACAAGTGGTTGAGACCCTGCCACATACCTCTCAATATGTACCTTCAACATACCCAAACTACCACAGCTGCAAATGGCGACTTGTCATCTCATTGACGTCATGTCGTCATCACTGTGACACACACGACACTCCCACTTGTCCACTCCTTCATGTCATCCTGGTGACACCCACAACACTCCCACTTGTCCATTTCTTGGTGTCATCCCGCCATCCTGGCGACACACACGACACTCCTAAATGTCCATTCCTTAATGTCATCCCTCCATCCTGGTGATAAACACGAAACTCCCACTTGCCCACTCCTTTCTGTTTCTGTCATCCCACCATCCTGGTGATACCCACGACACTCCCACTTTTCCACTCCTTTATGTTATCCCGCTAACCTGGTGATACCCACGACACTCCCACGTTTCCACTCCTTTATGTCATCCCGCTATCCTGGTGATACCCACGACACTCCCACTTGTCCACTCCTTGATGTTATCCCGCTATCCTGGTGATACCCACGACACTCCTACTTGTCCACTCCTTGATGTCATCCCGCTATCCTGGTGATACCCACCACACTCCCACTTGTCCACTCCTTTATGTCATCCCACCATCCTGGTGATACCCACGACACTCCCACGTGTCCACTCCTTGGCGTCATCCCGTCGTCCTGATATATATATATATATATTGCACATTGTTCAATATATGTATTCAGATAATAAAGTTTGATATAATTTGAGAAACCATGTAAACTGTGAGTGGTGATCTTGTCTTTTAATAATTCAGGTGCATTATTTATGGTATGTGGCAAACTGTACCTGAGACTTCATTTAGCAAACTCGTGATGTGCCCTGATCGTATGTATGTTATATTGACCACGTGTATTAAAGTTGTGAACACTATTGTTTTGATCAAGTGGTACGTTTTGCAGGTAGACATGTAGTTTATTGTTTGAAAATGTATGATATAATTTTAGTTCCTTCAATTTTAGAATATACTCTACTTTTAGGAAATTAAGACTTTTGAACAGTGGATCGGTATGAGCATTATATTTGCTTAAACATATAATTCGGACGGCTTTCTTTTGAAGTTTTTTTTATTCTATCACATCAATAGCCCATGCCGTTAAGCCATAGTTTAGATGTGACAATATCAAAGTGTTATACAGCATAACCTTTATATTAAGAGGTAACAATCGTTTGAGTTTATTTAGGATACCTATAATTCTGGAGCACTTATTTGAAATTTTTTTTTATGTGGCTTTGCCAGTTTAATTGTTCATTAAAACTGATCCCTAGGAAATTGAACTCATCTACTCTATCGATATATGTATTATCTATTTTTATATTTAGTGGATTTATCATATTATTTCTACTAACCGTTTTGAAGACCATATGTTTGGATTTATCTACATTTAAAGATAATTTGTTTAATTTAAGCCACTCATTAATTTTGTCCAGTTCTGTGTTGATTCTACATTTTCATTTTTGCTATATTGTGCGAAAGAATCTAGGGTACTTGAAAGTGTCGTGTCATCGGCGTACATAATGAAGGTGAATTTTGGACTAGATTGGGCAAAGTCATTTATGTAAATTATAAATAACAAATGGCCTAGAATTGATCCTTGAGGTACGCCTGTGGAGATATTAAGCATATCTGATTGGGCGTCTTGAAATTCTACGTACTGTTTTCTATTTGTTAAATAATTTTTGAATAGGTCTAAAGCTACTCCTTTTACGCTATAAAACTCTAGCTTATCAATTAATATTGAGTGATCCAGAGTGTCAAATGCTTTTGACAGGTCCAAGTAAATATTTATAGGTATTTCCTTATTCTCCATACGTGTCAATATCCTATCAATCAATTCAAGAGCGGCAAATTCCGTAGAATGTTCCGTTTTAAATCCATATTGACTATCGTACATAAGTTTATGTCTTTTTAAGAAAGAATCTAGCTGGTTGTAAATAATTGTTTCGATTACTTTTGAAATTGCAGGTAAGATTGATATTGGCCTGTAGTTGCAGAATAGAGTTTCGTCCCCTTTTTTATAAATTGGTATTACTTTGGCAGTTTTGAGTTTGTCGGGGTAGATACCCGTAGTTAATATTTGGTTTGTGATTAAAGTTAAAGATGTTGTCAAAACAGGTTTAATTGACTTTAGAAGCCGTGAGGAAATACCGTCAAATCCGCAACTTGCTTTTGTGTGTATATCATCTATTGTTTTAGATATTGTTTCTTCATTAATAAGTTGAAAATGAAATACATTGTTATGGTTTCCATTAAGGTAGTATCTGAAAGTTTTATTTGTGGAACTTTGTATTTGGTTGGCTAAATTTGGGCCAATATTGGTCAAATATGAATTAAATGTGTTTGCAATTGCCGTTTTATGTGCTATGATATTTTCGTTATAAATAAAGGAATTGGGGAACGTTCTATTTCTGTATTTTCTAGAAAGAATACCATTAATTGTTTCCCATGTTTTTTAATGTTATTTTTTAATTTATTAAAAAATGATTCGTAATGTATGCGTTTAGCAGTACGTATGTTTTTTAAGGATAGTATTATAGGTAGTCAGTTTGATCCGAATTGCAAAGTATTTTGGTGATTCTGGTCGAGTAGTTTTTAGTGTCTTATATAATTTATCTCTGTATCGAATGGATTTGAGAGACCTAACGTAATCCAAGTGGATTTCTTGTGTCTGTATTTTTTAGTTTAACCGTTTTATATGGCATATGTTTATTTTTTGCACATTGCATTACGTCATGTAGGATATCATAATTTACATTAGGGTTTGCATTAGGAGATTGTTCGAGTTTACTCTAAACATTTGATGAGAACACCTCGTGTATAAAATCAGATATTGAAGTTCTGTGCTCTAATTTTTATATATCTTGGTAAAGGTTCTGTGTGGGAAACGGTATTTAGAAAAGTGAAATATGGTTGGTAGTCTGATAATTGTTTAGTTACAATTCCTGATTTAGGCTTTATTGTAGATTTAGTTGATTTGCAAAAAAAATATCAATTAGGGTTCTATCATTTTTGGAGAGCCTAGTAGGAAGTGTTATGTGTGGGTAAAAGCTATATGATATTAAAGTATAAAAAAATTCGGCGAATACTTGTTTTTCGTTTATTTTCAAAAGGTTTATACTGAAGTCTCCTGAAATAATAACATCTGAGTTCGTTGTGTCAAATGACGAAATTATAGGTGTGAATTCGGAAAGGAATTGTTTATAATTGTTTTAAGGTCTCTTGGGGGCCTGTAAATATTACCAATTATTATATCTTTAGAAAGCCCCCCACTAGTTACTTTAATAAATTGACCTTCCCAATTGCCATACTGATTAAGAGACAAAATTACTTTGTAGTTAAATGTTTTGCTTAAATACATGACCAGTCCTCCTTTATTACTACATGTTTTGCCTTGTTTAATGCACTGATATCCCTCAAGTTGTAAATTACACATATCATCATTCTCGGAAAGCCAGCATTCCTGAAAACATATTAAGCTAAATTTTAAGTTTATCAGGTTAAGTTCTACCACGAAGGCTTCTATTTCACTATGTTTAACATTAATTGATTCTATGTTTGTGCTTAGTATATTAAAACGTTTGTTGTGTCTTTCTGCCAGTAACATAAAATTAGTGTTTCATTTAACTGTAATAATATTAAATAAAGAATTGCGGTTAGTACCTCCTTGAAAATGAATAAATGATTAATCATCATCCATTATTTGGATACGTAATTTTGGTTAAAAAAATATCCAAATAAATCCGATTGTCTGCTCCATATACATAAACATTTAAGACACAATATAGAGTCAGCATGTATGTTTTGCTACGAATCACCACAATTGCCTGTGTAGGAATATTAGAATAGTACACATAAATACTGATACCAACACTATTAATTGGGATTAACAAAAACATGACAAATATAATTTTTTTTAAATGCGTACCACAGACGTCATCGAGGTACCGAAATCAATGGTGACAAAACAAGTCACAATACAATGATGAGATAGGGCTGCCAATCACTAACAATCGCACGTGCCCATTAAAGTATATGTGCACATAGGCTTAGGTTGGTTATAGTCTTGAAATAAAAAAAGTTGGAAGACGAGCTCAGAAAGCCGAGCCGTTAAATCGTCATTGATGAAAACACGGCAGTTGTTTCCCTTCAGTTTTCCACGCATTCGGATTGTTTCATTAGTTTCAGGCGGAGGAGTAAGGCCGATCTGATTGTTTACGATATCTGTGATTCCTTGGAATTGAAGATTGGTTCTGCGGGAGTATTGCTTCAAACCATCCAAATCTTTCTCCATGCTGTTGACTTGTTGTTCTAGTTCATTTATTCTAACATCCCTCACTTCGATACTTGCAGTTAGATCGTCAATTTTCTTGTTCATGGAGTCAATTTTATCAGCCAACCCTTTTGGGTACAAGATCTTTTTTCATTTTTAATAACACATTCTCGTCATACAATAGTTCCAGTACTATTAATTTGAACTGGTCAGTATTGAGAACATCGTCTCCTGGATTTGGTACGGATACGTCGGCACTAGCACTCTGTTTTCTTTAGGTCCCATTATCGCGTGGATTGTTCAGACGCGGCGGGTGTATTTGGCACTGTGTAAATTAACAATTACCCTTCGTAGTCGATGACCGATGTTACGCAGTATCGTTGCACAGTGTTTGCCACGAACCGGGCACCGAAGCGGAAACAACAACAGATTTTCAAAGCGTTGCCCTACCGAAATAGTTTCAGTCAAAATTCACAACGACCACTTGTCCAAACACATTCACTTTGACTGTCACCAAGCCGCCATCAATTACTATTGAGCTTCTTCCTAAAACATTTCACCTTTCGCCTTTCATTTCATCAAATGAACCCAAACACTCAGAGCCCCACTGCAACACGTCTAGTCTCCGAAGACCATCCCTTTCGCTCTTGAAACTATGGAACAATGACATGCAGAGTGGTGTACAAGGGTCGATAACACATATTCATTGTGGGGCAACATTTGCACTTGCATACCTGAGCGAATGTGCAGTCATGTGCGCCAGCGCGTGAATATAAACATGGGAAACAGCTCATCTCTGCAAATTATTGATGACTTAAAAACAAACAATAGGGCGAGCCGTACTGTCAGCCTAGAGCCTCCATCGGCGGCTGAGACGGGGCGCCGAACAACACAGGCCGACTAGCATAACGGGCCGATACAAATGATATATTGTGCAATATGGAGAGGGACGTGACAGAAAGTGGGAGGTCTGTCCTAGGATGGGTGCGATATGGGAGGGTGGCCTCAAAAATAGGTGGGAGGTGAGACTGGCGCGAGGTGGGCACTCAAAAATGGTGGGAGGTGAGACTGGCGCGAGGTGGGCACTCAAAAATAGGTGGGAGGTGAGACTGGCGCGAGGTGGGCCCTCAAAAATGGTGGGAGGTGGGAGGTTGGTCCCAAAAACAAGTGGATGACGAGGTTGTTAGATGGGAGGTTGAGACCCTGCCACACACCTCTCAATATATACCTTCAACATACCCAAAATACCACAGATGCAAATGGCGAGTTCTGTCTCACGACACTGCAACTTTTCATCTCATTGACGTCATGTCGACATCACTGTGACACACACACAACACTCCCACTTGTCCATTCTTTCATGTCATCCTGGTGACACCCACGACACTCCCACATTTCCATTCCTTGATGTCATCCCGCCATCCTGGCGACACACATGACACTCCCACTTGTCCATTCCTTGATGTCGTCCAGCCATCCGGGTGACACACACGACACTCCCACTTGTCAATTCCTTGATGTCATCCCGCCATCCTGGTGACACACACGACACTCCCACTTGTCCATTCCTTTATGTTATCCCGCCATCCTGGTGACACACACGACACTCACACTTGTCCATTCCTTGATGTCATCCCGCCATCCTGGTGACACACACGACACTCCCACTTGTCCACTCCTTGGTGTCATCCCGCCATCCTGGTGATACCCACGACACTCCCACTTGTACACTCCTTTATGTCATCCCGCCATCCTGGTGATACCCACGACACTCCCACTTGTCCACTCCTTTATGTCATCCCGCTATCCTGGTGATGCCCACGACACTCCCACTTGTCCACTCCTTTATGTCATCCCGCCGTCCTGGTGACACCCACGACACTCCCACTGTTCCACTGATTGGCGTCATCCCGTCATCCTGATGACATCCGCGAAACTCCCACCTGTCCACTCCTTGATGTCATCCCGCCATCCTGGTGACAGCTACGATACTTCCACTTGTCCACTCCTTGGCGTCATCCCGCCATCCTGGCGACACCCACGACACTCCCACTTGTCCACTCCGTGATGTCATCCCGCCAACCTGGCGACAGCCACGATACTCCCATTTGTCCACTCCTTGGCGTCATCCCGTCGTCCTGGTGACATTCACGAAACTCCCACTTGTCCACTCATTGATGACATTCCGCCATCCTGGTGACATACTCGTTTGTCACATTTGCCCTTCCTTGATGTCATTTTGTTTTGTATACAGCACACAACCGATGTACTCGTACAACAGCCGTGATGTTGTACACGGAAACATCGACACGATATCCTCGTACAACAGCCGTGATGTTGTACACAGAAACATCGACACTATGTGCTCGTACAACAGCCGTGATGTTATACACAGAAACATCGACACGATGTGCTCGTACAACAGCCGTGATGTTGTACACAGAAACATCGACACGATGTGCTCGTACAACAGACGTGATGTTGTACACAGAAACATCGACACGATGTGCTCGTACAACAGCCGTGATGTTATACACAGAAACATCGACACGATGTGCTCGTACAACAGCCGTGATGTTGTACACAGAAACATCGACACGATGTGCTCGTACAACAGACGTGATGTTGTACACAGAAACATCGACACGATGTGCTCGTACAACAGCCGTGATGTTGTACACAGAAACATCGACACGATGTGCTCGTACAACAGACGTGATGTTGTACACATAAACATCGACACGATGTGCTCGTACAACAGCCGTGATGTTGTACACAGAAACATCGACACGATGTGCTCGTACAACAGCCGTCATGTTGAACACAGAAACATCTACACGATGTGCTCGCACAACAGCCGTGATGTTGTACACATAAACATCGACACGATGTGCTCGTACAACAGCCGTCATGTTGAACACAGAAACATCTACACGATGTGCTCGTACAACAGCCGTGATGTTGTACACAGAAACATCGACACGATGTGCTCGTACAACAGGCGTGATGTTGTACACAGAAACATCGACACGATGTGCTCGTACAACAGCCGTGATGTTGTACACAGAAACATCGACACGATGTGCTCGTACAACAGCCGTGATGTTGTACACAGAAACATCGACACGATGTGATCGTACAACAGCCGTCATGTTGAACACAGAAACATCTACACGATGTGCTCGTACAACAGCCGTGATGTTGTACACAGAAACATCGACACGATGTGCTCGTACAACATCCGTGATGTTGTACACAGAAACTTCGACACGATGTGCTCGTACAACAGCCGTGATGTTGAACACAGAAACAATGTATTTGAATTGTGAAACGACATCGATTCTATCCCCACACAACAATCGTCTCACCTGTGTCCCGCGTGGTCACGTTGTTGACGGGAGTCAGAAGGAACAAAACTCCAAGAAGTAGAACTGGTGACGTCATAGAAGCAAGACGGGTCGACATGTTGCTGAGCTTCAACAACATCGCCCGTTGAGTTGTGCAATGCCGGCGCAACTGAAACGTCACTCTGCGTAACATCAAACAGTATTTCATAATACTGGAAGCCTGGGCGAAAGATCGATTACCGTGCCCCGTGCACCCATACATCATCCCGGTGACATTTAACGCATTATTAATAAATGTCACAGTGTTCATAACACAAGTCTAACATTTACAAGCTAACAACATGTCCGCTGCGTCCCATATTTTCGACGATGCGCGTGCGGCATTTTCCCGATGTCGACAGTGAACGTGCCATCGCGATGTTTTAATAGCAATTACTTATAATAATACGTTCATTCGATTTTCTATCATAGAGTTTGAATATCCCATTTGAGTACGGACTTTAGGAAATGTGCATAAAACATTAAAATAACATAACGTTTTCGTATATAAATAAAATTAGTCCCGTACGTGTATAGTGATATTTAAAAGGGAATTCAATGAAATAATCACCGAGGACTTTTAATCACCCAGGACAATATCCTCCCCCATTATCTCCGGACAACATCCTCTGTCTATAAGTACGCAACAATGAAACAACATTCATATTTAGTATACTATATTGTTTACCAGTTTATTAAAGGTAAAGAAAACAAAGACGAATCCATTGTGAGTTAATTTATGTCTCAAGCCTGACTTCAAATCAAAGTATTCCTTAGTGGGCTGATCTCAAAGAACCAGCAGCTTAAAGTTTTATGAGGTCTACGTACTGTTCATCCCGGTTAGTTCAGGGCCAACGTGTGCACGTGGGATGCACGTGCCTGCGTCGTTGGTGAACTTTAAAACTGCATCCTCAACTGATTTAGCCCGGTTTGTTGATGTCTTAATATGTGGTGTGTGAATAGTTTAAGTAATATCCGCAGTCGGTTTAACTAAAAAGTGCGTATTTTTTTAAACCGTTGAAAGAATGGGCTTTAGTCGTTAGAACGGGTAAGGCTCAAAATAGTTGATATCCAAAACACTTTATGGGGTCAAGGCTGATCATGGGCGTGACTTCCGTCCTCTCGCTGATCACATGACAAAGTTATGACAGTTTATTAAAGGCGAAATTCTTGAGGCTCAAGCGTTTCCATTTTCACTTCAATAAATTCTGCATGCATAATTAAATGATTTAATAGTTTGTCTGGTGATATCAGATGTCACGTCAAAGGCCTGAAATTTCACGCATATTTTCATAATCTTTAGTAATGAATGTTTTTTTTATTGGAGTGCCATCTGACGGTGCATGGAGGGTTCACGCAGTCATTCGTTGCGTACGACTGGAGACTAATTTCAAAGTCGCAGCAATTAAGGTCCGTTCTTGCGGAGATAACGGCCTGTTTGAATGTACACCCTTGAGGCCTAGTCGCTAGCGTTGTGTTTAGAAAAGCTTTGCAGTTCAACGTTCATTTCCGAGAAAAATCGAACATGTATTATTTGTTTTCATGTGGTGTGATCACGAAAACAATTGTGCAATATGGTACTGTCGGAGCTGTGTTAGTAACCGCGTGTAACATATGTGCATTTGTTTAAGCGTACGCAACGCAACGCTTTCATTTTGTATCATATTAATAGAATTCCGTTAAATAAAACATTAGATGGACAGAGTTGATGCACTGTGTGTTGATCTGTCCTTTGTCGTTGAAGTCACGTGTGATGTTGTTATGGATACGGGTCATGGTTGTTTGTTCCCCTTTTTCTTCCATCATTGATCCTTTTCACTGGCGCCTCCACCGCCCAGCACATCTCCCCATATACCTCGCTCTCGTTCTCCACTCACTTCACAGTCCCTCCAAATCTATCTTCACACAGTCCTCCCAGGTCAGTCGTGGTTTCCCCTCTTCTTTGTACCCCCACTCCCTCCAGGCGCACCCATTATCAAATCCTTCGTGAACCGTTCCCTTTCCTTTCGTTCCTCGTGTCCAGCCCATATACTTAACACCTCACCAGGTTCCTCCTGAAACTATCTTTCACACCAACATCTTCCCTCTGCTCCTCCGTTATTTTTCAAATGGCCACACTCCTCTCGGGTCTCAAGACGGGACATCCCTGCGTACATCCCTGGATACATCCCTGCAGACATACCTGCAGACATCCCAGCTGACATCCCTGCAGACATCCATGTAGACATCCCTGCAGACATCCCTGCAGACATCCCTGGAGACATCCCTGGAGACATCCCTGCATACATCGCTGCAGACATCCCTGGAGACATCCTTGGAGACATCCCTGGAGACATCCCTGGAGACATCTCTGCAGACATCCCTGGAGACATCCCTGCATACATCCCTGCAGACATCCCTGGAGACATCCCTGCATACATCTCTGGAGACATCCCTGGAGACATCCCTGGAGACATCCCTGCACACATCCATGGAGACATCCCTGGAGACATCCCTGCAGACATCCCTGGATACATCCCTGCAAACATCCCTGGAGACATCCCTGCAGACATACATGGAGACATCCTTTCAGACATCCCTGCAGACATCCCTAGTAGTACCTTATAGCTTTTCAATCCTCATCGAATTTGCACCCATGGTCTACATCTCCATCCGGTTGCGCGCGCAGCCCCCTAGCGGTGAGTAATCGAAGATAGCGCCATCTAGCGACTGACGCGCGCGCGTGCACGCGCGTGCGTGGTCTTCTGGGTAACACGTGCGCTCTTTAGCGACTGCGACTGAATGGTGGACTGATGGGTGGGGAGATCTTCCGGGTAAAAGGTGCGCTCTCTAGCGACTGCGACTGAATGGCGGGCTGACGGGCGGGTTGGTGGACTGACGGGCGGGGACACCTAACGGACTTATGATTATTGACCTAGTGAGGAGACGAACAAAAGCATACGGTGCACACGTATTTTATTGAATAAAACAAAGCGGTAGCGATACAAGCGATGCAATCGTAACGACAACAGTACAAGCGTGTTCGAATGAATACAACGGGTATGATGACGATGAGACGACTTGCGGATGTCGACCATCACGCCAGAGGTCGCGAACTTACGGGTGTCTCCACCTCGCCAGAGGTTCAGTACGATGTGCGATAGTATGGTATACCCTTTTTTAGTAGGTTAATCCAATCGAACACGCGACAATCGTTAGCGACCAGATCGGTCCGGAACGCGTTTACGAAAGTTCTCATAGGAGAACCGTTGCATCGAAACATTATATAAGTTACACAATATTGTCCGCAAACGTTAGACAGTGGACTCTGAAGTCTCTTACTATTATGAGTCCACTCGGAACAGTGTTTGTTCAAGAAGGCACTGAACGCAGCGTGAAGAGGCGGTAGACCGTACGAACAGAAGTATTCGCCGCGTCCGTCGGAGGATAGGTACAGCGCTATCCAATGTTCGCCCGGTTCGTCGCCGTCGTCGGTGTTGCACACGAAGGCCATCGGCAAAGCGTCTATTGTTTTAGGCAGTCCGTCTTTGGGTACAACGCCACCAAAGATGGACGCGGTGTTCGAATCCATCGCCAGTAGACGAGCGATCTGCAGGGTGTCCATCTCAGTAGTCGTAGATGACGTTGCGATTCTTGTCGATTTCCAGCACGGATTCGAATTCGGCGTAGGCGACGACGTTCACGGTGGTGCGAAGTGCTTCTCGGAAATGAAATTCGATGCGCAGGTTGCCTTTTTGCACCAGATTGAAGCAGGGACCGTCGCACTGGTCGGGGGTCAGATCGAAACAGAAGAAGGTGTAGCCGTCTCGGTAGTCGTCGCGAGTCAGACCGTTCCCTTCGTCCTGCCAGATCTTGCCGGTCGAGGTGAATAGGCTCGTGTAGCTCCTGACGAAGAGGTTGTCCTCGAAGTTGGGCTGGAAGGGTTTGGAAGGTATCTGACGTCCGTCCACGTACACCGAGTGGAAGCCTATGGCGTTGTTCTTGGCGTGAAATGGGTTTTTATCATACGCGCTGTTGTAGGCGTCGTTGTCGATGCAGCACAGTACGAGACGTTTCGGCAGCGTGTTGAGGAACAGGTTCTCGTGCGTGTGCGACCGAGCCCCCGCGGGAATGGAGTACACCTTGACGTTGACGGGTCGTAACGGATACTTGACCGTACTCTTCTCGAGCGCTTTGATGTGAGCCAATTGCACGACTGGATTGAGGGTGGCCTTCTTGACGAACAAGGTTGCGTTGACGATCGTTATTTTGTAATCGGGGGCTACTCCTCCGGCCATCAACGCAAACGACGTCTTACTACGCACCAGTCGTATCTTGACGTCGACTCCGTTGATTAGGAATTTATCCTGCAGAAACATATCCACGTGGAGGCGACCTATCATGTCGAACACGCGACTGCCTGTTATGTACTCTCGTCGAGTCACAAACCCGGGGTTAGGATCGGCTCCATCTGCCAGCTCGACGGCGCTCATGCGACTAGCCTTGTCCTTGTACCACAGCTGATTCGTCAGCTGTGTCGACTTGGCACCGACTCCGTAAGTCAACAGCGTTTCCACGAAGGACCTATACGCGTACGTGTTGGTCGACTGGGTCACGAGCGTGCCGTTCAGGGAAACGTCGACCTGACTCCACAGCGAATGCAGCCAGTTGTTCACCGGTCCTACGGGTGCAGCCGCGTCGAGATCGTTTCCGTTGGGTTGCGTCACCTTCACCTGCACGTGTATCATCGTGTTGGCGAGATCTATGTAATCGTCGCCCGAACCGGGGATGAAGAATTCTATCGCCGTTTTTATGTTCTGACCCGATAAGACATCGCCGGCTATACGAACGCCGGTCTTCAATGCTCCCCTACCCAAAGCCACGGCACCTCTCTTGATGAGCGGCATGGCGCTGCGCAACAGACCGCTGAACAGACTACCCAGTCCGTGACCTCGTTGGTATTGCGCACCGGCGAAGTAGGGCAGCGCACCGCCGGCCTGACGCGCGTAATAATCGTTGTAGTTCATTGGAACAGTCCGGTCTTGCGTCGACGAAAATGAAGCGTCACCGTCACTCGACCGTATTCGAATGGCACGCGTCGACCCATGTCGTCTCTTATATCCACTTCGATCGAGTGGAAGTTCGAGCGCAACAGAGGTGTGTAGTGAACGTTAGTGAAACGTTCGGACACCCTGTCACCGTGACGTCCGCTAATCGGAATGGATCGCAACAGAGGCGCGAGAGTGTTACCCACTATACGAGACTCCACGACGTCCGTGTATACATATAGGGTGTTGAACCCCTGCTTCATGTCCACCACGTCGGTGGCCTCGATGTGGAAGGGGTACGAGGAGTCGGAAGTTCGAGAGTCGAATTCGAGTGACGACGCGGACGTAGCAGTCGTTTCCGTTCCAGTGATCACCTTCTTGTGGAATCCTAACATGGAAGTAATCGAGCTGTGGTACGGTATGGTGAACGAGGTGTTCTCCGTCATGTGTAACGTCATTTTTTGAGTGACGGAACTATAGCTCATTTGAGCTCGTGTCTTCTCCGTTCTCAGACTGTACAGTCCGATGTTGACGTGGTACAGCAATGTTAACGGGTCGTCGTAATATCCACACGACAATCTCGCGCGTCGAGTCACGTCTGGAACATCGACCTCTTCGAGGATTAACCAGACATCGTTCTCCGTGACGTTGTACCAAGTGTGCGAATACTGCATCTCTGTCAACCCGCACTCCCACTCGCCGATCAGGTCGACTCGGTGAGGCAACTCCGTGACGTAATGACTCAAGGTGTTGTCGGGGTGCATCTTCATAGAAGCGTTGCTAGGCAGCGTCATGTAGAAATCAGTCGTCATTACGTCTCAACGTGGGATTGGGTAGTAGATAGCCCAACGAGCTGCTCAACAGAGCCGTCCACAGATTAGAATCGCCGTGACCGACAGTCAGGTTGTAGATGCTTATCACGATGACCGTGTACAAGATGACGATCTGACACAGAAACACTATCTCCTCTTTGGGACACTTGATACCGAACAGATGCCAAGGAGCGCTGTCATTCGACGCGTCGGTGCAATCCTCCTCCGCCTCCTCTACCTCCTCTACGACGACAGCGTGCGGTGCCGTGTCTTGATCCATAATGACAATCCGTCTTGCGTCGTTTAGTCTTTATAGCGAAGTGAGCGACCTGGCGTCGATCCAGCTGTTGAATTTGGACGGGTATCCGAACCATTTCACCAAAGCATTCGTTCGAGCGCCGACCTTACGACGTTCCAGCACCGCTTCCACTCGGAATGCTTTATCGCACGCTATCACCACTTTCTGCAGCTCCAGTTCGTAGAAGGTGCCTTCCAGCACGTCGCCGAGATCGTCTCGCAGGCGGTACACGGGTGGTTCGGAGGGGTGAACTTCGTGCACGGTGAACACCTTTTCGCTCCAGTTCGTCTCGTACCCCTTTTCGAACGTGCCTTTGTACCTGCTGACACGCACGCGATCCGACACGCGTAACTTGGGCACACCCTTACCGTCGTGTCCGTACAGACGTTGCCACACCGTTTCTTGATTCTTTGCGGTCACCTGTGACGGAGCCATACCGAGACTGCGGTGGCGGGTGTTGTTGTACGTTCGCACCAGATCCGGAAGAACGTCAATGTAACGCCACGACTGAACTTTCGTGAAGTAGCGCCACATGCGACCCTTCAACGTCTTGTTGAAACGTTCCACGATGCTCGCCTTCGTCTCCGCGTTGTGCGTGGCGAAGTGATGAACGCCTCGTTTTCGTAAGAGCGTCTGAACGGATTTATTCAGAAATTCCATTCCACGATCCGTCTGTAACGTCTGCGGCTGGTCATCCGCGAACGCGATTCGCAGAGCGGCGACCAACGACGCGGCGGACTTGCTAGGCATAGGAACGCATTTGGCTCGCTTCGAAAAGACGTCGATCGTCGTGAGGAGAAAGGTCATACCGTTGTTGTCGTCTTTCAACGTCGTCAGGTCGACGAGATCGACCTGCCACTGTTGATTCATACCACCCACGATAACGCTGGTTTGTGCAAGCTGTAGGCGTCCTGTTCCGACATCCATCGCGCGACTATTTTCCGCGGCGCGTGCGTGACGCGTCGCAAGGCGTCGACGCCTCCGTAACTGCCTACCCGATTCGGATCGAAATAGACCTTCTTCAGTGTCTTCGTCATCGTTAAAACAGAAGATCCGACGCGTTGACGACGACGGTGACGTTGACGACTCCCGAGTACTGACGAACGACGAGGAGTGCGCTGACGTATAGTAGGACGCACGTTATCGTTCCCACAACGGTAACGACTGAACAACAGTCTGGTAACGAAACCATAGTCCGAATAACACCTGTTGTATAAGAATTCCGGCTGCAATGTCACCGAGCGAGGTAAGTCCGTTAAACAATATCGAAGCGACGATGGAACGATGCGTGTCTTGCGAATCCAACGACATGAGTGGGTTACGACTACGACGTAGTCTCCTTATAAGGCGAGCCACCGAGGAGGCGTGGGTGTGGGGTGTCTCGGACGCGCGAGGGGTGTCCAACGTAGAGATTTTCGTGCGCTACCGATAGCACGCGGGGTAGCGGCAGACCGTCGAGAGAGAGAGTCCGTTTGTATGTAGGTTCTCCGGGCTGCGTTACCGATCAACTCCATGGGTATGTTGACGGTGCGGAGTTGTTTCGCGAGCGACCGCCAACCCGTTGGAGCATCGGTCTTTCTCTTACGCAACAGATCGTGAACGAGATCCACCGCGTTACTTCCCACAATGGGAACACCCTCGTGCACGAGTTCGCCGCGATCGCTCCACGCGACGTTTCTTTTGAGATGTTCCATCAATCGTCTGGCTTTGACCTGCAGACTCTTGGGAACGGTATCCAAGACGGTAGCCTCCAGTCTTCTAATAGGAGTATCCTCCTCCTCATCCTCATCCCTCGTCTTTGAACCTTTCGTCGATTCGTTCACCGAGATCGTGCGTATCGGTTCCTTGACGCGTTTATCGACCAGACCGTTGTACCGTTGCAACAACTGATTATACAGCGTTACCTTGGTTCCATCGTCGAGGTCCTTTCTATCGAGGATGGTCTTCATCTCTTCGTCGAGGGTTTGCACTATCTTACCTACGGTATCCGTTGGAGGAGGAGGTTGCGAGCGAAGTGCATCCAACAATCGAGGGTCTACCAAAGCCATCTTTCGTGCGTGATCCATGCGTCTAATTCCCGGTCAACACCTGACGAAGCAAGGGCAGCAAGACCGAACCGGTCAACGGAGCTAGGAAGGCCGATAGGAAACCTTCGCTCTGTCCCTCGCCGATCTGGGGTAACAAGAGGCGTTTTCTTCGGGCAGCGGTCGTGTTTTTTCGAGCCGACTCGCGTAACTTCGTCCTGTATTTGCCCAATCGACGCCTCTGTAAAGCGGTCAATGGAATGTTCTTCGTTAGTATGTTGTATGCGCACTCGGCTAGTGCGCACAGCAACTTGGCGTCAGCGTTGGCGATGATGGTCTTTTTTATGTTGTTGTTCTTGTACAGAGTCTGGATGCACAAAATGTGCTTCTTCACGAGCTCAGACATGGTGCGAATGAAGAGACGATCCACGCGTCCCGGCCTTTTATACCTTCGGCAAGTACACGTACTGCACGTCGTCGTCTGGAAAGATGGCCGTGCGCAGACGCATGTCCTCGGGCGTGTACTGTTTGAGATCGACCAATAGATAACCGTACGGTAACCTCGTGGCATCTTTAAACGCCTCCTGTACGAATTTCACGCGTCCCGGATACATCTGTCGCGCCAAGTGGGACATCGGCGTCGCGTCGCGTGGATTCTTGAACACCACCATGTAGTGAGTGTTAAGACTGATGGTACGACTCTCTTTGTTTTTAGGAAACAGGTTCTGTATGAGATACAGCACGGACGTGTTCCTGTGGTGGCTTTTTTTAGTAAACAAGGTCGTGACTCGCTCGTTCGTTTCCGCCATGAGATCGTCTATGACGATGAGGTTCCTCGTTGTCGATTCGAACATGGATTCCGTCGGTAACCCTTCCTCGAATCGCACGTGAGTCAAGTCCGTTGTCGCGTAAGCCTCTTGCCATTCTCCGTAACACCACGTGATCTTTTCGGGGGGTGGATCGATCATCGCGGTGGCGTGATGCAACAGACGCGTCACGAACGTGCTCTTACCGCATCCCGTCGGTCCGGCGACGACGCACATGAAGGGGTGTTTCCATCGCGCGTCCATGGTCTGTTATGGCAGACCGTCGAACCGCGTCGCCTTATCTACACGTCCGTCGGACCCGTACTCAAGCCGTCCTCGTACACCACGCGTTTGGCGTAGAAGTAGGTGAGAGCCGCTCGGACCTGCACGTACGTCATCACGGCCGATTTATACACCCGAAACCCGCGGTTCTTTCCGCTTCCGCTCCGACGACTGGTGAGCACCTCCAGGAACGCCTCCTTGTCGATGGTGTTGTGCCGTTTGCTCAGACCTTTGTTGCTGTACTTGTCGGTGGGTCCGAAACAATAGTACGTCTTGCTGCACAAACCCACGAATCCGTCGCCCGACCATTCCACCTTGAACAGTCCCGGAGTTCTCTTGTCGAACGCTCGTCGTCTCTTGCAGCACTCTTCGTCTCCGACCCACTGTCTGTCGGCGAGTCGACAGCGCACGTACTCGTCCCGATGCGCGTCGCAACATTCCGACGGGAGCCATTCGGATCGATGTCGAAAATAATGTTCTCGTAGTGCAGGGGTCACGAGGGCATCGACTGACTCGTCGGCCAAGGCCAAATAGGCACTATCCGTACCCATCTCGCAGTATTGGAACAGAGGACGCTCCACGTATCTGTCGATGAAGTCGTAATAGAACTGCAGCATGCGCATCTTGGCGTACTGCAGAACGAAGAATCCCACGAGTATAGGCATGGCATACATCACTGTTCTCTTGCTCATCTCTATCTCGTACGCGTTGTCGACGACGACGTCGAGTTGCCGAAATCGACGATTGTTGACCAGGCGCGACGCCGCCTTCTCCGTGCAGTAGTTGACGTCGCGATGTCGGTCCACGTTGGTGATGGTTTTTCCGTAGCCCGAGTTTCCCAGCAACTTCATGGTGTCCGCGATGATGGCCCTGTCGCGGTGGACGTCTCCCTCGCGTCTGGCCTCGGACACGGCATCGCCGAATCGACGGAAGCACGGAATCGGATCGTATTCGACGACCTGATAGACGTGTAACACCTCGAGACCGTGGTCCAGATACCATCGCAACAGGGGCGTGGCGAGCAGTATCTTATCGCCGTAATAACTGCCCACGAGCATGCGTCTCGGAATCGTCATGATGTTGTGCTCTTCGGCGTATCGACGCATGAACGGACCGAGATCCTCGCGTACCAGACTGATGTTCTTGAACACGGGCTGCATCTCGGCAAAGTGATCGCGCAGTTCTTCCGGCACGCAAATGTCGCACTCGATCATGCCGAACACGGTTCCGTCGCGCACGTCGCTCAGGATCTGTTGCTGAGTCATCGTCCACTGAACGCGTCGACGTCGTCGCAGAAACGCGGCGTCCAGACACCGTTTTACGTGCGGATCTCGTCTCATCTTTTTCCACTCGCATTCCCACAGCTCGACGACCTTGACGAAGTGACGTATGTAGGCGGTGGTCTTTCGGGTCTCGACGAGCAGTTCGGTCATGGTTTTCCCGTTGACGGAGTTGACCTCCGCTTGAGTGCACGGACAACCGTGGAAGAAACAACCTTGGAACTGATAAGCCGTCTTCGTCTCGCTGCACCACCCATCCACTCGATGTTTACCTATCCGTTTCTCTCGTCCGTTGGTCTGATGTCGTATGGAAAGTCCCGTACGTTCGGATTCCCACGTCAGCCATTCCGAGGCCATCTGTCCGTACAGTTGAGCCGATTCGGGTCGGAAGTCGTTCTCAAAGTGTCGTCGCGTGTACCATCCCATGGGCATGTCTTGCATGAGCGACCATAGATACAGCGCGTTCGCGTCGTATCCGACGATCGATCGACACGGATGAGACGCCTCTCCGTACTCGTTTCGACGTAGCGTGGTGATCGCTTTCTCGTGATAGCGGTGAAATATGATCGACGGACCACCGCAAATGTTATCTTTGACGAGATCGTGCAGATCTTTGTGTTTCTCGTTGAAGATGGTAAAGTAGGTCTTCTCGGGAAGGTCGTTGAACAGGTACAGCAAGGTCAGACCCGGTACACTGATGCCTTGCTTGAACATGTCTATTCCACGCTGCTGATAGAAGTCAAACTGTCGGTCGACGGCCTGCAGAAAGGGAACCACGTCCCTGTTGTTATACCAGACGAGAAAGTCGCGCAACGTCGTCATACCGTTGTCGCGCCACGCCTCCTGACAACTGACGTAGTCCTCGTCGGAAATACCTTCGTTCTTCAGTCGACTGAAGAAGGCCTCTTTCGGCGGTAGAACCGTATCGTCGAGTCTCTCCAGTCGATCCATGTACTCGTACGGGAAATGACCTTTCGTCACCTCGCATCCGTACGCTTTCAGATACTTGGCGTAACTGAACCCGGGAGCGAGGTAGTTGGTCATGTCTAGGAATTTCAACTGATCCGTCGAAAGACACATGAAAGCGTTATTGCGTTTGATGACGAAAAACGGTCCGTCACCCTCGTTTTCTTCTTCTTCTTCTTCTTCTTCCTCTTGCCGTCTCTCTTCTCCCTCCTCTGTCTTTGCAACGGCCAGGAATTAGGGCACGAGAAACTGTTTGACGACATTGAGATCGTACTGACCTGAATTGAACCCGATGACGGGTAACTGACGCATCCATCCATACAGTTGCCACATCAGCTTTTTGTACGGATTTTTTTGTACGTCGACTTTTCTTGTCGTTGGCCGCTCTCGTAGTCTCCTCTTGCTCGTCCCATCGCGTCAATTCTTCCGCGAGCTGCTCCATCACGTTCTCGTACGAGTCTTTGATGCAGTCGTACGCGGCGTCGCTCATCGATATCAGAATGGCCATCATGTCGATCATCAACTTGTTGGAGTCTCCGTTCGTGACGAGACATGTCACTCGTTCGTGTCCCGGTACGTTTGAGGCCACGCTGACGCTCAGCGGAACGTGACGCGCGATCCAGCTAACCTCGCTGTCGGACGGAAGGTGTTCGGTGTCGAACCAACATTCGAAATCAAAAGTGGCTCGGTACGGGTAGTACCGCAACGACTCGTTCACTCGGATGTTCTCGTCGTCCAGTCGTTCGAATATCGAAGGCGTGGAATGGTACACGCCTACCGGAAAGACTCGACGTACAGAGCCCGTACACGTGCTCTCGTGCACGCGTAGTTTCCATGTGCGTTTCCACAACGAGTTGCATGTTCGACATCTGTACGAGTGACAGTACATGTGTACTTCGCTGATGAAGGAGAAATGCGTCTCGTGAAGGTTGATGTAGAGCGTGGTAGGATATTTACAGATCGATCGACGTATGTGTTCGGCGATTGGTCGTTCGTCGTCGTCCTCGTTCGGTTTTACGAGACTGTACACGCACACGTTCGTCTGGAACGTGGTCTCGACCCGATAGAGGTCTTTCACCGAGACTCCGGCAAATTTTTCCATGGGTACACCGTCTTGAGCATAAGCCTCGTACAGCGTCTTCACAGCTGGTTTCAACCGACGTACGTCGCATCCCCGTTGCAGGGCCAGACATCGAAAGAGACACAGGTTATCTCCGTACCGTCTGCCGTGGTTAGGATCCACTTCCAACCCGACGACTGCTTTGTTCTTCTTAATGTAGACCGGAAGGGGACACATTCCAACGCATCCTATCGGGTGATCGATGAAGCGATTGACGAAAAAGGTGGCGTTTGTCACGAGCTCGCACACCCACGCGGAATCAGGTCTTTGATTGATGGCCCATTGCAAGACGTCGGCTTCTCGGATTCGTTCCAGAAACTCGTCAAAGTCCTTGCTGTTGGTTATGAGACTGGGTTCGTCCAGGTACCGTCCGCAACAGTTACAAGACGCGTGATAATACCTGTATCGATCCGTGTTCTTGTTCCTCAACACGAATGCGTAACTGAGGTTAATCTTGAAAGCGGTGGTCTGTTCCTGGAACACGTTTCTCAACGGTGTTTCTAGAACGGTCGTGTCTAGCGTCGTTAATCTGTAATTGTACCTGCTCTGGAGAGGGCCTCTCGCTATGCATGTCCTTATGGAGGACCAGTGCTCTCGGACGACGTCTAACAAGTTCGTCGACAGAGCGTCTGGGAAGGGAAGACGTTTGGGTGGGTCAACGGGGTCTACGTCGGTGACTAGCGGGTGATGAGGTGGTGGTGGTGGTGGTGGTGGTGGTGGTGGTGGTGGTGATGTTGGTGGTGGTTTGTCACACACGTGTTTGGTCAAGTAGTCACGTGTGACAAAATTCTTTCCACATTTAGCACACGTGAATGTCTTGGTCTTTTTTTTAAGACGGCATGTTGTTCTTACGTGATGCTGCAGATCGTTCCATCTTTCGAACGTCGCTTCACATTTACACGAGTATTTCGTTTTCTTCGCACGATCGTCTGGAGAGGGGTCTTCTAAACGAACACCAGGGGGCGCTATCGAATAAGAATGTTCGTTCTCAGACGGTGACGGGTGACTCTCTAAGTGGCTTCGTAGAGCCGCATACGATTCGAGCGCGAGTCCACAGCGACGACATAGATGACCTTTCATGATACCAACGACGTATCTACAACTGACAGATATTGACTCTCGTTATAACATATATACGGTTCAGAACCGTTCGTTATTTATTAAATATCCGAGAGAGCGTGCGTTATACAAACGACACCAAGACCGTACAGTGGCGACGTCGGACGGATGGACATTCGTTATGCAAACGACACCAAGACCGTACGGTGGCGACCTCAAACGGACGAACAAACGATATCAAGACCGTACGGTGGCGACGTCTGATGGACGTTATATAAACGACACCAAGACCGTACGGTGGCGACCTCAAACGTGAATGCTAGTTCTATATTGCTATTACGTCGACGCAAAGCGGGTATGTTCTCCAGAATTGCTTTGGGAAAACAAGCGGTACATTTCGCAGGGAGTTAAGGCGGATATTGCACTTTCGTGCACCGGAAACGGTTTAATACAGTCATTTATTGAGGATTGACTCTACTGCGAGTTCCTTCTCCTAGAGGCGACTCATACGAAGACGACATCGAACGAACTGCGAGTTCCTTTCGTTAAACATAATTCTTTCGGAGGTTTCTTTACGATAAAGAGGACTGACAGCTCGCGTTATATATATATATAATTCTTTACGAGGGATGATAAAGAGTCTACGAAGAATTTCTACAACGACAACACGCATCATATTTTGTTTCATTTTTTTTATTATGTTGTAATAATATCATACATATACGATTCGACTTATAGATGATGACGATGACGACATGCTGGGTTTATGGATCTTTATGATCTCGAAAGTGACCCCTAGCTTACGATCTGTTATCGATACGGCAGTGGCTAGTATATGAATAACTTGTGGGTTGTTAACCACGACAGAGGTTAGGTATTGTTGATGATTATAAGTCTTTTCCGCAGAGATGTATATATATATATAACAACATAACAAAAAAAAAAACAATATATTCACGAATGTTCATTTCTACAGAAGCGGTTATATATTCAATGTTCGTTTCAACAACGGTTATAATGTTCGTTTCTACAAAGTACGTTTCTACAACGGTTATAATGTTCGTTTCTACAACGGTTATGTTTCTACAAAGTACGTTTCTACAACGGTTATAATGTTCGTTTCTACAACGGTTATAATGTTCGTTTCTACAACGGTTATAATGTTCGTTTCTACAACGGTTATAAAGTTCGTTTCTACAGCGATTATGTGTGTTCAACAGCGGTTGTATTCAATGTTCATTTCGATTCCGACTGAAGGTGTCGGCGAACCTCCTTCTGCCAATTCGTCGATGTTATAGTGACGGCTACGTCCTGGCACACGTTGTAAGTTGTCGTCTCGAGCGACAAACGACTGTTTTGACGTTCGAGCGTGATCTTGCGACCTATTACCTCTTCGAGGATGATATCGCAGACCTCCTGCGTCATGTCTTCGTTTGGTGTACACGGCTTAAACACAGCCGCGGTATCGTGCGGTGACACATTAACGGTGGTGTCGGGCAGAACGTACAATATCGGCAACGATGACTCGCTCTCCGACGAATCGGAGCCGTCGTCTTCCGGTTGCGTTAGAGGACATCCCTCCGGCTGCGGCGACGAAGGCGATGAAGTCGTCGATCTCTCTATCGAACTCACGTCATCGATCGGGTCTTTATCTCCCGGTTGGATGATTGCTGGCACTTCTACCGCCGGTCTCGCGAAGGCCTCCATCCTTCTCGCGTCATCGCTCACCTCGCTCTTCTCGTATGCCGTCATTCGAGCGCGCGATCTCTTTGTCATCGGCGCTATCCAACTCGGCGTTGTAAAGATGGCTTCGTCGTCGTCGCTCGGTGCCGGCCTCTTGTATGCGTCTCTGATACGCTGCAAACCACTCTATTGAACAGAAAAAGATTAGTACATATGCGCACTATATTGTGCATGAGAACCGTATTGTTCAATTAATAGCTCTCTCACCTTATCTTTCACTTGATGTCGCCACTGCATACTATTACACGTTGACATTACTTCTATACCTATCCAACTCACGACATGCAAGATCGTGCTGTCTGAAGGCATATCGCTCTCTGAATCTAAATTCACTATAAGAGCCATCTCAGCGCACGCGTATTCCACAGCGGCTTTCTCTACAGCCAGGTTAAATTGTTGTTCGTTATACATACTTTCGGCGCGATTGGCTATTCCATCTATTCGACGCACCATTTCCATACAGCTGTCGCTGCCGTCGTCGTCGCTGCCGCTACTGCCACCGCTGCTTACTACTATAACAGCGGGTCTGTCCCCCTCCTCCGTCTTGTCGTCGTCGTCGTCGTCTGTTATCACAACGAGTGAGTCAGATATCGAAGAAGAAGAAGAAGAGAATAAATCGTTTTTTTTTACATCAACAGCAGCGGCGGTAGCAGTGGCAGGTGCATCGACGACAGCGGTTGTTGCAGTTGCAGCTTCGTTCTGTCAACAAAGTTACACATTTACGATATCAATCTCCTCCACAGTGTAATTTACGTACTCTTTGGTGACGCGTTTCCTAATGACAACCATGACCTGGCTGCCTCGCAGTGTCGACACCGATTCGTAGCGTTGTTCGTCCGTCTCCATCTGCACGTAATCGTTAGCCGTGAAACCTAGAATTTTGACGGCTTTTGCATCAAAACAAGTACACCAGCACTCAGACCCGATACTGTCCGATAGGAGAACACGCAGAGCGAATCTGTTCACGTGCTCACGCTGGTAGCCGTGCACTGGGCAGACGTGGTTGACGAGTCGTTTGGGACATTTAGAGCAAGCCCTGTAAAACACGTATTTATTTTGAACGCCGAGGGCCGTTACTGTTAAAGGCTGTGCAAACACATACCGACCACCACTTACCTCGCATTGTAACTTCGTCAAAGTCATGTCGACGCAGATCGGGTTTGAGGCAGTCATCTTTGAAATCGAGTAGAATCGCTTGAAAACAATTGTAATGACAGTGCTAGCGCTGCTGTCTTTATATAGGCCTCTCACCAGCTGTTGACAGCGCTATTGCGAAACAGCGCGTGATGCTTTCACCGGTACAAACGAGTTCGGAGCGGTTCTGATGTTTTTTTTTGCTATTGCGAAACAGCGCGTGATGCTGGAATCGGGTTGCACGTCGCGTGATGATTTCGCCGGTGCAAACGAGTTTGGACCGGTTCTCCCGATGCCTGGTTGCAATCTCGCATCCGCGTTACATCAGACCCATTTTTTACCTGCTGGTGAATTCGAATGAACTTTCTTAGTTGCATAAATAACTCCCCGAGCGTATTCTGACCCGTTCGATCATCGTAAGTCAAAGCACCCCAAAAACCCTCTTTACTTCTCACCCATTCTATCAATTCTCTCTCTCCCGTGCTTAACAACCGTTTCCGTAAGTATCGATCACGAAATTTCACGGCTACTAGAGCGTACATCACGGAACGGCTTTGCGTGTTCCAGCTCTCTCGTAAATGAGCCTTCTCACAAATGTTCTTGCTCAGGCGTTTAGCCTGCAGTCCCGTGCGCGTGGCTGCCATCTTTTCCGCCGTGTCCCGATCGTTGTTGTGCACGCATTTCTTCCACTGATAAGCGCTTTCGACTGTGTGAAATTCTCTACCCCATACGCGTATTCTACACGCATAAAAATTAGACAAATAGTTATTATGGCCTTTAAAACGAACCGGGCGATCCATACTTGTGTTAAAACACGCATTCACTGCATTACATAAACGAGTGCTGTCACCTCGATTTTTTTCCGTTCGCCAGACGGTCTTATCTATCAGAGCTCTATAGATAGAACGCCCGTCGCGTTCTCGTCAACAATATTTCCCCTATATATAGCACTCCCGCCGTGTTCTCGTCATCACCGTCAACATGTTGTCACCGTCATTTCTGATGATTTCGCGAGTCGTTGCTGCCATAGTGTCACTCGTCGTGACCGTTGTGCGTCTGACGTTTCGATATGTCAAATGCTACGTCGTAGACGTAGTCATCGTGTACACCATCGTGAGAGATGCATTCAACATAGAAGTCTATCTCCGGTGAGTTTATTTCTAGTCTATAATGATGTGTTGTTTTTTCTTGCATTCAATACTTTGTCGTTGCAAAACTTTAAGAGAGGTGTTCGGTAAGTTTATTTCTAGTCTATAATGATGTGTTGTTTTTTCTTGCATTCAACTATATCTCATTTTGTTTTCTCGCAGCGATCACTGTCATCGCTGGAAGGGAGTGATGAGGGAACTGCTGGCTGTGAGTTTCCAACGGGATTTTGATCGGTTTCATGAGGAACTGATGAAGAAGAGAAAAGAAACAAAGAAATCACCGTTACGACCTTCTGCGTTGACGAAAATAATACAATTGATGCACAACCGGTCTCTCTGGCCATCCGTTATGGCCGAACTTACGGAGAAGTTTATGTACAAGCGAGCGGAGTGTGCTCAGAAAGTGATGGAACAAGAAGATTGGATGACCGACAACGACGACGACGCTTCACCCCAGACCCCGGCGCGACGACCCACTAAACTACCGTTACAAGCTCGTCGTCGCCGTCATGGCAAGGCACTTCGTGTGCGATTCGCGCCTTATTGAAATGAACAATCTTAAAATAACATTAACTTTTGTTTTGATGTCAATTCGCTTTTTAATCATGTGTATCTTTCCCTCTATTAAATTTTGCTTTGTATCATTAATACATGAACTTTAATAACATTAACTTTTGTTTTGATGCCAATTCGCTTTTTAATCATGTGTATCTTTCCAGCTATTAAATTTTGCTTTGTATCATTAATACATGTCTGTTGTTTTTTACGTACGTTCTCAATAATATTAGACGATCCTTCCTAATACATCACACTCACAAAAAGTTCATTATATATATTTATTACACGATCCTTCCTAATACAACACAAAGTCCAATCACTTGTAAATTCCAACCGCTTTCCGTATGCCGCTCGACCGACCTCCGCCGACTTCAAATCCACGTTAAATCAGTCGCTTCAGTCTGCAACAAAACGCAGCTGTTTTTGGTTAGGTATCGAGTTACAACATGCACGCTGTGAATTAAAAAATAACATTACCTTCGTGTCGTCAATTTCCACACGTTTAACAGCCGCTAAATCCCATATGAATCATCACAACAGAACGCAGGTGTTTCGGATAGGTATCGAGTTACAACACACACGCCACAATCACGCGCTTCAGTCCGTGTTGAAATGAGTCTCCATTCAATTTCCACAACCGCTAAATCCCATATGGAGCATCACTCCAGAATGCAGCTCGTTTAACAGTCGCTACGACCCATGTTTCGGCCTACGCGGTTGTCTGCCGATAAACGGCTCCGTTCATAGTTCACCGGATATCAAGTTACATCAACGCCGATTATAACATCGACTCGAATATAGGGTTGTGTCGTACCGATTGTTACATATAGGGTAGCGTGGGATAATATGTTACCGATTCTTCGATCTTAGCGGTTACGAGAGCGCGCGTGCACACGCGCGTGCATGCACGCGCGCGCGTCAGTCGCTAGATGGCGCTATCTTCGATTACTCACCGCTAGGGGGCTGCGCGCGCAACCGGATGGAGATGTAGACCATGGGTGCAAATTCGATGAGGATTGAAAAGCTATAAGGTACTACTATCCCTGCAGACATCCCTGGAGACATCCCTGGAGACATCCCTGCAGACATCCCTGGAGACATCCCTGCAGACATCCCTGCAGACATCCCTGGAGACATCTCTGCATACATCCCTGGAGACATCCCTGGAGACATCCCTGCAGACATCCCTGGAGACATCCCTGCAGATATCACTGCAGATATCCCTGCATACATCCCTGGAGACATCCCTGCAGACATCCCTGCATACATCCCTGGAGACATCCCTGCAGACATCCCTGCGGACATCCCTGCGGACATCCCTGCAGACATCCCTGCAGACATCCTCAAGTTTGTTAGCGAGAAACTCGCAAACAGACTTAATGAACTTATCAGCAAGATATGGCATGACAAGAAAATTCCACCAGACTTCAGAAATGCTAACACCGTCACCATCTACAAAAAGGGAGATAAATCAGTGTGGAAACTACCGAGGCATTGCCCTATTATCCATTGCTGAGAAGATACTCACCCGAGTTCTCCTGAATCGCCTGCTCCCGCTGACCGAAGAGATACTCCCTGAAACCCAGTGTGTCTTTATACCATCCCGAGGATCCACCGATATGATATTTGTAGCCCGACAAATTCATGGCCTTCATTGACTTGAACAAGGCCTTCGACTCCATAAATCGTGAAGCTCTTTGGTAAGTATTTTCCAGGTTTGGGTGCCCTGCCAACTTCATCACCATCCTGAGACTTCTTCATGACAAAATGACTCATCTTCAATGGGACTGAAACGGAACCCTTCACCATCCGAACAACGGTCAAGGAAGGATGCGTTATAGCACCGACCCTTTTCACTGTCTACCTATGCGTTCACTGTTTACCTTTGCGTTCACTGTTACCTATGCGTTCACTGTTTACCTGTGCGATCGCTGTTTACCTATGCGTTCACTGTTTACCTATGCGTCCACTGTTTACCTATGCGTTCACTGTTTACCTATGCGATCACTGTTTACCTATGCGTTCACTGTTTACCTACGCGTTCACTGTTTACCTATGCGTTCACTGTTTACCTATGCGTTCACTGTTTACCTATGCGTTCACTGTTTACCTATGCGTTCACTGATTACCTATGCGTTCACTGTTTACCTATGCGTCCACTGTTTACCTATGCGTTCACTGTTTACCTATGCGATCACTGTTTACCTATGCGTTCACTGTTTACCTACGCGTTCACTGTTTACCTATGCGTTCACTGTTTACCTATGCGTTCATTGTTTACCTATGCGTTCACTGTTTACATATGCGTTCACTGTTTACCTATGCGCCATCCTTTTTGTCTTTAGTGACCGACTTCCCCATGGCGTTGAACTTGACTACCGGCTTGACGGGAGGCTATTTAACCTGAGTCGTCTCAAGGCCAAGACAAAAGTGATGAAGACTCCCGTCGTAGACCTTCAGTATGCTGATGACTGTGCCATCTTTTCCCACTGTGCAGAAGAACTTCAAGCTAGCCTAGACCTCTTTACGGAAGTCTACCAAGGTCTAGGACTTTCCATCAATATCAGAAAAACCAAGGTTATCCATCAAACTACTCCAGGCATCAATGCAGGACCTCCAAAAATCAAAGTATCTGGAGGAATCTTAGAAGTTGTTGAACACTTCCCGTACAATACCTAGGAAGCCACCTGTCCCAGAAAGCCACCATCGAGGCAAAAATTCAGCACCGTATCTGCTGTGCCAGCACGTCATTCAGGAAACTGCGCCACCGAGTTTTTGGCGACCATAACCTCAGGAAAGAGTCGAAGGTGATGGTCTACAAATCCGTTTGTATTACCACTCTACTATACGGGAGTGAGGCTTGGGTTACTTACCGATGTCTCCTGAATACCCTGGAGACATTCCATCAATGTTGCCTCAGAAAGATGTTTCACATCCGGTGGGAAGACCGTCGCACCAATGCCAGCGTCCTCACTGAAGCCAATACAACTAACATTGAGGCAATGATCACGCCAAATCAGCTCCGCTGGACTGGCCACTGTGGCAGAATGCCAGACTCCCGCCCTCCCCTACAAGTACTAATCTCCCAGCTGACTCGTGGATTAAGAACTCGTGGTGGGCAGAGAAAAACATTTAAAGACTGCACTGCCAAACATTACACGAAGAAGAGTCACATTAACATCAACACTTGGGAGGACATAGCTGTCGACCGTCTACTTTGGCGCCGCAGCATCCACCAGGCGGCGGCCCGCTTCGAGACTGACCGCCTACTTCACGAGGCGGAGAAGCGGCAGAGGAGAAAGGAGATGGAGATGTCTCAACACCTGAACATGCATGTCATGACCCACGACCAACCCCTGGCAGACGTCATCCTCGTTTCGAGGGACCACTGATTATGATTTGCTTAACTATATTTACTCCCGCAATTCTTCTCCTCCAGCTATAAACCGTAAACTAGGTGTATTGTTAAAATGAAATAGCGTAGTAGTATAGTAGTCTTTCCCAGTTTCACCCAGTTCCTGGGCAATCAACCGATGTAAGCCGACAGGGTTTGATCGCCGTCGTTCCAGAATACAGTAAACTCAACTCAAACATTCCCGCTAGGTGTGGATTCTGGTTAGTCGATTCCGGTAATGTAGATGGTGTTGGTGCTATCCTCGATTATACCGAAGCCACGAAAAACCTGGATATTTGCCAGGAACATCAGTACTAAATCCAACCCTCAGACCATCCCCTCAAGCCAGGGGCTGCTGAATGCATCAGCACCCCTGGCATATCAACATATTGAAAAGGGTATTTGTCAGTTGCGGCATTAACAAATGATATTACGTAGATTCAGTACTAATAGGTTACGGCAACTTAAATGGATCGGTCGTCGTTGGTACGACGGGTAATTACAGGAATTTCCTTGAATTGCTCTTTGAAGTTGGGCGCAATATACGTAACAACAGCGTAATGATATTACATAAATACAACGTAGAAATGTGAATTACCAGAAACGTAGCCGTTACGTACTGGAATTAACTATAGTCATATTTTCTTCCTACAACTTTTCTGACATTGTTGTACGTGCCTTTTCCATAAAATGGACGATTGTAGCCATTTGTTTATTGCACTG
Source organism: Lamellibrachia columna (assembly GCA_963662155.1). Taxonomy (NCBI): domain Eukaryota; kingdom Metazoa; phylum Annelida; class Polychaeta; order Sabellida; family Siboglinidae; genus Lamellibrachia; species Lamellibrachia columna. The sequence goes on from OY759275.1 coordinate 8,067,976, forward strand.
ACACCCAATGAGCACTGTGACTATCCCAGGAGGGCGCTTTTCATGATGTATTTTCCTTGTCATGTCGTGACAACTTCTAGGGTCGGACACTACGTAATACATATCATTTCGACGGATTCTAAAAGTATAATGGATTATTCCAGCAAAAAAACCGTTGCATGAGCATATTAGTTTGATAATGTCAGGAAATACTTTTGTTTTACGTAGTATAAACGTATTCTAAGGGTAGTGACCAGGGGCTACAATCGTCCAAGATGTACGTACGTAGTCGTACTCCCAACGTCTGGGGTGGGGGCAATCATGCAATAGAGACTAACACTTAAATTTTTCCACATATGCCGGTATAGTATCGCAACTACATATACGCCCATAATAACAATTGATATATTGTAATGTATGTTTCAGGTTCCAGCCCCAGGGTTTGAACATCCAAACCTAGTTGCACTGACACTTAATCATCAACAAGCAAGAATGTCCGTCCTTTTTCAGATTTTTTTAACGACACCATTTGTCAGAAATCATCACATCATTGTGTACGCGTTTCGTGTTTTAACCTTTCACTGCTATCTTTATTTTTTCATATTAAAAATGGCAATTGTACATTCTTTAAAATACAGTAATGTCCATAATAATACAGTTGACATCATCATCGTCTAAACATGTCTTAAAACCATTTCTGATGTCTAATATTTCCGATAAAACGTGCACATTTGATATTGTTACGTTAGACAAACCAGCCTGCCACACACGGCCAATATCATACACTGACACGTCATACATTGTATCACATTCATTTAGGATATAACTGTAATTTGACCATGGGTTTGCAATGGACAACTTAATTAGCAACACTGTTTATAATCGGTGAATTGTGGTTCATAGCTTTATGAATAATTTTTTAGAACCTTTGCTTTAAGATTACCAATAATGGGTAATCTTGGGTACTATACAACTCGGTGTCATTAATAAACACAGTTCGGTGTTCGTGCGCATGTTTTTCGCATATATCTATTAAAACCTTGAGTCCAGATATTGTGGGTGTTAGCAAAGTGAGATCATCTGCGAATCCGATGCAACCCGTATAGTGGTTGCCCATGTGGCATTCCACGCCACTCTTCTAACTGTTCAAACAATCCATCCATGTATATGGAGAAGTGAATGGGAGAAAAGATTGCTCCCTGTTTGACTCCGTTACAAGCGGTAAACTGGGATGACATACTAAAGCCCCATCTTACTTGAAGTTTTTGTTTAGTATACATATACAGCAGCAATCTTAATTAATACCAGGGTTGATACCTTGCGTTTTAGAAGTACCCTAAAAAGCTTTAAATAATTGACCCTGTCGAATGCTTTGCTGGCATCTAACATGAGTGCATACACATTAATTACTGCCATTTGCATTATAATAACTGATTATCTCCATCATAACATATGTGCAGTGAGTAGTGGACATATTTTGTTTAAAACCAAATTGCAAATGCGATGTTGCAAGAACATTTTGTTCCTTAGATAGTATAACAACATCAAACAGTTTGGCAACAATGCTGCCAAGAGTAATAGCTCTAAAATTTTCGGATGTACATACTAATTGTCTCTTATGTTTTGGTATAGGAACCATGTACATGTAACACAATCTGATGATAATATGATAAAACTAATTTTCTAAGAATATGACATGTCATATATAGCACACACAAAAATACAAGTAATACTGAGACATATACATAATTACACGCAATGAAGAACGCACGCACGCACGCACGCACGCACAATGAAAACACAGAAATACATAATTGTACGATGTTTAATTTCAATCATAGCAGCGCTGCCACACAGAATTTTTGTGAAACTGAACGACGCCTTGTCATATGCATCGATTTTACGGTAGCCTTTGTGCTACGTGTAGGCGCCGGATGAGATGGCGATGTTTTTGTTTAATTCTTTTGTAAATTTTGATTGTTTTGAGAAAGTAAATGTACGTTTTTGACCACGTGATATGTGTATATGTATAGTAGATATATGAGGAGAAGTTTGGGTTGACTTTGGTCATTTTCATGGTTAGGTCAGAAAGTGAAAGATCGCCAAAACGAGAACATCGTTCAATATCGCCCAGTCAAACGCAATATAAACATATTGCCATGGACCATAGGCATGGTTGCTTGGACTTGGCAGAGTTTCGATGTGGACAAAGCTTGATGGGTGCGGATGGGTGTAAGAAGAACAGACGTGTTTAACAAATCGGACGCCGGTAGCGTCGTTCAGAAAGTTGACATGTGTGCTAGTCAAGCAAGGCCAAGGATACGCCGAGAGGCAGCGTCCAGTCAGGCCCAGGGTCCAGTCAGTGGCACTGCTCTGCCTCTGACGAGTGTTGCAGTGCATCATATGGCAGAGGGAGATAGCACAGCAAAGGTTAAGAGACGAAAGATCCACATGAATGTCATTGAATGTGACAGACATTCCTCTACTAAACTCGGTGGACAGGCCCTCACGGCTCCTGAACTCACAAAAACATCATCAAGAGACCCCAACCGTGGACTATACCCACGAGACAATAAGTCACGTTTAAAATTAAAGAATTCGACAGCGTCGGCATCGTTTGTTAGCGCCAAAGATGTTTTGCATCAAAACGCCAAATATGTGCAGTCACAAAACATTCAGCCATTGAACGAACCGGTATCGTATGATGAACCCATTAAATGTTCAACAACATCAGAAACATTGCCAATGTCATTGCCATCTTCAAGAAATACGAGACCCCGTAAGAAAAAACTTCCTGTGCAGAGTAATTCACTTTTGAATTATTACCAACGAAGAGCTGATAAAGAAAGGACTGCATTGTCATCACCGGAATCTAGTCCTGTCAAGACCAATGGTTTGATAAAGGCTGCTGCATCACAGCAGCCTTCATTGCAGCGATTTGGATTTGGTAAATCATCAGTGAATTGCAATCGAAAACTAGAACACAAGACACCACAAAGTATGTCAGAGCCAACCATGAATTCTTACCAGAAGCCGATCTCTCGAAGCACAGCCTGGTCTAGTCAGAACTGCAGTGATGCTAGCAAGATTACTTCAACAAAGACATCAGCAAACCCTCAGTTTGAGAGACATAATATGGGAGTTGATACAACAAATGCAAATTTTATTGTGTCACAAACCTTTCAGGTCATGGCAGCAGCAGTGACATGTATGGTTTGTTGGGGATGGGACTTGACGAATATATTGATTTGAGAGATGATGAGGACGACGATGAATTGAACTACTTTTCAAAGCTGCCCGTGGAGGTGATTGAGAACATTCTGTGTCGTCTACCAATGCCTGACCTCTTGTTGAATGTCAGTCTGGTCTGCTCTCAATGGAATGACATCATCGCTGCTGACAGGGTGATTCTGACATGAATACATCATGTTAGTCGCTGTTGCTCTCTTCTTTATTCCTGAAGTCCAGGGTGAGGCTGGCACCGATACCGGTCATCAGTTTTTGTTCCCTACCTCTCCTATCACTGATCCCATTTCACTGCTGTCTCCACCACCTGTCTCAACTCCCCATCCCTCATTCTCCACTCCCCTGAGTCCCCTCCCAATCCCGCCTCATATCTTTTCCCACAGTCCACCGAACTCAATCTCGGTTTTTCTACCCTCCGCTCTACGCACGTCCGCCCTCTTCCTCAACCGTTCCCCTCCATTCTTTCCATATGTCCAGCCCACTTTAGCCGGCTCCTCACGAGTCCTCGTGAAACTTTCTTTCACACCAACTTCCTCACTCGGCTCTTCCATTCTTTTCATGTCTATTCTTTTCACTCTCGCAGTTCTTCTCACCCAGTTACTAGGGCATGAATATACAGTCATCATAATAATTATTAATGGCACAAAATCTAATATTTTTATTGTAAAGTCATGTTATAGTATTTACAGTACATCTGTGAAATGTTGCATAGGCATTAGTGTGAAATTTTGCATGGGCATTAGTGTGAAATTTTGCATGGGGATTAGTGTGAAATTTTACATGGGCATTAGTGTGAAATTTTGCATAGGTATTAGCAATGAGCCTGTGTCTCCTTCATATGTTTGTTCATTTGTTGAAATTACCTAATGCCTAATTAATATTGATTATAAAAGTATATAATAGAAAACTCATTTATGGTGTTTCGGAAGCCTCAAAATCTAATATTCACACTGTTGAAAACTAGAAACAAAATTAATATATATACATGCATTTAATTTTTTATTATCTGTTAATTTCACTGGATCTAGTTTATGCCATGGAAGAAACAGTATTGTCGGCTGACAATGGGAGACCCAGTGGCACTAGAGACAATGAAGAACTTACTGGAGAGGCATGAGATGTCAACACCAGACACCTATCTGCCTGGGATGATAAGGTGATTGTTACATGAACTGCAAGAGGTTGCATGTTAATGGGAGATTTGATTTACAAAAACATACACTGGACACAATTTGCTTCAAAATCAAGTAATTTTACAAATGTAACTTCCATGACAATGCTGAAAGTGAAACTTAATAAAAAGAATTTGTGTCACTTTATATAAAAAGACCTATATACTGCTTATCAAATGTTCACTGTATAATTGTAAAAAAGTTTGTTGGCACCTTCGTCAATGCTTGACTGTTGTGACGTCTTAATGGAATAGTCATGGAAATGGAACAAAATTCATTCGACATATTTTTGTTTAATCGACAATGATCATCAATCACACAAAATCAATAAAATCGTTTAATCAGAACAAAACTTGTAGAAATCACAAAGAAAAAAATTTGTTAATGATGAATTCATTGAATCATGTACTAATTTCCATCCACAAGTGGATTTTTTTGCATACTTTCTATTAAAGTCTGATTAAATAATGATTACTGTTTGTTGCTTAGGTGGATGAAAGACTTGAAGCCTCTGACAGCCAGTAACATGGAAGAATGTCTTCATAAGCACCCGCTCTATACAACTGCCGCATCCATGATCACAGAGAGGCTGTCAGAGTGCCTCTGTAAAGGCGTAAGTTGTCACACATTTACTGTGTACGTCCACAGTCACAATACTCCCTATCCTATGTCCAAATTAATGCCAATACTGTTTGGACCATCTACCAGTCTCTAAAGACAAACAAAATGATAGCCTTCTTGGTGATATCATATTTAGGATTTAGCAAAATTGCCACCCAAAACAACATGTTCCAGATGGCAAGTGGACATTGCCATTATTGTTTATCCAGAGCCCAACAATTTTTCATCTATATTGAAAATTTCTGTTCACCAGTTAAAAATTCAGTTATATGTGGTGCATCTTGTACATTATTATTTCTGGCCCATGTCCACAGAGGCTATGGTTACCTGCAGTTCACTGCTGTTGAACTGATAAATATATACAGGTGATATTCTTGTGATAATGCTGATGTGATTTAAGCTTTTAATTGTCGCAGTTTTGACATTACAATCTACAAATCATTAAAAAAATGTGGCAGTTAACATGACAGTTATTATAATTTTAGACGTTAGATGATCACAACCATTTCAAATGCACACTACACATTAATAAATACACAACGTTAATTTTATTGCAAGATTTTCATCTGCTACTCGGAGAATGTAAAATGCAAATTATTGTCCACCACTCTGTATAATGTGAGATGCCACATTCCTGCAGGTACCGAGTCCTTGGTGTGTCATGGCCGCTATAGCAGTGCTAGCGGACACAGTGGCGCAGCTGCAGCGGTTGCTTCAGTGTCTCCTAGGTGGCACCTCTCAGTGCACCGTCATGGAAGTGCTCGAGAGTTGCTACTGTATCGCGTGCTTCCTTCGGGTGTTCCAAAGCATCCAATATAAGGATATCTGGACAGTGTACGTTTAATGGTTCAGGGGTGCATATATTAGGCATACGATCCCGGAAAGAGCACTAAGTTCGTTTAGAATTAGGGGGTCACGGTGATAGCGCCGGACTGCGCTGTTCGGCTGTGGAAGAAGCGTTCACAGACTTTTGCGACGATATCAGTTGGTGTCGGTTGCCAAGGGATGCAATGGGATATTACCACGTTTGTCCCCATGAAACATGACCCGGTGTCGGGTGACACTACCGTCTAGATTTAGTCGCTAGTATATCCTACACTTATGAAACACACACCACATTTATTGTAACGTCATTTATTTTCACATAATATTAGCGAACATACAGTTTAAGCCCACGTATATAAACGTCATACTTTTATTGCGGTTGTCGATTTATGGTAGACATTTCTATGACTGGTACTTTTCTACTTCTCGTGACGTCGTCTCCTTGACGTAGTTGCCCATTGATTGCCGTTTTTCTTGACAGAAATCTTAAATTATCACACCGTTACACCCATACATGTCATATCCAAACAGTTGCTCATTTAATTCAAATTGCTACTACTTTAAGTAGAAGGGATGTATTACTAATTTCCTTATGAAGAAAGACTGATATTTTTCATTTTCTGACCAAACCTGAACACTACCGACGAAGTTATTAAAAGAGAGCGTGCGTCCCTTTCAGAGAGCACCGAAGACTGGGACTATGTGATCAAAGAGGACGAACCGAAGACGCCGAAGTAGAAGATGATGGCGAAGATCGGCTACAAGGCGTCGGACGATAAAGTGGATCACATGGCGACTGGAATCGTCGCGTCTGTGCTGCTGGTCATCTCCATCGCCGTGGTGGTCGCCCTCGATGGTCCACTGCTGATCGCCCACCTCAAGATGATGAGGAGGAACGTCTCCTATGGCATGAGGAGGTTCCAGTACCGGACTACCGTCTTTCCAGAGAGCCACCACGCTGCCGTTGACTGCGATAAATAGGAGGCCGGCCTACGTCACGTCACCTGTGGGAAGCGGTGGTCTAATGGTCAGAGCAAAGGGCTGTCAGTCGAGACGTTTAAGTGTTTTATATGCAATTAAATTAAATTATCGACCCCAGGAGTAAGCGTTTTTGTGTGTACTTGTTGCACGGAAGAAGTCATGATTGTACACTACTGAAAACAAACAGTTGCCATATATGTGTGTATTAACGTGTATTAAGACAAGATAAAAACAATCTTGTTTACAATGTGATGAATGCATCCGTCGCCTAATTGTTCGCCCTCGATGTTCTCCATGTCGACCTCAAGGAGATGGTGAAGAGAAACTGAGTGAGGAAGCTCCGGAGTCGAGCTACTGTCTCACAGAAGTCATCCGGGGGTCGGTCACCTCAATGACGGTGGTCGTTACCCCGTATTTAACCTGGACGGTAGTCATCCGGGGGTCGGTCATCTCAATGGCGGTGGTCGTTACCCTGTATTTAACCTGGACAGCGGTCATCCGAGGGTCGGTCACCTCAATGGCGGTTGTCGTTACCTCGTATTTAACCTGGACGATTGTTAGTTTTGCTTGTGTCGAAAAATTTTCAGTGCCCAGAACAGTCCGTTATCTGAATGTTGGCTAAGCTGGTTGTTTCTGTTAAGTCAAATATGATTGTTTTTGTTGTATATTTCTATGTAAGTTATTATTTACATGTCAACGTTTACTTATTTCAATAGCATTGTGTTTGAGTTCAATGCATAATGGATATACATGCTATTGAAACTTGTTTTTAAGTTGAGCAGTCCCGATGTTTGTTGAACATTTCAGAAACATAACTGAATGCACTTTCAATGGGTGCCTGCGTGCAAATATATGCACGCACGCACGCACGCACGCACGCACGCACGCACGCACGCACACACGCACGCATACATGCTTATACGCTTCGTTTGAAAATACATGTAAATGGTTTTGGTTCATTAAAACACACGACTGCAACTCTCTCTTTTTTGTGTTTTGATTTTCAGGCCAAAAATGGAACGTTGTACGATGGTGTTAGTAGTGTTCAGGGACTTTTGTATTGTCACAGATGGTTGACTCAAAATAACTTTCTCAACAATTGTGTTGCACCAGTCGATAACATCGCGATAATTGTTTTATATTTCCATATAAAATGCATCTATTAATGGTAGCTGTACAAATTTAGTTGAAAGGGTGTGTTTTTATTATTGTTTAAGGTGGTTCACCTAGAAAGATTGATAACACGATCTAATGAGGATCGATGAATCAATCAAGACAGTTTATTAAACCAAATCAGTTTGTAATACAGTTATAAACAGACTCAGCTTATAGGTGATAAGTTAAACTATTCAAAGTGACTTTCTAAAATAGAATGTTGCACCAAGTCGAGAAAATAGCATTAATTCTTCAATGTGTTCACATTGAATACAAACATATGTTTTGATATCAGTTCAATTCAAATTTATTGTAACTCTTTATACGTACAGAACAAATCAGAGTGAAATCCTATCTAATAACATAAAGAGAACAATAGGGGAAGAACATTGTACAATGTTATGATCCCTAGTATATATTTCAATATATATTCACATATCTTAGTAATAAACTAACACAGCGTGCAGGTGTAGAAAACTAATTGTGATTGTGTTACATGTTAACATCATTATGTAATATAATTGTTTTAATATACATTTGTAGTGCATTATTGAATATCTAATCAACTCTAGTGTTGTGTTAAAATAATTCCAAATTGTAGCACCTTTGACTCTTATAGAACGCAGGCGTATTTCTAAAGTTTCCATAAATTTGTATTTGTGTAGATTGTCTTGTATTGTAACTGTGAACATATTTATTATATTGAAACATACTGTAAAAATGGAAGGTAGAAGACCACTGTCGTATTTATACATAAACATTTGTATTCAGTAGATAAAGTTGTATAAGCGTAAAGATATTTAGCAATTTAAAAATAAGCTTTGTATGGGCTGATATATTAGCTGAGACAAACATTCTTGCGGTTTTTTCTTAACCTTTGCAATGCTAGAACAATTTGAATCAAATGCACTTCCTCACATTTCCGTACAATAAGTCAGGTGTGGGAATAGGAACGCGTAATACAAAGTGACCAAGCATGATCTCATGATTTAACTTGGTTAATACGTTCAGCTCAATTAAGTTTGTTATCAATAGTGACACCGAAAAATATTGTAGAAGATACTTGCTTAACAGTATTATCATTAATCTCAAGCAATATATTTTCTGTTGGATGTTCTAAATATAATGCAGTACGTCTTATGAATGTTCAAAGATAACTTTCCTTAGCGTACATTTCGTTACGCTGGTACAATGGGTCAATCATTAAGGGTGTGGTTTCCTAGGGTCTTGTTAAAGAGGATCTCCGATTCGCATTCGAATAGACAATCCAAGACGGACATCTGCAGACGTCTTACTTGCGTCACCTGCCTCAGCCAGAATGGGGTGGAAGTGGGGTGAAAGTGTGGTGGAAGTTTCACACACCAAAAATAGACTATTATTATCAGGGTCATCTGCTATACTACTAATGCACAGCAATAACACATCATAAACACAATTCAAGTGGCAATATTCAGTCAGTAGAATTTATGATGTCCGTTTCAGCGGTTTACACGACCAACCCATGGCTGTGGAATTTGCCGGAGCACTTGTCTCGGTTTTTCGGTGGCGAAGCTGCCATGATGTAAATAAGTGTAGAATAAACAGCTTTTTTATTTTTTTTATCGGCCGGTATTATTTCGATTCCTAACCAATGTCGCCATTTATCAGATGATAGGTTATTTGGAAATTTGCCTAACTGTCTGCTTGCTTCCAATGCAAGCAGCAAAATTATATGTGTACTTTTTCTTTTGATTTCATACTTGTGTGATAATCACAAGATAATATGTACTTTATCATCATTTTTCTTTAAATGTGACACACATCCGTACAAAACGAGATACAGACTTACACTTCCCAATTCACAAAGACCCATATTCCATACGGGATGTCTATTCCATGTGGCAGGTCTTTCTGGCATTGTTTCAAGACACTCTTTCCCTCAAAATAAAAGTTAGCTTGGGCCTACCTTACCAATGACATTTAACCCCAGACAGCCCTGTCTAGCGCTAACATAGGAGTGGTTGTCCATTTTCAGAGTTTTCCTTCTTTGGAGTTAGTGAGTCCACGACAGGTTTCCTTTTCATGTCCCTGCGTTTGATATCTTATTTACAGTGGCATAGACACGCAGTAGAAGGGACGTGACGTGACGTAGCCCGCCCTCCTATCTATCGCGGTCAACGGCGGCGTGGTGGCTCTCGGGAAAAACGGTAGCTCGGTACTGGAACCTCCTGATGCCGTAGGAGACGTTCCTCCTCATCATCTTGAGGTGGGCGTACAGCAGCGGACTATCGAGGGCGACCACCAATGCGATGGAGATGACCAGCAGCACAGACGCGACGATTCCAGTGGCCATGTGATCCACTTTATCGTCCGACGCCTTGTAGCCGATCTTCGCCATCATCTTCTCCTTCGGCGTCTTCGGTTCGTCCTCTTTGATCACAAAATCCCAGTCTCCGGTGCTCACTGAAAAGCAGAACATTTGTAATAATGGTAATGATGATAATGATAGAACTTCTACAGCGCCTTGATCCTCGGGGACCAGAGCTCAAACCAGCAGACCAGGACCGTTAAGCATGATATCGTGAACAGAACGCGCAGGACGTGCATATGATATCAGTTAATTCGGAACAACACAATCTCTCATGCTAAAGTAGAAAAAAAAACAGACGAATCATGACCAGAGGTGTAGCATACAAAACTATATTTGATATTTTATCGCTGCTTGACATATAATTCTAAAAAGAACGTTACATTTATCCTTGATAATACTGGACAGATAATACCGTATACTTGTCTCAATAGCAGCAATAGTTCCCTGAGTAAATGAAACTTCAAGTGGTAAAGTACTATATAGATGCTGCTAAACCCACCGACACAGAAGGGGTCATCGCCTGTCCATTGAAGATCTGATGAACAGACCTTCGCCAACTCTCCAGACACGAGCTCGAAACGGGGCAGACATTTGTAGATGACTCGTTGTTCGAACGATTTCTTATCGACGCACCAGGTTGTATTGGCCACTGCAGGATGATCGTTGCACCGCATAACTGCAAGAGAAGTTGTTATCACTAACTATGTGTGGTCGTGTGTCTGTGTGAGTGCGTGCTCGAGTATATGCGAGTGTGTGCGTGTGTGTTTTGGTGTGTACGAGTGTGTGCGGGTGTGTGCGAGTGTGTGCGACTGTATGCGAGTGTGTGCGGGTGTGTGCAAGTGTGTGCGGGTGTGTGCGACTGTGTGCGAGTGTGTGCGAGTGTGCGTGGGTATGTGCGAGTGTGTGCGGGTGTGTGCATGTGTGTGTATGTGCGGGTGTATGCGTGTGTGTGTGTGGGTGTATGCGAGTGTGTGCGAGTTTGTGCGAGTGTGTGCGAGTGTGCGCGAGTGTGCACGAGTGTATGAGAGTGTGTGTGGGTGTGTGCGAATGTGTGCGAGTGTGTGTGAGTGTGTGCGAGTGTACGCGAGTCCGCCATGTAGTTCCTGGTGGTTCTCAACAAACATTCACAATTATTTAGAATGACGGAAATGTTGTTGTGCAGTAAAACATTATTATATTAATGGCGTCACCAAGAGAACGACAGAAAGTCGTACCTATCTCTCTGGAAAGGTGTACTGACATCAATAACAATGGTGTGTACTCTCACTTACTGGCGCAAGTTGGTTCTGTTCCATTCCAGGAACCGTCTAATTGGCAGGTGCGATGTTTGTCGCCAGATGTCATAGCGAATCCCTTGTGACATTTATATGAGACTTTCGATCTGTAGCTGAGTGACTTCGCTTCGACGTAACAGTTTGCTGGCGGTGCTGGGATCTCGCATTGTATTTCTAATAAAATAATTATAGTTTCTCATGAGTGTGCGCGTGTGTGCGTGCGTGCGTGCATGTGTGTTTGCTATGTTCAAATTAAGCATTTTAATGCATTTTAAAAATAGATAGAACTTATATAATAAAATAATATTACAAGGTGTAAGTATGACTAGAAAGAAAATACAGTGGATGGATATAACAGTTGTTCACTGTCTGTGGTCTATGGCGAAGACAACCAAACGCACGCTCGAATCAGATACAAGGAATGTTCTTATATTATCCTATAATAAATATTCGACAAAGAACTAGAGGACATGGCTGGCTGTTGTTATTCACAAATGTGCTCTACAACACTGTTGTTAACACAAACACCTACCGCTGCAAACAACTGGTTCTCCCAACCAACTCGCCGACTTGCCACAGACGAGAGGAGCTCCGATGACGTCCACCTTGTAGCCTTCGTCACAGGCGTATTGCGCCGTGGCCATAAACGTTGTTGCCGTCAGATTCTCGGTGTGGGCGTTAGACACGGCCGGAGGAGTGCCGCAGTCGATCTCTGTCAGAAGTGTTTATAAACATTTTCTGTAAACGAGTTTTAATCCCGAGATACGTATGTTAATATAAATGCTTGCTTTGCAATTTAAAGGTCAGTTTGTTCTTACACGAAGCAAAGCCACCTGTCAGTTTGTTCTTACGATAAACAAAGCCAGTCAGCCCGTTTGTTCATACAATAAACAAAGCCAGCTAGTCAGTTTGTTCTTACGATAAACACAGCCAGACAGCCAGTTTGTTCTTGCGATAAACAAAGCCAGCCAGCCAGTTTGTTCTTACGATAAGCAAAGCCAGCCAGGATGTTTGTTCTTACGATAAACAAAGCAAGCCAGCCAGTTTGTTCTTACAATACAAAAGTCTAACCTCCCAGTATGTTGCAAGAAACATGGACAAAATGTTTTCGTTGTGCTGCTGCACATAAACTAATAACAAATTTGGAAACATTCTTAGTAAGCCAAAATATTTAAACGTTTTTCTAAAGTAAATATGCACACTGCCCGGTGATGTCGTTATTGACAGGCTTTTTCACACAATAATCAAATACAGAACTATGATTGTATTATACGTAACCAATAATGATACTTTCTGTACACTGTATAGTCCAAAATACAACATGCAAAAAATATATTATCTATGAAATCACTGACGCATGTTTTGCTTGTTTTATGGAATGACATATTATAGTTATATAAGCGTGAATATTCAGTAAACTAATAATGTCAATAGCTTGTCAAACATGTTCAAACTTAGCAAAAACAAAAAAGACGAAATGATAACGAAAATGAAACGGTTACGTTGCGCAAACGTTGTAAGAATTTGGTTTAACGTGTCGCAAAGACACCGCACAGTTGAACGCAAATTGCGACGTACTTGTGCAATTAGGCAGGGGACTGGCCCACTGTCCCTCTGGTGTACATCGGGTCTCGTTGCTGCCCGTCGCTATGGTGTATCCAGGGACACATTTGTACGTTGTCAGTGACCCCGGGGTCAGTCCGGCAGACAAGAAGAGCGGTTTGGAGTTATCCGGTACACGTATCTTCTCACACAGGATCTCTGTGAAAATTATAGCATGGGTGATATGATAGACAAAGGGCATACAGACATATTTATTTTGAAAAATGTTAATATTTAACACAAATCACGAGTCAAGGAGACTCTCGTTGAGACAAACAAATGTCGCTAACGTGGGAGCCACATTTTGTCAACAAAACTATTAATTATGTAACGTCAAAAACAAAAATAAAAACATGTACAAATATGTATCTCTAATACCCTTATATCTCTCCGCTCATCGGCCGGAAGAGTATTATTTCTACAGCGCACAACACGTACCAAGATACTAAGGCAAATGTCATGATAACTTGACTGACCTTCACAGATGGGACGCTGACCACTCCACGTCCCATCGCCCTGACACACGTGGGAGAAGTCCCCGCCTGCAGCCCGGTAACCCGGGGAACACCGGTAGGTGGCGCTGGCGTGCACTGACAGGGACGGGTGTGAAACAGTGGCCCCCAACACTGGCATTGGTTTGTTGCACAACATTTCTGGAACATAATGAATATATGTAATCATAACTGCCTTTATTTGTCCGTTCTCCGATAGCGATGGTCACATTACGACTTCTGGACTCTTGGTGCAGCAAATCTTATCCTCTGGGGAAGCCTTAACCCCTAATTCGAATCGGGAATTTAAGATAATATATGGCCACTTCTCACGAATCGTCGACACACTACTTTGGTGACAATAAATACTTCTAGATAATGCTTCGGAGACTGGAATTATGTTCTGCAAGTCCGTCTAGGTGAGAGCTTTCGGGAGTGTACACTTTCGCCCACGTACATTGAAAGCATCAGTAATAATGCAGAGATTCTTGACCGTCGAATTTGAATGACGAATCCAAAACTCTACATCCAAATGCTCACTCGCTCAACCGTCGTCTACCTCATTCACTAACGCACACCGACCGACCGACCGACCGACCGACCGACCGACCGACCGACCGACCGACCGACCGACCGACCGACCGACCGACCGACCGACCGACCGACCGACCGACCGACCGACCGACCGACCGACCGACCGACCGACCGACCGACCGACCGACCGACCGACCGACCGACCGACCGACCGACCGACCGACCGACCGACCGACCGACCGACCGACCGACCGACCGACCGACCGACCGACCGACCGACCGACCGACCGACCGACCGACCGACCGACCGACCGACCATGTATGCATGCATGTATGAATGCATGTATGCACGCACGCACGCACGCACGCACGCACGCACGCACGCACGCACGCACCCACGCACCCACTTACATACGCATTTACGTACGCACGCACGCATCATGCATATGTATGTATGTATATGTTGCATAAATGTTGGAACAATTGGATCAGTGAGTGAATGAAAGATAGTAAGGTTATGGGTAGGCACGTGAGCGAGTGAGAGATCAGTCAATACGTGAGAGAATGCACGAGTATAAATATGTGTTAATGCGTGCATGCAATCATACGTGTGCGAATACTGGGAAACGGAATGTCACAATCACTATTTCCATATAGCTACGCAGTAATTAATCAACCCATTCCTTTTTGTAGAAATAAAGTGTCCGAAGCCACCGGAAGTCAACAATACCCTAATGGATGTCGGCGGAACCCGGATGAATGAATATGCCCATTACGCATGGGTCAACGGCTTCAGACTGGAACAAGGCAACCTGACGAAGCGATGTAACAAGGAAGCGCAATGGGAAGGCGACGATCCCCTGTGTGTTGGTGGGTGAAAGTTTAGCAGGGAGGATACGCTTACTCTATTAAGGAACTGTTAAAGAAGGGTAAGATTGTATAGATATTAGAAAACCACCACAACACATCACTAATACCACCACCACCCATGAACTACTATTACCACTAAAACCACAACCATACCACCGCTTACGCCTCCGCCACAGCCACCACCGCCACCGCCACTACCACCACCATCGTCACCGCCACTGCCGCCACCGCCAACGCCAACGCCACAGCCACCGCCACCTCTACCACCACCGCCAACACCACCACCACCACCACCACCATCACTTTCTTAAGTAATTTCACTTACACCATTAATAAACTTCATTTATTTGGTCTTTTCACTATATTGGGCATATACTGTTGGCTTGATAAACATGGCCCATTGTACAAATATATAAAAATCAAACTCCTTCCGTTGATGTACTGACAGAAATCACGTGTGACGAGCCGCGACAAATCGAGCACTCGAAAATGAGAGTAACTGGCAGGAAGCTCAACGCGAAGGTTCGTAAAATGCACTTCATTTGGATATTTATCACGTTTTTCTAATTGAAGCGTTGTGTCTGTAGTAATTTTTACTTTTGATTTGTGTGCTCGCTGGAAAGAGTCCACATTTGTTGACGGTTTCATTTTTTTTCATGTAGCGATTATATGGCATTTTTCAGACACTTCGTAACAAGGATTTACATAAAGTCTGGTTTAGTTCGTTTTCTATTATTAACTGCATAACGATTATTAATGATAATGATACATTTCGCAGGTACGTGTTAGCTTTGGCGATAGCAATACTTGGGTACTCTAGTTTTTTTGCAACGTGTCTATTCGGGGAATTTCTACACTCATTTAAATGTATTTGTTTCAAAAATGTGGTGCCGTGGTCACTTGAAGAGTTGACATGTGTAGTAATGTTGTTTGTTGATTTCGTGCGTGAAGGCGATCTACACATGTAAGACGGGCTACGAGCAGGAATCTGGCAACAACACCGCGCTGTGTCGGGAGAGCGGCCATTGGAGTGACGTCACCATCGTCTGTCGAGGTTCGCTAACACAATCAAATTATTTAATGTTAAAATGTTAAACAAACTTGCCAAAAGTGTCAAATGTATAATGTTGTTGTTTCCTTTTACGTAAACATAATTCATGTAGTTTTGTTATATTAAATAATATTGCATGTTTTGTGTAATTAGCATCCATTGTTTTTATGTTTATTACACTGGATACATTTCCATATTGATTGTTTGTTTCTGATATCATCGGTCATAACTTAACCTTTTCATTTGTCATTTGTCATCCAAGTTCTCAACCGTAGTTCCTCGCGTCTCCGAACGACAAATATATAACCAAATGCGATTCCCAATTGGTCGCTTATATGTCCATGTGTGCGAATGTCACAAACCGAGAGAACGCGTACGCTTAATGTGTTAACAAATGGGACATGTTTGACATTTTGAAAGTAAAAACGCTTTCCAATATTAAAACATCCTTTAATATACATTTCCTTAACGTTTTCTCTTGATCAATTCAAGCACAAGAAGTTGAGACAGTTTTACATTTACATCAGATAAATAACACTAACATGTAAGATGGCGTTGCAGAGGTGACATGTGGCGCCCCGCCGCAGCCGCTGCACACACTAGTGGTGGAGTCGGGAAAGGGGACGAATGGCCGGGCGGACTACGTCTGTGAGAAAGGCTACCGACTCACGTCTGGCACTACTCGGTCCTCGTGCACAAAACAGGGTCAGTGGACAGGCGTCACCATCAAATGTCAACGTGAGTGAATCAGGGCTGTTTCTTGTTTGAGCGGTATGGGGTTAGAGCAACCGATTATGGAGCACTCACGCACGCACGCACGCACGCACGCACTCACGCGCGTACATTAGTCAACGATTTTAAATGCTGTATTACATTTTTGCTGCAGCCATCACATGTCCGGTCATTCCCACTGCCCACGTGGTCATCGTCAACCAGACCGGTGACCAGTTGGACGACAGCATGACCTTGGAGTGCGAGTCTGGCTACCGCTACGTGTCCGGCAGCACCATAAGGACTTGTCTGTGGACTAGAGACTGGTCAGGCGTGCAGCCGACGTGTCAAGGTGAGTGAGTGAGTGAGGGCGGGCGGGCGGGCGGGCGGGCGGGCGGGCGGGCGGGCGGGCGGGCGGGCGGGCGGGCGGGCGGGCGGGCGGGCGGGCGGGCGGGCGGGCGGGCGGGCGGGCGGGCGGGCGGGCGGGCGGGCGGGCGGGCGGGCGGGCGGGCGGGCGGGCGGGCGGGCGGGCGGGCGGGCGGGCGGGCGGGCGGGCGGGCGGGCGGGCGGGCGGGCGGGCGGGCGGGCGGGCGGGCGGGCGGGCGGGCGGGCGGGCGGGCGGGCGGGCGGGCGGGCGGGCGGGCGGGCGGGCGGGCGGGCGGGCGGGCGGGCGGGCGGGCGGGCGGGCGGGCGGGCGGGCGGGCGGGCGGGCGGGCGGGCGGGCGGGCGGAGTGTGGGTCGGTCTGTCGGTCTGTCGGTCTGTCGGTCTGTCGGTCGGTCGGTCGGTCGGTCGGTCGGTCGGTCGGTCGGTCGGTCGGTCGGTCGGTCGGTCGGTCGGTCGGTCGGTCGGTCGGTCGGTCGGTCGGTCGGTCGGTCGGTCGGTCGGTCGGTCGGTCGGTCGGTCGGTCGGTCGGTCGGTCGGTCGGTCGGTCGGTCGGTCGGTCGGTCGGTCGGTCGGTCGGTCGGTCGGTCGGTCGGTCGGTCGGTCGGTCGGTCGGTCGGTCGGTGTGCGTTAGTGAATGAGGTAGACGACGGTTGAGCGAGTGAGCATTTGGATGCAGTGTTTTGGATTCGTCATTCAAATTCGACGGTCAAGAATCTCTGCATTATTACTGATGCTTTCAATGTACGTGGGCGAAAGTGTACTCTCCCGAAAGCTCTCACCTAGACGGACTTGCAGAACATAATTCCTGTCTCCGAAGCATTATCTAGAAGTATTTATTGTCACCAAAGTAGTGTGTCGACGATTCGTGAGAAGTGGCCATATATTATCTTAAATTCCCGATTCGAATTAGGGGTTAAGGCTTCCCCAGAGGATAAGATTTGCTGCACCAAGAGTCCAGAAGTCGTAATGTGACCATCGCTATCGGAGAACGGACAAATAAAGGCAGTTATGATTACATATATTCATTATGTTCCAGAAATGTTGTGCAACAAACCAATGCCAGTGTTGGGGGCCACTGTTTCACACCCGTCCCTGTCAGTGCACGCCAGCGCCACCTACCGGTGTTCCCCGGGTTACCGGGCTGCAGGCGGGGACTTCTCCCACGTGTGTCAGGGCGATGGGACGTGGAGTGGTCAGCGTCCCATCTGTGAAGGTCAGTCAAGTTATCATGACATTTGCCTTAGTATCTTGGTACGTGTTGTGCGCTGTAGAAATAATACTCTTCCGGCCGATGAGCGGAGAGATATAAGGGTATTAGAGATACATATTTGTACATGTTTTTATTTTTGTTTTTTGACGTTACATAATTAATAGTTTTGTTGACAAAATGTGGCTCCCACGTTAGCGACATTTGTTTGTCTCAACGAGAGTCTCCTTGACTCGTGATTTTTGTTAAATATTAAAATTTTTCAAAATAAATATGTCTGTATGCCCTTTGTCTATCATATCACCCATGCTATAATTTTCACAGAGATCCTGTGTGAGAAGATACGTGTACCGGATAACTCCAAACTGCTCTTCTTGTCTGCCGGACTGACCCCGGGGTCACTGACAACGTACAAATGTGTCCCTGGATACACCATAGCGACGGGCAGCAACGAGACCCGATGTACACCAGAGGGACAGTGGGCCAGTCCCCTGCCTAATTGCACAAGTACGTCGCAATTTGCGTTCAACTGTGCGGTGTCTTTGCGACACGTTGAACCAAATTCTTACAACGTTTGCGCAACGTAACCGTTTCATTTTCGTTATCATTTCGTCTTTTTTGTTTTTGCTAAGTTTGAACATGTTTGACAAGCTATTGACATTATTAGTTTACTGAATATTCACGCTTATATAACTATAATATGTCATTCCATAAAACAAGCAAAACATGCGTCAGTGATTTCATAGATAATATATTTTTTGCATGTTGTATTTTGGACTATACAGTGTACAGAAAGTATCATTATTGGTTACGTATAATACAATCATAGTATTTACTTTAGAAAAACGTTTAAATATTTTGGCTTACTAAGAATGTTTCCAAATTTGTTCTTAGTTTATGTGCAGCAGCACAACGAAAACATTTTGTCCATGTTTCTTGCAACATACTGGGAGGTTAGACTTTTGTATTGTAAGAACAAACTGGCTGGCTTGCTTTGTTTATCGTAAGAACAAACATCCTGGCTGGCTTTGCTTATCGTAAGAACAAACTGGCTGGCTGGCTTTGTTTATCGCAAGAACAAACTGGCTGTCTGGCTTTGTTTATCGTAAGAACAAACTGACTAGCTGGCTTTGTTTATCGTAAGAACAAACTGACAGGTGGCTTTGCTTCGTGTAAGAACAAACTGACCTTTAAATTGCAAAGCAAGCATTTATATAAACATACGTATCTCGGGATTAAAACTCGTTTACCGAAAATGTTTATAAACACTTCTGACAGAGATCGACTGCGGCACTCCTCCGGCCGTGTCTAACGCCCACACCGAGAATCTGACGGCAACAACGTTTATGGCCACGGCGCAATATGACTGTGACGAAGGCTACAAGGTGGACGTCATCGGAGCTCCTCTCGTCTGTGGCAAGTCGGCGAGTTGGTTGGGAGAACCAGTTGTTTGCAGCGGTAGGTGTTTGTGTTAACAACAGTGTTGTAGAGCACATTTGTGAATAACAACAGCCAGCCATGTCCTCTAGTTCTTTGTCGAATATTTATTATAGGATAATATAAGAACATTCCTTGTATCTGATTCGAGCGTGCGTTTGGTTGTCTTCGCCATAGACCACAGACAGTGAACAACTGTTATATCCATCCACTGTATTTTCTTTCTAGTCATACTTACACCTTGTAATATTATTTTATTATATAAGTTCTGTCTATTTTTAAAATGCATTAAAATGCTTAATTTGAACATAGCAAACACACATGCACGCACGCACGCACACATGCGCACACTCATGAGAAACTATAATTATTTTATTAGAAATACAATGCGAGATCCCAGCAACGCCAGCAAACTGTTACGTCGAAGCGAAGTCACTCAGCTACAGATCGAAAGTCTCATATAAATGTCACAAGGGATTCGCTATGACATCTGGCGACAAACATCGCACCTGCCAATTAGACGGTTCCTGGAATGGAACAGAACCAACTTGCGCCAGTAAGTGAGAGTACACACCATTGTTATTGATGTCAGTACACCTTTCCAGAGAGATAGGTACGACTTTCTGTCGTTCTCTTGGTGACGCCATTAATATAATAATGTTTTACTGCACAACAACATTTCCGTCATTCTAAATAATTGTGAATGTTTGTTGAGAACCACCAGGAACTACATGGCGGACTCGCGTACACTCGCACACACTCACACACACTCGCACACATTCGCACACACCCACACACACTCTCATACACTCGTGCACACTCGCGCACACTCGCACACACTCGCACAAACTCGCACACACTCGCATACACCCACACACACACACACGCATACACCCGCACATACACACACATGCACACACCCGCACACACTCGCACATACCCACGCACACTCGCACACACTCGCACACAGTCGCACACACCCGCACACACTCGCACACACCCGCACACACTCGCATACAGTCGCACACACTCGCACACACCCGCACACACTCGTACACACCAAAACACACACGCACACACTCGCATATACTCGAGCACGCACGCACACAGACACACGACCACACACAGTTAGTGATAACAACTTCTCTTGCAGTTATGCGGTGCAACGATCCTCCTGCAGTGACCAATACAACCTGGTGCGTCGATAAGAAATCGTTCGAACAACGAGTCATCTACAAATGTCTGCCCCGTTTCGAGCTCGTGTCTGGAGAGTTGGCGAAGGTCTGTTCATCAGATCTTCAATGGACAGGCGATGACCCCTTCTGTGTCGGTGGGTTTAGCAGCATCTATATAGTACTTTACCACTTGAAGTTTCATTTACTCAAGGAACTATTGCTGCTATTGAGACAAGAATACGGTATTATCTGTCCAGTATTATCAAGGATAAATGTAACGTTCTTTTTAGAATTATATGTCAAGCAGCGATAAAATATCAAATATAGTTTTGCATGCTACACCTCTGGTCATGATTCGTCTGTTTTTTTTTCTACTTTAGCATGAGAGATTGTGTTGTTCCGAATTAACTGATATCATATGCACGTCCTGCGCGTTCTGTTCACGATATCATGCTTAACGGTCTTGGTCTGCTGGTTTGAGCTCTGGTCCCCGAGGATCAAGGCGCTGTAGAAGTTCTATCATTATCATCATTACCATTATTACAAATGTTCTGCTTTTCAGAGAGCACCGGAGACTGGGATTTTGTGATCAAAGAGGACGAACCGAAGACGCCGAAGGAGAAGATGATGGCGAAGATCGGCTACAAGGCGTCGGACGATAAATTGGATCACATGGCCACTGGAATCGTCGCGTCTGTGCTGCTGGTCATCTCCATCGCCTTGGTGGTCGCCCTCGATAGTCCGCTGCTGTACGCCCACCTCAAGATGATGAGGAGGAACGTCTCCTACGGCATCAGGAGGTTCCAGTGCCGAGCTACCGTTTTTCCCGAGAGCCACCACGCCGCCGTTGACCGCGATAGATAGGAGGGCGGGCTACGTCACGTCACGTCCCTTCTACTGCGTGTCTATGCCACAGTAAATAAGATATCAAACGCAGGGACATGAAAAGGAAACCTGTCGTGGACTCACTAACTCCAAAGAAGGAAAACTCTGAAAATGGACAACCACTCCTATGTTAGCGCTAGACAGGGCTGTCTGGGGTAAATGTCATAAGTCACAGTGGATGACGTAGATAAGCCAATCGTCGAATCCCAACCAAGCTGCTGACTGCCAATTGTCATGACTTATGGTAAGGTAGGCCAAAGCTAACTTTTATTTTGAGGGAAAGAGTGTCTTGAAACAATGCCAGAAAGACCTGCCACATCGAATAGACATCCCGTATGGAATATGGGTCTTTGTGAATTGGGAAGTGTAAGTCTGTATCTCGTTTTGTACGGATGTGTGTCACATTTAAAGAAAAATGATGATAAAGTACATATTATCTTGTGATTATCACACAAGTATGAAATCAAAAGAAAAAGTACAGCGGTCGCAACACATATAATTTTGCTGCTTGCATTGGAAGCAAGCAGACAGTTAGGCAAATTTCCAAATAACCTATCATCTGATAAATGGCGACATTGGTTAGGAATCGAAATAATACCGGCCGATAAAAGAAATAAAAAAGCTGTTTATTCTACACTTATTTACATCATGGCAGCTTCGCCACCGAAAAACCGAGACAAATGCTCCGGCAAATTCCACAGCCATGGGTTGGTCGTGTAAACCGCTGAAACGGACATCATAAATTCTACTGACTGAATATTGCCACTTGAATTGTGTTTATGATGTGTTATTGCTGTGCATTAGTAGTATAGCAGATGACCCTGATAATAATAGTCTATTTTTGGTGTGTGAAACTTCCACCACACTTTCACCCCACTTCCACCCCATTCTGGCTGAGGCAGGTGACGCAAGTAAGACGTCTGCAGATGTCCGTCTTGGATTGTCTATTCGAATGCGAATCGGAGATCCTCTTTAACAAGACCCTAGGAAACCACACCCTTAATGATTGACCCATTGTACCAGCGTAACGAAATGTACGCTAAGGAAAGTTATCTTTGAACATTCATAAGACGTACTGCATTATATTTAGAACATCCAACAGAAAATATATTGCTTGAGATTAATGATAATACTGTTAAGCAAGTATCTTCTACAATATATTTTTCGGTGTCACTATTGATAACAAACTTAATTGAGCTGAACGTATTAACCAAGTTAAATCATGAGATCATGCTTGGTCACTTTGTATTACGCGTTTCTATTCCTACACCTGACCTATTGTACGGAAATGTGGTGAGGAAGTGCATTTGATACAAATTGTTCTAGCATTGCAAAGGTTAAGAAAAAACGGCAAGAATGCTTGTCTCAGCTAATATATCAGCCCATACAAAGCTTATTTTTAAATTGCTAAATATCTTTACGCTTATACAACTTTATCTACTGAATACAAATGTTTATGTATAAATACGACAGTGGTCTTCTACCTTCCATTTTTACAGTATGTTTAAATATAATAAATATGTTCACAGTTACAATACAAGACAATCTACACAAATACAAATTTATGGAAACTTTAGAAATACGCCTGCGTTCTATAAGAGTCAAAGGTGTTACAATTTGGAATTATTTTAACACAACACTAGAGTTGATTAGATATTCAATAATGCACTACAAATGTATATTAAAACAATTATATTACATAATGATGTTAACATGTAACACAATCACAATTAGTTTTCTACACCTGCACGCTGTGTTAGTTTATTACTAAGATATGTGAATATATATTGAAATATATACTAGGGATCATAACATTGTACAATGTTCTTCCCCTATTGTTCTCTTTATGTTATTAGATAGGATTTCACTCTGATTTGTTCTGTACGTATAAAGAGTTACAATAAATTTGAATTGAACTGATATCAAAACATATGTTTGTATTCAATGTGAACACATTGAAGAATTAATGCTATTTTCTCGACTTGGTGCAACATTCTATTTTAGAAAGTCACTTTGAATAGTTTAACTTATCACCTATAAGCTGAGTCTGTTTATAACTGTATTACAAACTGATTTGGTTTAATAAACTGTCTTGATTGATTCATCGATCCTCATTAGATCGTGTTATCAATCTTTCTAGGTGAACCACCTTAAACAATAATAAAAACACACCCTTTCAACTAAATTTGTACAGCTACCATTAATAGATGCATTTTATATGGAAATATGAAACAATTATCGCGATGTTATCGACTGGTGCAACACAATTGTTGAGAAAGTTATTTTGAGTCAACCATCTGTGACAATACAAAAGTCCCTGAACACAACTAACACCATCGTACAACGTTCCCTTTTTGGCCTGAAAATCAAAACACAAAAAAGAGAGAGTTGCAGTCGTGTGTTTTAATGAACCAAAACCATTTACATGTATTTTCAAACGAAGCGTATAAGCATGTATGCGTGCGTGCGTGCGTGCTTGCGTGCGTGCATATATTTGCACGCAGGCACCCATTGAAAGTGCATTCAGTTATGTTTCTGAAATGTTCAACAAACATCGGGACTGCTCAACTTAAAAACAAGTTTCAATAGCATGTATATCCATTATACATTGAACTCAAACACAATGCTATTGAAATAAGTAAACGTTGACATGTAAATAATAACTTACATAGAAATATACAACAAAAACAATCATATTTGACTTAACAGAAACAACCAGCTTAGCCAACATTCAGATAATGGACTGTTCTGGGCACTGAAAATTTTTCGACACAAGCAAAACTAACAATCGTCCAGGTTAAATACGGGGTAACGACCACCGCCATTGAGGTGACCGACCCCCGGATGACGGCTGTCCAGGTTAAATACGGGGTAACGACCACCGCCATTGAGGTGACCGACCCTCGGATGACCGCTGTCCAGGTTAAATACGGTGTAACGACCACCGCCATTGAGGTGACCGACCCCCGGATGACTACCGTCCAGGTTAAATACGGGGTAACGACCACCGTCATTGAGGTGACCGACCCCCGGATGACTTCTGTGAGACAGTAGCTCGACTCCGGAGCTTCCTCACTCAGTTTCTCTTCACCATCTCCTTGAGGTCGACATGGAGAACATCGAGGGCGAACAATTAGGCGACGGATGCATGCATCACATTGTAAACAAGATTGTTTTTATCTTAATAAAATGTTTGTCTTAATACACGTTAATACACACATATATGGCAACTTTTTGTTTTCAGTAGTGTACAATCATGACTTCTTCCGTGCAACAAGTACACACAAAAACGCTTACTCCTGGGGTCGATAATTTAATTTAATTGCATATAAAACACTTAAACGTCTCGACTGACAGCCCTTTGCTCTGACCATTAGACCACCGCTTCCCACAGGTGACGTGACGTAGGCCGGCCTCCTATTTATCGCAGTCAACGGCAGCGTGGTGGCTCTCTGGAAAGACGGTAGTCCGGTACTGGAACCTCCTCATGCCATAGGAGACGTTCCTCCTCATCATCTTGAGGTGGGCGATCAGCAGTGGACCATCGAAGGCGACCACCACGGCGATGGAGATGACCAGCAGCACAGACGCGACGATTCCAGTCGCCATGTGATCCACTTTATCGTCCGACGCCTTGTAGCCGATCTTCGCCATCATCTTCTACTTCGGCGTCTTCGGTTCGTCCTCTTTGATCACATAGTCCCAGTCTTCGGTGCTCTCTGAAAGGGACGCACGCTCTCTTTTAATAACTTCGTCGGTAGTGTTCAGGTTTGGTCAGAAAATGAAAAATATCAGTCTTTCTTCATAAGGAAATTAGCAATACATCCCTTCTACTTAAAGTAGTAGCAATTTGAATTAAATGAGCAACTGTTTGGATATGACATGTATGGGTGTAACGGTGTGATAATTTAAGATTTCTGTCAAGAAAAACGGCAATCAATGGGCAACTACGTCAAGGAGACGACGTCACGAGAAGTAGAAAAGTACCAGTCATAGAAATGTCTACCATAAATCGACAACCGCAATAAAAGTATGACGTTTATATACGTGGGCTTAAACTGTATGTTCGCTAATATTATGTGAAAATAAATGACGTTACAATAAATGTGGTGTGTGTTTCATAAGTGTAGGATATACTAGCGACTAAATCTAGACGGTAGTGTCACCCGACACCGTGTCATGTTTCATGGGGACAAACGGGGTAATATCCCATTGCATCCCTTGGCAACCGACACCAACTGATATCGTCGCAAAAGTCTGTGAACGCTTCTTCCACAGCCGAACAGCGCAGTCCGGCGCTATCACCGTGACCCCCTAATTCTAAACGAACTTAGTGCTCTTTCCGGGATCGTATGCCTAATATATGCACCCCCTAGCGGTGTTTCTGGAGTATCGACGAAGTCAGTCACCATAAGCATTTCTTCATCTGCCAAACTGATTGATCTCACCCGGGATACTCACCGACACAGACGGGGTCCTCGCCCGTCCACTGGAGGTCTGATGAACAGACCTTCGCCAACTCTCCAGACACGAGCTCGAAACGGGGCAGACATTTGTAGATGACTCGTTGTTCGAACGATTTCTTATCGACGCACCAGGTTGTATTGGCCACTGCAGGAGGATCGTTGCACCGCATAACTGAAAGAGTTCATTATTAGAATGTCGTTATTAATGCAATGGTTATCATGTTGTTATTAATGCAATGATTATAATGTTGTTATTAATGCAATGATTATCATGTTGTTATTAATGCAATGATTATCATGTTGTTATTAATGCAATGGTTATCATGTTGTTATTAATTCAATGATGATCATGTTGTTTGGATGATACATTAAAGTCTATAAGTCCCTTCTACCTGGTGTCTATGCCAGGTAAAGTAAACCATCCCACACAGGGAATAAAATTATGGGTAACCTGTGGTGGACTAACACCAGAGTGGTATGTGCACTGATAATTATAGTTACCGGCCAGCATGCACTATTAATTTAGAATAGCAGAAATGTCAATGTAAAGTAAACGCATTACCATTTTAACGTCATCACCAAGATAACGCCGTAGGGGAGACCGGGGCTAGTTGTTACAATTTTCAGTTAAAGTAATGTTTTTGTGAAAGCTACGTTATATGCATTATTTATGTTAACGTAGACATTATATGTATTATTCATATTAATAAAAAGCACCACACCAATGATATTCCATATTGTTGTTAGGCAGATATGTAATAACTAGCCCCTTAAACGGGAAACGTTGTTATATCATACAGGGCACGTTGTTACAGCAAAGAACATGTGGATCACAAAGCAAATGTCATCGTACATGTTACTGTTATTATATTAATTTGATTATACACAAGTATACATCTCATACACACTGTGCACAACAATGCAGGTGTTCACAGCTTCGTATATTAAGTTGTTCATGTTTGTAAATGGAATATAAATTAATGAATGGAGCATAACATAGTTAATTGTAATATACCTGTAATGCGACTCATGCTCTGTAGAATGACACACGCACGCACGCATACACGCACTCACACCTACATTTCACGGCATCGTGCAATATTTATTAATTACTCAAATAGGGCTGTGCCATAAAGAATTAACAAGATTTATTAAGATTGCCATTCGAGGCAAAAACACATAGATGGCAAGTGGACAAGGAAACCATTGGCTTATCGAGAGTCCAACAAATTTTCATCTATGTGTAACACGCCCATCTGAGATATTTGTCAATTTAGTTTTTAAACAACTTTACGCTGCTAACTGCTTCAAATGTGAAACAAAGGTTAAAATAAATTTATCCCTTTCAGTCTTTGTCGGTACACAACTGCCTGGCTCAGCCATCGGTGCGAGCCGACCGAGCTTTGTTACAGTTGTAACCACTAGCCCCAATACAACTGTAACAACTTGCCCCAAACACAATTTTTTGCAGTTTAACGAACGTCGTCAATAACAAATCGTGAATTTCAGTTTCACGTTTACACGTCATAACCTTACATTACACAGAATATATGTGTAAAGTTTCATTCACTAAACTTAAAAAGTGAGTGCGTGAAATAATATTATGTGGGCATACCAAAAAAGTTTTACTTAGTTAAAAAGACGTTTTTGTCCACATCTCGTAAATTGCATCGTCTTAACTTCTTAACCATTGGTGGAATTCCTACCAACTACTACCGATGATGACATCATATGTGTGCTTTGTTTTCGTAAAATGGCTCTGTACCAATGTGCCTCTGTATATAACTTGCCCCGGTCTCCCCTACCTATCTCTCCGGAAAGAAGAATTTACATTAAAAAAAATGGCATTTACTCTCACTTACTGGCGCAAGTTGGTTCAGTTCCATTCCAGGAGCTGTCTAATTGGCAGGTGCGACGTTTGTCGCCAGATGTCATAGCGAATCCCTTGTGACATTTGTAGACGATCGTTGATTTGTAGTTGAGCGAATTGGCCTCGACATAGGTGTTTACCGGTAGCGCTGGCATCGCGCACTGTATTTCTAAAGATAGACATTATGTTGAGTAGTGTGCGCTATACTGTAAACATACACGATTAAATATACACAACATGGCCTAGCTTCAGTTATTAATAATTAATTTGTAAAACAATTACATCAAATTGTTAATTATATTAATGCAATTTACCAAAGAGGTGGAAGAACATCCCACTTTTTTATGAAGCTACTCCTAAAGGTGATGTTATGTGGTGTTCCAATACATCTAGCAAATCAGCAGTTGTTTGTTAGAAAGTAATAGTCTTACTTTGTGTTAGAATCATCGGCCATTCACACAGTTAAGCCTCCTTCCACAGACATTGATGCGGCCATTGTGTAGCAATGTTAATGGTATAAAATAGGTTTTAGAAAACATACACCTACCACTGCAAACCAGTGGATCTCCCAACCAAATCGCCGACTTGCCACAGACGAGAGGAGCTCCGATGACGTCCACCTTGTAGCCTTCGTCACAGGCGTATTGCGCCGTGGCCATAAACGTTGTTGCCGTCAGATTCTCGGTGTGTGCGTTAGACACAGACGGAGGGGTGCCGCAGTCGATCTCTGTCAGAAGTGTCAATATGCATTATATATATATATATATATATATATATATATATATATATATATATATATATATATATATATATATATATATATATATTTTAACGTTTAGTTCACCTATATATATATATATATATATATATATATATATATATATATATATATATATATATATATATATATATATATATATATATATATATATGTATATATATATATACATACATACATACATACAGCGGAACCTCACTATTAGGGCAAAAATGATCATAGTAGCGAGGTGACCTATATGTATATATATATATATATATACATATATATATATATATATATATATATATATATATATATATATATATATATATATATATATATATATATATATATATATATATATATATATATATATATATATATATATATATATATATATATATATATATTTATTTTTTATTTGTATATGAACTATTTTATTTGTATATGAAATATTTAATTTGTATATAAACTATTTAATATATGCTGAACTCTCGATTACAGTATCTGTATGTCATTTACTTGAGGGAGGTCACTGTTAATAGGCTTCTTCTAAAAGTCGCCATTATATCCGTTTAGCATGCTGCAATTTTACTGCCACATTGAGGTTAAACATTATAATCGACAAATTAACTACATCTTTAGAGTATTATGTGTGTTAGTGTGTGCGTGCGTGCGTGTATTCGTTTGTGTGTGTCCGCGCGCGTGTGTGCGTGTGTGTGAATATGGGAGTATGTTTTTCATGTGCATGCGAGTGCGTGCGTGTTTGTATAATATTGTGACGTACTTCTGCACTGAGGCAGGGGACTGTGCCACCGACCCTCTGGTGTACATCGGGTCTCGTTGTCGCCCGTTACTATGGTGTATCCAGGGACGCATCTGAATGTTGTCAGTGACTCCGGGGTCAGACCGCCGGATATGACGAGCAGTTTCGAGTTCTCCGGAACACGTATCTTCGGACACAGGATCTCTGGAAGATATATTGCCGTTACAGCCTTTACGAATATTTAATTTATATACACCAACTGTATGATGTAAATAGTTTAAATCTAAACCCAAAACCTTGACATTCGTGCTCCTTTTCAATCATCCCGTGAGTCAATTAGGAATCGTCGTGTACCAAAACTGCACAGTTTTTACCATATTATCTGTGTGGCTTTGATGTCACTTCCATTTGTTCCCAGTAGTTCTTGTCACACAGTCCTGCCTTATCAGCGTGGTGACCCTTGGTGAGTAATACATCTACGCTTATAGTGAATGTTCTGTGACTAGTGTCCAGGTGTGGAGTCCTGAAAGACCACCTTCCATTGTAATAAGAGAAAAACATTTTCACAAAGGGTACCATACCAGTCATGACATATTGAAAATAAAGCACTTTTTATTGTCAGAATAGGCGCAAAGGTACTGTGGTCGATGTCACATAAAAACACTTTAAATAGTAAAAAAGTACAATTGTCCATAAAATCGAAATACACCAAAACAACATTGACAAACATGACCCATGCTAATTGTATAAGGTAACAAGACAAAAAGTGGGTAACTCATGAGGGACAAATGAACTGGCTGTGGAGTTATGTATTGTAAAATGCCACGTCATGATATGTGTTTACAAGGAACAAAATAAATATAAGTAGCCATTGGCTTGACCGACCTTCACAGACAGGACGCTGACCACTCCACGTCCCATCGACTTGACACATGCGGGAGAAGTCCCCGCCTGCTGCCCGGTAGCCCGGGGAACACCAGTAGGTGGCGCTGGCATGCACTGACAGTGACGGGTGTGAAACAGTGGCCCCCAACACTGGCATTGGATTGTTGCACAGCATTTCTGGAACACGTACACAAATGTGTACTTACGACTGCCAGTGTTGCTGTAACGCAGATTAGTATAATTATCTAATTGTTATGTCATCCGGGCATAAGGCTAATTCATAAAATAAGAGTGAACTTTTATTTATTATATATTTGTATACGATGTAATTCGAATTAACTTTAAACTGATTATATTAACACAACTGTCAGACTGAAAATTTAAATCAAGCAAAATATTGCTTAGTGAACAATCTCGATAATGACGCTGATTGTCTGTTGGCGCTTCACGCAACGCTTCAGGCAACGCCTACACAACATTTAGTGGCGGCAATGCGTAACAACGACACCACGCCTCTGAAGCCAGACTCTCTTCTCGGCGAATTCACGAGAGTCGGATAAGCGAGACTACCAACAATACAACTCATGACTCTGTTTTACCAGATACAACATGTGGGTAGAATATTGTCGTGCTGCAATGGTGATTGAACATAAATGAATATATATATATATATATATATATATATATATATATATATATATATATATATATATATATATATATATATATATATATATATATATATATATATATAATGAATCAATTATTTGGTTGACAAAAAGGTAAACCAAACAATTTAAGTATTCCTATGTTAAGTCAATGATTCACGACACACACGTTCACTGACGGACTGACTAAATGACAGACTCACTCATTCACTCACTCACTCACCCACCCACCCACCCACCCACCCACCCACACACTCACCCACATACCCACCCACTCACTCACTCACTCACTCACTCACTCACTCACTCACTCACCTTTACACGTCGTCGGCACGCCTGACCAGTCTCTAGTCCACAGACAAGTCCTTATGATGCTGCCGGACACGTAGCGGTAGCCAGACTCGCACTCCAGAGTCATACTGTCGTCCAACTGGTCACCGGTCTGGTTGACGATGACCACGTGGGCAGTGGGAATGACCGGACATGTGATGGCTGCAGTAAACATATGTATGACCTTATATAAACTTGTTGAATAATGTGCGTGTATGCATACATGCGTGCGTGCGTGCGTGTGTGAGTGCGTGCGTGCGTGCGTGTGTCCACCACCTGTTTGACATCAATCCAAGACTTCCACCCCAGGTCTTGTTTGTCTTTTTCCACAGTTGTTACGTCATGTTGTCTTTGGTGACCCACTTTTCGTTTGCCTTCAGTCGTCCATGTAAAACTTCTCAGGACTGCTCGATCCAGTATCATCTTGTTCTGTGCTTATCTTCTATACTTTGGTCTTAATTAGAATATTTTCATTTGACAATACGTACGGCTAACTGACCACCAAATGTTCTTTTGTTCGTTATTACCATAACTAGAATTTACATGGCAATCTGATTTTCAAACCTGCTTCATCCACATACTGTTTTAGACCCCTGCGTGGATCAGCTACGCACTACTCACGCGCCCGACCGGGAGGCAACCTCGGTCTCGTGTGCTAGAACCACTGGATTAGAAATAGAGATGACCTCTCTGCGAGTCCACGACATTGACGTCTGTGTGGGATATTTTATTTCCCCGGGCAGATACACCAGGTAGAAGGGACCAACGGCATTTGATGACTCTTTCGAAGGACACAGGTAAAGTGGGGGTGAACGAAATTGTCCAAGGAGAAATCGCCAAGGAATCGAACCACCGTAATTTCGATGGACAATCGGGTGCTCTAACCACCAGACCACCGCCCCATACCGCTCAAACAAGAAACCACCCTGATTCACTCACGTTGACATTTGATGGTGACGTCTGTCCACTGACCCTGTGTTGTGCACGAGGACCGAGTAGTGCCAGACGTGAGTCGGTAGCCTTTCTCACAGACATAGTCCGCCCGACCATTCGTCCCCTTTCCCGACTCCTCCACTAGTGTGTGCAGCGGCTGCGGCGGGGCGCCACATGTCACCTCTGCAACGCCATCTTATATATTAGTGTTATTTATCTTTTGTAAATATAAAACTGTCTCAACTTCTTGTGCTTCTTACTAAAGTTCCGATTGTTGTATTGTATTTGTCGGCTGGGATGACGGATACACTAAGTTTAGGTGTTCTTTCAGTTTACGACATTCGCACACGTGGACATATAAACGACTAACTAAAATATATGTCGATAGGAGACGCGAAGTCGAACGTAAAAAAATAAACTAGTTTCTCGTCCGAACTTTTTTTAAAGGAAGAGGGAGGCCCTTATAACTTATAAGCTGATTATTTAGTAATTTTTTCTATTAGTTTCAAAGATGGCCACCATGTCTTAGATGCTAACATACTGTGGTTGATTAAAAGACAAGCTGTAGTTTTTTCGATGCAATATGGAACATGCCATAGATGTATATTACTATATAGCTTGCCATTCCATTATCAGATACATTACTTTTTAGCGGGACTGGCAGATGAATAGAAACATTTACGTAAATGTAACATTGCACAATATACCTGTTACATTGGAAAACTACTTAAACTGACTAGAAACAAACAAGAAGCAAACGCAATGTTGAATGTATTTATGAATGTCATGTGTAGGTTTGGCCATGATTTCATTAGTTTGTATCACAGGCATACAACTGAATGGCATTTAATAAATGCCATTGATACTGATTGAGACTGGAATTATATAAGTGAGTCTGTAAAGATTAATGCAAGGCATCATCATTCAAATCTTATTTTAGACTCTGTAGAATGCACATACATCCCTACACCTTGTGTGATGAATAACGAGTGAACTGAAAGATTATAACAGTACTTCATACAGCAAGTTTTTTACAAAGATTTCTTCACAGAACCAAAAACTTTTAAAAATAATTTATCATTAGTAAATAAAAAAGGAGGCGTAGACAGAAAAGGAAGTGGGCGGGGACAAGAAACTAGTTTCTTTTTTTACTAGGCCTTATCACATTATTTTATGTCATGTTTTGCATTTTGACGTTTTGCCATCTTAGTGTCTGCTAAAAAAATGGCTAAACAAAATCTCATTTTGCTAAAGAAAATTTGAACCTTTAGCCAAATTGGCTTAACAGATTTTAGGCCCAGCGCTAGCGTAGCTCACAATTACTCTAAGTCTAAAACTAGCCAGTTCACCTACACCATCTCAAACCAGCCGATTTCTCGAGTAAATTCACACCCAGACCTATAGGCATAACAGGGTTTTTGTTAAGTGTGGTTATAGCAGGGACCATGAACCCCAACGCAGGGACCACTTATCATGCTCAGCCTGTGGCCGAGTCATTACATATCACAGACCATTGTGGATACATGAGGAACTTATATATATATATATATATATATATATATATATATATATATATATATATATATATATATATATATATATATATATATATATATATATATATATATGGTACCTGCGTTTTAGGATGTAACAGAGAATGTAGGACAAGTTCTATGACAACAATTTTTGCAAGTTGTGCACATTCCTTTATTAGGTAAACAACATATTAAAAAATTTCAAGAGCTTAGTTTATATAGCAATAGAAAATTACTATTTTGCCTAATCACCTTTTTCTCCCAAATAGGCCAATAATGCCCATACACATGTTCATGACCGCATAACAAATTAATGAAAATATTACGTATTATCGCACAGCAACAAATAGCAAAGGTTACTAATAGTACCTTGTTGACATGAACATTGGAAATGGTCGTGTGTCCGAACTTAGTGCATTTCCAAATTGAAAAAACCCACAAAAACTTAATAATTGTTAAAATGCACATCGTTTGCCACAATTGGTCACATAATTGTCTTGCTTTGGTGTTTGTTAAGGGTGGTTATTCAAGGTTGATTTGATAGCACTTACTTCTTTATGTCACACATTTTTTAAAAAGGAAGCGACACCAAATATAATCAATGTCATAAACAGTATAGTAACATAGGCAAGAATCGTTGCGCAGAGCCAGTCGCTATACGTAATATAATATGCCGTTTTAAAAAAATCAGAAGAAACTTTGCCTAAGACATCCATATTCTAAACCACTAACAATTATGTCATCGTTGCAGTGCAAACAAATTGTTAGAAAACTTGTTTTTTAATTAAAAAATTACGATTATCGAACTACACAAATTATTATGTACTAGTCTATGACTATGACCCATTCCTAGGGCTTTGGCTATAGCAGATGGTGCAGCAACCGGCATACAAGTAATTTTTTATAAATACACATAGTCAAATAGTCCGTAGAATTGTGGATAATTACTGTGCCATAATATGCACATGAGAGCGAAGCAATACTATGTTTTGTCCGATATCTCAAAAACACCTCGTCGTCACTTGATCCCTTTTACCATTTCATGGCAGTATATTGTATAGTGCCAAACTAGATCTCTAGTAGGGCCTAGGGGTTCGCCACGCACCAGCAGCGTACGCTGACCAGTTCCGTAAAACTCTGACAATAATGGAATATTCAGACGCCATTAAACGATAATGTTGGCCTAGTTCACTAACTATAACATTTCTCGATATGCTTTAACAAACGTTACCTTTTCTTTAAAAAAAAGCACTATGGACGACTGTCTCTTAAACATCTTATTTTGCTGAACCAGGGCCGCTACGGCATGGTTGCCGATCTGTCCGCTACACGTGACGTGGTTGCCGATCTGTCCGCTAGGCGCATGGCTGACTGTCTGGGCACGGACCACAGTCACTTTTCCCATAAACGACCATTATAACGTTCTTGCGCCTACATTGAAAATTTATCCTACAGTTTTTTTTTTATTCATAACAAACGACAGACCCATTAAGACACCTGGTGTGTAAAATTCGTGAAAATGACATACATCCTTTTCGCACAAATTGTTTCAATGCATCACGCCCCTGCATTTCTGCCATGAAATTCCCTGGTTTCCAAAATATGAGTACATCCTGCCTAACAGCCACTGTGTCCTTACGCAACTGGTATACCTACTGACAAATGGCATCATTTCAAAGCTTAGATGCTACTGTGCACAAAAACATCACTTCCACTCACTCATCCACACAATTTCTGCTCTCACAAATAAACCCTAACTGCACAATTAATTTTTTCCTTGGGACTCTTTGGATTCTGACTGTGGTCCGTGCCCGTCTACTAACCACGAACCACAAGTAATGCTACGAATTGTGGGAAGTAAATATGCTTTGGCGACGCATAAAATGTCTGTGGGAATGATTTAAAAACGGCCATTTATTAAAGCAAAATGACCTTCGTTGACCGGCGCTGTTTTGTTGCCACATGTCATAATCATCAACAATCGCTGAACTCCCTGGGACGTCGAAGATGCAATGTTTAATGCAAAAGCGGGTCAGTCATTAGCCGACGCAAGGGATAATAAAACTCGGCCTTCCTCTACGATAGCCGGGTATATGGATCGCCATGGCATAGCCGGGTAAATTTCCCGGGTCCAGGCTCTTAACAAAAACTCTGCATAATCATAGATTCTAAACTGTCCTGGACTAAGCTTGCATAAACCACTGCATCAAAATCTGCACAAACACTTGGCCTACTCAAACGAACACTCCCTCCAGCCAAACCAAAAGAAAAGGAGGCAGCCTATGATATGTTAGTAAGACCCAAATTAGAATATGGAGCAACAGCTTGGAATCCACATACCCAAAATAACACTGATACCCTGCAGAAAATTCAAAGAAGCGCCGCTCGATTTGTCCTTAATGACCAATGATGTAGAACAAGCGTCACACACCTACAACACAAACTTGGCTGGCAGACATTAAAACAACGACGATTACAAAACCAACTTACTTTCTTCTACAAAAATAAACATAACCTCGTGAATATTTCTCTGCCATAACATCTTATAGTCCCATGCATATATAGCCTAGGCATAGCCATACACGAAACAGCGTTCCTGATAAATATATACAAATACAAGCACCAGGGCTGGGGTCAATTCCAAAGGAATTGGAACTAATCAATTAAATTCCAAGTCCAAATCCGGAATTGGAGCGGAATTGGAATTGAAAGATTTTTAATGAGAGGAATTGGAATTGAAATTTTTTTAATAAAAGGAATTGGATTTGGATTTGGAATTGGAATTGAATGGAAAGGAATTGAGCATCTGATTTTTGTGTGACATCAACCAATATTTTTCTAGCCTGTTGTAGGCGGCTATGTGTATAATAATGCTATCAACTCATGCATTGAGGATCTGAAAACTGAAATCCTGTCATTCATGCCAGTATCTTATGATTTCTTTATGTTGCCACTTGCCAGCGGGTTCATGAAGGGTTCCAGACGGGCTTTAATAGAAACATCAAAGATATTTTCAACTGTTTACAGACCTGGGAAGTTAGCCCTTTTACACCCATGAAAAGACACTTATTGGCAGGCTACAGCCATGTGGTTGATCAATCAGTAATCACTGATTACTAATCAGAGATCAATGACCACTGACCAACAATACAAAGCATAGGCAAGCTAGCTGTAGCCAAATGTGTGAAAATGGTTTCCAACTTGCCAGTATAAATATGTGTTGCCTAACATGCATCATCAGAACAGTGTGCAACAGTCATAGTGTACAGGTCGGTCAATATGCCCCCTGTAAATTCGTCTCTCTTTGAACATTTTCTGAAATAATTTTTGTGGATTGCTCATTTCTATGTAACTTAATTACCATGTATGAATGTACATTACACATGTATGATAGTCATAATGATTATGCAAAGAATAATGACATGCTACATGCACATTAATCTTTCATTGTTGACTTTTGTCGTTATGTGGAGCGGGAGCGGGAGCGGGAATTTGGATTGAACGATTTTGAAAGGAATTGGAATTACTAAAAAGAATTGCAAAAAAAGGAATTGGAATTGAATGAAAAGGAATTGGAGCGGAATTGGAGCGGAATTGGAATTGATTGAAAGGAATTGACCCCAGCCCTGACAAGCACGCATCAACACATATGCATACTCCTTCAATCCTAGAGTCATAAGAGCCTGGAATCTACTCCCCACTGAAATAATGAGACTCCCCTCTATTCACCCCTTCCCACTAGCTGTGATCACCTTCTATGTTGCCCCTAGCTCCAGCTCACTTCATTTGCCTATAAGGAGGACATCTGATTTTAATCCACTTTTTAAATTGCATTATTTTGTTCAAAATGTATTATTTCCCACATTGATATGCACACCAAGCACCACACTCCTATGTTAGCCCCAAAAGGGGCTGTTTCAGTGTTTGGTGGAAGCAAACCATAGAGTTACATCATTAATCATCCCCCTATAAACAAGAGCGATAAGCCAGCTCACTGCAGTGAAGCGGGCGTGGACCACTGGCCAGCATTTCATTGCACGGCAGAAACAGTTGCATCCACTGCATGACACATGGGGTAGTACTGTTTATAGTGTGAACATAGCATGTTACAAATAGTTGTCTTACATAAGTAAGTGAGTGAGTGAGTGAGTGAGTGAGTGAGTGAGTGAGTGAGTGAGTAAGTGAGTAAGTTAATTTATTTCCTCCTCGCCATCATCATGTACAATATAAGCCTAAGGCAAACAAAAGCAATGAAGATGAGGTGGCTACCAGAGAAGTATAAACTTATCGGGCTAGTAGCCAGTGACTATGACACCAGGAACCAATTAACTTGAAGATTTGTCATTGTCATTTGTTCTTAATGGGACATGGCCACCAGACTGATTAATAATTTGGATGAGGGTGGTCCCAGCAGTTGTGTTATAAGTCTGGGCAGTTGGGTTGTTCATACTGGAATGAGCATCGTGCATTAGTGTTAAACTTTCCAAGACAAACATTTTAGAGGCTTGCTACAGACAGCTGTGGGACAACGAATATGGTTATTTCCTGTGTGGCTTACAGCTGTATGAATCGACAGAAGACACTGACAGGATTTAACATCTCGTTATTTTCAGGTAATTTATGTCGCAAATGTTTGTGCTGTGTTAGTGTATATGTGAATGAATGTAAGTTTCAAAAATGTTCTGAAACATCAATATATCACAGATACGTTTGTTTTTCTTGGGGGTAGCGTACATTAAGTGTTTCCCAGTAGTCACATTGATTGGGTGCAACATAAAATGTTATAGGGGTAGGATTCAGTTTTATAAATAATGTGTGCGTGCGTGTATGCATATTTGTAAATCGTTTTAAAGACTCTACTAGATGTCAGCTCATTAATAAGATTTTTTTTCTTTATTAAGTCATCTGCATTTAATGAGGCTCTCCCTTTTTGGTCGTCGTTTGCTTTTCATCGTTGTATGAACCACTATCATATAACTCATTCTGTACACATTGAAATATTCATTGCATTATATGCATTTGTTTGACAAACCACGTGAAAGGTTGCCTACTAAAACAATTGACAGCTTAAATGAGAGCACATTTCTTTACATGAGGCGTGTCCTTGGGCAAGTTGGCCAGATAACATTCGAGAAAGATCATGATCTGCAGGTGGAAATGGCTGTGATGAAGCATCTGGGGAATGTGTTGGAAGATGGGAAAAATATATTTGTGGGACCTTAGAGAAGAATGTTCAACAGGGCTTAATGACATTTTGACCACTTGCAGTCATTAGCTAATACATGTATAGAGCACTTCAGAAAGTTCAGTTTTGATCATGTTTAGTGGTGCTACTGTTATAGTTAATTGTTATGATATTTGATATACAAGGTGCATGGATAGATTGTGCACGTAATTACGGTAATAAGGTATTAGGTATATATAGCTATATAGTAATAATCTCTTATTAGTACTGTATATTTATAGATATATGATGAAGACTGGGTGCTCCAGTGGGTTCTTGCCGTGCAGCAGCATGAATGTCACTGGTCCATGCATCACTTTATCTAGGCAAAGTCAATCGCCCTACAATGTTTTTCTATCTGGCTGTTGCTACTAGTAGACGAAGAGTGGAGCGAAACATTTTGCCTACACTTAATCATGTGTCAACTGATAAGAGCTCAGCGGTCTTGTTTTACTAAAGGGTGTTCTATTTATATCTATGAAGCAAACCAAAGTCAAAGAAATTCTGCTCAGAAGTCGTTAATACTGTCACGGCTCGCTGTATTTTTGAGGGTTTAATTAAACATGCCAAATACCTAATAGATTTACCTGTGAAATCATCGTATATTTGCAAATATTTGACCGACAGACAGTTAGTTAATCCACGTGCGTATCACATGTCTGTTCGAGTCGTGTCCGAAGTAATGGACAGGGCGCGCCACCGTAAAGTGTTCAATTCCGTCTTTAGCCGTTGGTTGGCAGCACCGAAGACGAGGAGAAACAATTAGTTATGATATTATTATGAGTGAACGGTGATATCATTTGGAATCATTTTAAAAACCAGACTAAGGTTTATTAGCTATTCAATAATTAACTACTAATGTAAATTAACACAATGTATATTACATAAGGATGCTACTATATCAATTATTATAAAATACCGTATTGCTATACAAAAATCGGACAAAATACATTGGCATAACTGGTTCCAAATATTGGAATACTATCAGGGTTGACTGAATTACTTTTATTTTGTACTTGAGTAAAAGTAAAAGTAATTCACCTAAAAACTACTTGAGTAAAAGTAAAATTACTTTGTAAAAAAACTACTTGAGTAAAATGTAAA
Organism: Lamellibrachia columna; assembly: GCA_963662155.1. Taxonomy (NCBI): domain Eukaryota; kingdom Metazoa; phylum Annelida; class Polychaeta; order Sabellida; family Siboglinidae; genus Lamellibrachia; species Lamellibrachia columna. Next base: position 8,108,468 of record OY759275.1, read on the forward strand.
ACTAAAGTACTTGAAGTAAAAGTAGAACACTTAGAAATAACAACAGAATCATGAGTAATATTATATAAATTACACAACTTGCATCTGACAACTGTTTTGCAACCACTCTGCCTATAACAATGTGCTCCCAGACAGCCTTAACTGTTCAATCGGTCTGCCACCATTGAACAAGGTGCTCACTTGGATGCTTGGAAAATTACATTATCTTTAATGAGCTCTCACAACATCAAATAATTTCAGTTAAATACAGAACTTAATTAATTATGAGGCACAATCTGTCGTTTTATCTATCTGTTTCACTGAGGTTTGGGAGGAGCTAGACTGAACAGGATATGTATCCGCAGGTGTGATTGTATCTGAGTAGGTAGAGGGTCAGTCCAAAACTAGTAATAGCCTCTCAGGGAAACTGGTCAGAGGTAATACAACCTAGCACTGCCCATAGTAAAACTAACAAAGACATCTGATGCCTAGCTGATGAAGCCATCTGGCTTGTGAACCCCCACCTTCTCATGTCTTCCCAGACATGTCTTATCAGCTTACACAAACATTGAAACAACACAAATTTAGCAGACAGCTGTGTTGGTTACCTGGTACCAGCTGGTGCTAGAATTGATCAGAAGACAGAGCAGTGCAACAAAAGAATGCTGTTGCTAATTGCAATTAAAAGTGACCTGTCAGTGCCCCTGGTCCCTGTCTTTGATATTATTTATGGGTCAGCTTGAATAAGCCAATGCTGGGAAAAGATGCTGCCAAATGGCAGAGTATCAATTCTTTATTGTTTAGTTTTGTAGAGTAATCATTATTATGAATTTATTAAACATCTCAATATGAATTTTATTCGTGAAAGTAAAATGCTGTTTAATGCTAACGTAAGCCGGTGTGGCAATGCCAATGGGCGAAAATCGGTTCTCGTTCTCGATCCACGATGAGCGTTCGTTCACGAATATCAGAATTGTGCCAGTGTATGGGGATTATTTCATTGTCGAAATTGCAAATTTTAATATTTATAATACGTATTGGAAACTTACTGATTAATAGTTTATATGGTGCAACGGAGATATTTACATCGTGGTTTGAGATGATGTGATGCGCTATGACGAAGCAGCCAACAAAGTCCTGAATAAAAATATGCTGTGGACTAGTGATGAAGAAGAATGGGAAACAAAATTGGACGACCAGTATCTGTGCCAGCCTCACCACGGACTACAGGGTGAGCCCGCCCGCCCGCCCGCCCGCCCGCCCGCCGGCCCGCCCGCCCGCATTGAAATCACACGTACATTTACAGCAGAACACTGAATTCACACAACTGATGTGTACCTTTGTTTTTTTGTATAAAAGTGCTGAGAAAATTGTTTTAACCGGAATGATTACGTGTCCTCGATAGAACAACATGCATGTGTCGTTACAATTACGATACCAGAATAATTGTCGTTGATGGCGTTGACAAGTGTCAATGAGTGGAGCTGCTGAAGATTATCTGATGCAAACAGGACAGCAATGCCTGTTCGTTGCCAACTCTTCCAGCACAGACAAAAGACCACATTGCTTAATTGCTGTTTACGAGCCAGCATGCGGGCAGTTCTTGCATTTAGCATGTGTTACATAACAATCGATGCGAAGTGGTCTGTTTCAAAACACATGGTTTGTCTATAGCACACACTGCGTGCTTCACGTGGACTTCTCTGTAACAGATGATTTCAGCTAAATCGGTTGAAGTGCGTTGCGTTGACAGCCAGTCAGACGAAATAGGTGAAAAAGAGGTGATACGAAACAGCTACTACGAAAACAAACGGTGCATCATAAACAGCGACTTTATGACCTAACAGAATGCGGAATACCACCGAAGAAGTGTCACTGATTTGAACACAATTTCGGCCTCGATTCTCTAGGTTTGTGAATAAACGTTATTTGGCTTTGTAGATCAATAATATATATTCTGTGGAATACACATATTTGATATAGTATTAATGTTGATACATATGCCGTTTCTGCTCGGATTCTACAAACAATTGGCCATTCATATGGAGTTATGATTAATGTATTGGGACACGTTAATTACTAGTGACAACTATATTTCTCTTCTTCTGATGCAACTCATGATTATGTATTAACCGCTTCCAAAATGTGACTAGATTGTGGCCGCACTGGAGAGTTCTAGTGATGTAGCCCTAGTACGAGTCTATATTAGGTAGAATGTCGGATTTGCGTAGTTTAGCAGGTTCATGTAGGCCCTATGTTGAATGGATATATTATTTGTTCTTCAATTGGATGGAGACGACACACTTTCTAAGCATTTGACTGATTGTTGGCTAACGTAACTGTTGTGCGCATTTGTTCCACAAAGTAACGGCGATGGGAATGATTATATTCATAGATATTAAACAGATAATACCATTTAATACAACTGTTCGATGATACTGTAGACAAAATAATAAACTTTTTCACGTGTAGTGTGTTGCATTCCCAAGGTGCTGTGCTGGCTACGACGGGGGCTGTTGTTTTTTTACACTTTCTAAGAATTTTGACTGACTATTGGCTAACGTAACTGTTACGCGCATTTGTTTCACAAAGTAACGGCGATGGGAATGAATAGATTCATAGATAATAAACAGATAATGCCATTTAATACAACTGTTCGATGATACTGTTGGCAAAATAATAAACGTTTTCCACTTGTCTTATGTTGCATTCCCAAGGTACAGGTTATTGATGACAGTTAACGGGCCGACGTTGTTGTTGCATCTTAGAGTGAGCACTTCCTGCGCATGCGCATAATTTCCACCACTGAATCTGCATAATTAAATATCAATAACATAGACTAGTAATATTACTGATGCATGTTATACATTTTGCTGTATTACAACTTGAACTAGGTCATATAAGAAACATTCTAATGAATAAATTGTTTATTTAAATGTTGTTATAACAGAAAAAACGTAATCAATCCCAAGGACTGGATAGCGTGCTGTATAATAACGTACCTTTACTTGAGGTCTTCTTACAGGTGTTGCTGTAGCCAGAAACAATTTTGATGGACCGAGAGTAAACAGTATCAAGGGTCACTTCAATCGGATCGCTGTTGCCTATCCCCACTTTGTGCGTTTGCACAGGTAGGTGTCATAATGTCGAATTTCTGCGAATTGCGATTATATGAACTATTTTCCTGGATATGGTTATGTATATGTTACAGTGTAAATAGACGGATGGCATAAACAAGTTATGCAATAATAGTATCCAAGTGTGGTGTGGGAGCCCACATTGGATGTTTATTGTTAGGCGTGGGGCATGATTATGCAATAATTGTACTCATGATGTTTTTGCTTTTGGCGTGGTACATTATATTAAAAGGGGTATCAACGTAATGGGACCGTCCACGACACGTTCGACATCACTGCGGTCGAACGTATTCAGCTGGCGGTGAAATCATGCGACCGACCTCCACGCAGCAGAATGACGCGAAGGGTATTGTTGACTTTGTGCGTCGTAAGGCCCGCTTCAGTGACTATTTTGTTTTTCGGAATTTTGTATTATAAGTGTGAAATACGCCTTTCTGCTTCTGACGAATTTATTAACACTGATGTCTGTGGTACGGTCTTGAAGTTCTAATAAATCAGTATTGGTGCTGAATGGTAATGGCTTTTGTTTTGGTAATTTGCTTGATTTTTTCGATGTTGTTATTTATCCTTTCCCTGTGCATCCTTTTTGTCAAGGGTTATATTTATTTTGATATGCGTGCTGTAGTCAAGAAAAGAGTACGTCATTTATATATGAGTACAACAATCTGGTAAAATGGATAGCGCTCAAACGGAGATACATATAATTGGTTGATTCTGTAATTTTCCTCAGCAGAATACCAAAGTGAGTGTTTGTGATCTGTGTCGTTGAAGCAGTTTTATTTAACTTGTGTGTTTGTGTGATACAGGATGAAGAACTCTGCACGCTGGCATCTCTTGTGGTGTCTGACGGAGGTGATAGGTCAGGTGGTCCTCAATGCCAAGGTGCTCAACGCTGTCCAGGAGAACTGTAACATGATGGTGGCCTCCGCCTTCCTTTCCATCATCCAGTTGTGGAACGTCATGATCAGCAATGATGGCGGCCTCGTCATGCGTGAGATAGGTCAGTCAGTGAGAAAAGGGGTTTGAGGAGAATCCTGTCACTTTCATGGGCACCAGGTGTCTAAATGCTGCATCATAGTCACACAACACCATGTTTGTAGAGGGATGCTAAAAGTTGGCAAACTTTGTATTGAAATCTTGTTTCTCATAAGCATTTTATACACTATTTATGAAAATGTTGAACACATCATTGAATTTATTAAATATAACTATTTATCAAGATAATGGTGCTCTTCCTTCTTGTTCACCGCTTTATAGGGGTGAGGGTCAGGTGAAACATTAATCCTTCTTTTATCCAACCTCTTTGTTCTTTTTATTCGACGAACCAAGTTGTTCTCACAAACTTGCAGCTGCAATTGTTGTTGTTATGTCAACGCCACTGTCACCGGACCATAGAGGCATGCCGGTGCAACACGGTCACTCAGGACTTTCCCTTTCAGCATTTTCAAAACGTTTCTCTCCAGCATGACTCCCTCTACGTTTCTCCAAGCAGTCGCTCCCGCTTGTATACGATGTCTCACTTCTACCTCTGAATGCCCATCCTCCGTAACCTTTCATCCAAGGTACACAAAACCATCCACTTGCTTTATCTCCTTACCTTCCAAACTGATGGTCAGCTCCTCTCTCTGGTGTCCAACCCACATCCGTGCTTCTTGAACACCCTCTTCCATTCCTCCAACACTTCCTGTAGTTATTGTTTGTTCTCTGCTATTTTGACCAAATCGTCTGCATACACCATCTTCCTGAGAAGGTCCACAAATGCCACTACCATTCTCCCTTGCATCTCCAACCTCTTCTCTACCAGCTGTCTTAATGCAAACATCCCATAAGTCTTTCCTTTTCCGTTTCTGAATCCCTGTTGTTCTTCCCCGAATTCTTGCTCCACTCTCTTTCTGATCCTCCCATCCAGGGTCCTCTCTAGCAGCTTCATGATGTGACTTAGAAATGCGATGCCTCTGTATTTCCCAGGTCTTGCGCATCTCCCTTCTTCTACAATATTGGGACAATTAGCCCTGTTCGCTACTCATCTGGTACTTTACCTTTCCTCATACGTGTATTCACTACAGGCAGACCAACATACATTTCTTTATAGGTTAAATAGAGTGCACAGAATATGTGTATGCAGACATTGACAACTAAAGCTGATTAAGTGTTATTGTTTCTGCATCCTACCTATACAAATGCAGAAGTTCCCGCTGCGTATGAAGGACAGAGACCATAGTGGGGACAGTATCACACCCCTCAGTGTCTATATCACCCCCAAACAGTCTCCCTGCTTGCTACATTTGACTAGAATGTTTAAACTAAAAGTTATAAATACTGACTAATTATTCATAGAAACTACACTTAAGACGTCTCATTTAGATGTGTTGATTATATTTGTTACGCTAATGTGCAAGTTGCATCTGTGAAGCAGGGCAGTTTAGGCATTGTACATTGCTTGACTGTTTTCAGCCCTGAGTGCGAAATGGATTGAGATAACCTACTGGACAATTTCGGGAGCTGTGCAGCACCAAGAGTCAGTGGGACAGGGCCCACAGCTCTTCCAGACGTTCACAGTACATACCAGTCCTATCACCAAGGTGATGTAGTCAGCAAAGCATCTCGTCTCTGGTAGGTCCAATTCCCAGGTATATATCTTGGAAAAATATTCAAATATACATGGAAAAGCTTTGTTTCATGATGGTGACCATGTCACGTTTATGGCATGATTTTCAGTGGGCCGTCAATCACATATACTCTGACATCCACAGTTATATAAAATATACAAGTAAAAGCTTGGTTTTCTTTTCAAGTAATCCAAATTGAAGCATTCATTATGATCATATCAGATTTTTTTTGATACGACGCGGCTTATCAGTAACAGGTGCTTGAATAAAGGAAAGTTAATCACTGTAGCTCACTGCTGTGTTTGCAGTGTGCTCTGAGTACAACCATGTACATACGTGGAAAGTGACCTGATTCCTTGCCATGATCAGCACACAGCCCGGCTCAGTGGCCTTGGCATCATTCAAGGTTATATCCATAGGGAGGGTGGAACCACACCTTCAGTATATCCACAGTAACAACTTTGGTAAGTCACATTGACAGGGTCTAGAATTACAAGACTTAGATATTTCAATAAATTAGAATATATTAGGTTACGTAATAAAAAAATTAAATTTTGCATTTACCTTCCACTGTGCTGCGCAAGAAAGTGCTGTCCGTGTCGAAATGTGGATAACTATAGTTGTTGTTCCTGCTGTTTTATTAGAAAACTGGGAACCCATTTTTTTCTGAGACAGGACCCGCCCGGTATGTGAAGGCGAATTTTTTTTATCTAGGAAAAGAACTCAATTTCACATTCGAGGAGCCACAAGCCAGCAAATTGCATTTTTTACTGATGTGATAATAACTTACTATCAACTAACCGTAATTCAATTATAGGCTTTCATATGCAAACACAGCCGAAATCAAACTCGGAAAGTGGACAATTTGCAGACATTCTGTGTGTAATGCAGTAGCAGAACAATATCCAGGATATACTTCTGAAGAGATATTGTCTCATAAACAGTATTTCTGGAATATTGTCCGTGGAGTTAATGATGAGATATTGTCCCAGATAATATTGGTAGGGATACAATCAGTAGGGATGCTAACTTATATGATGCGTACATTGCTAAACTTTTACTACGTGTCACGCCACTGCATTACTTACTGAGTCATGGAACATACCATGCCTCGGGCAACTATTTTGCGCACCGCCGCATTCGGGGAATTGTTTTTGGAATTACATGCCTCCTGCTTATATTGAATACAATAACGTATTAGTCTTTTCTTAATTGTATCACCTGTAAACAAAGGAAAGAGGCATTTGTTGTAATTTTTCAATGACACTAAATATTCAAACATTACCACACCCAGTCTCTATGTAAATATGTGCATGGAACAATCTCATAACATTTCATCAATTTATGAATTTGAAGGTATATTTTATTTGCTATCTCCATTTTTCCTTGACAATTATTATAGCCTGTATATTATAATAATATTTGCATGTGTGTATGTATGTATTATTATTATTCAGGCAATGTTTCGACCATATTTATATGGACGAACCAATATGGTACATAACTCCGTATTTTATGCATGGTTGGGCAACCTAAACTGACTTTACCATGAACTGTCAGGGCGATCAAACATGACAGAACTAAAAACACGGGGGAAGGAGTTGTAGACCGAACTGCCCCATGTATATGTGTGGCTTTCTTGCCCCAGGGTGCACCAATATGGCTTTTTGGGGTATGCTTCCTGCTGCAAATGTTCATCTCCCATGGTCGTCGGCATACTGCTTCGAATGTTCTTCCTATCATTCCACCATGATTCAACATATGTGTTGCTCCTTTACATGTAGATATTGTTTTTACGTAATATAGCTATATGTAATATACATGTAATGTTTGGTCGAGTTAGAATTATATATTTTTTAGATGCAACCATTGGTTGATTCAGACAGAAAAGGAAGCATTTAACTAGAAATTTTTTCTTACATCTATGTGTAAAAAGATATTTGTAAATTGTGTATTTTTAACATATTCACACGGCCTGCATTAACAGAAACTGTAAATAATATGTCCCATTGATTTATTGGCCTTAGGGAAGATGAATTGACAACTTCTTTGTATATCACTCCAGACACAATGGTTCAGCCGTGGACTCCATCTCTCGTGAGTAGGACATCACCACGAAGAAATTAGTTGGTTTTGTGCATCCATCAGCTGAGATGTTCCCAGAGGCATATGGTAAGTGGGCAAGGGATAAATAATTAGATTTTATTAGTTTATTCTGTTCTGTGATCATGTGCGGGAGTTTCCGTTGCTAATTTTAGGGGTAAATTAATGAATACGGTTTTGCTATAACTGATGAAACCATGACAAAGACATATCACGTTCCATCTATTCGTATTTTAGCGCCTTTGTTTTTAAAGACCTCTGTCCATATATACAGATTATTGGCGGTTTCATGTAAAGTCTCTCAATCCCGCAGAGCCTCAAAAATTGTATGGTAATTAAACTGAATTAATATTACACAATTAATTGTTTCAATATTATGAGGGAAAGTGAATTTTGGCAAAAGTGTACCCTGTACGTGAAAACGCCCACATACAAATGTATTGATTATTAACTTCGTTAACTTTAAATAATGTCAAAATGATAACTTATGTTTGTTTGTTTGTGCAGTCGGGGTTCCAACAAAATTAAGACATTGCCACATGGTTCCTCCTGGAAGTGTTTAAGAACAATCAGTGCGGACAGTACTGGTGACACAGCAAATGATAAAGACTGAATTTATACCATTCAGTGAACCATGCAGACTTGAGCGGATCCAGACACTGGGTAGTGGGTCCAAGCAGTGTATAGAAAGAGACAATTTCGTTGCTGAAGCTATCTGCCGCATTTGATACCATTGGTCAAAGGACAACTTATTAAAAGCATGCGTGGTGTGGCATAACTGGCACAGAGCTGGTTCTCATCATATCATATTTAACTGATAGATACAAAAGAATGAAGATAGCGAATTGTTTCTCAGCCTCGCTCCCTACTTCACGCAGTGTTCCTCAGGGTGTTTCACTCTCTACGCTACTCTACTTGGATCAGTTATCCAACGTCACAACTTGGATCACCAAGTGTATGCTAATAAATCACAGACCTATGCTATTTTAGCTACACAAGATACAAATCACTTCCAAAACTAGCTCAGGGATCGTCTCCATAAAATCTTCCATTGGATGACAGACACCACAAGTAAATCCGTGTTTGTTATTATTGGTAGGGTAAATGTTGCATGTCTATTTGAATCGATTTGGTATGCACAATATGTTGAAAGACGTTTTCTTATGTGTCAGTCTTTAGATTGCATGTAGAAGCACAGTAAAATCAAAACGTGTGCAAAACATTAGCTTAACAGTGTGACCTTGCTATTCTTCGAAGAGAAAAAATGTGCATGTGTGCTGGAGTTCCATAAAACACTAACATTATATAGCCCTTTTGTATTGGGAGTGACGTAGAGTGGTTTAATGAAAGCATTGAGTTACTAAAATGCAAGGAAGGACATCAACATAATAATTTACATGTAATTGATTACGGATTGACAGACGTTTGTTACGGCGACAATAAAACTGATGCCGATTGTCCAACTAATGCGAATCGAGAATAATAACCTGAATCTGAATATGTAATGATAGATGTTGTTTTGTTTAAAAAATAAGAGACCAATGACGTGAGTGACACTTAGCTATTATCATCTATTTGGTTGCACCTCCTATCGGTCGGTGGAGAGACCAATCCACACTCACCGAGTCTCTTATAGTTGCGTATCGAGCAGCTCTCAGGGGAGAGATATGTCGGCCCCCAGACCCTTGTAGTTCTCCACCAAAACCACTGACAATCCCTATGTGTTGAGCTAGCAACTTATCTTATGACAACACGTCTACCCGTTTATATAGTAGGTACACCCTTTTTATGTGAATTTGTGGTGTGAACCCTTGAAACATGTTCATTTTACATTGATCTGACATAACATCTACTAATTAAACAATTTAGTTAATTAGAATGTTTCTTATATGGCATAGTTCATGTTGTAATGGAGCAACGTGTATAACATGCATAAATAATATTACTAGTCTATGTTATTGTTATTCATTTATGCAGATGTATTGGTAGAAATTATGCGCATGCGCCGGAAGTGATCACTCTAAGATGGCGTCTACTACAACATCGGCCGTGTATCTGTTATCAATAAACCTACATAACCCTGCCTTAGGAATACAACACACTCCAAGTCACAAATTCGTTGTCTGTAATGCACCTTTTGTTTTCATAGTAGCTGTCTCGAAGCATTTCTTTGTTCACCCATTTCGCCCGACTGGCTGTCAACGCAATGCACTTCTACCTATTTAGCTGATATCAGCGTTTACAGACAACACCACAGGAAGCACGCAGTGTGTCCTATGGACATACAACGTATGTTGAAACAGATATCATGCAAGTAAACACGGATATAGCACACGAAATGCTGTCTTGCACACTTCTCCATATTTCTTCAATTGGTCGTTCTTCAGTCATGATAGGCCCTACACAGTATGCCATTTGTCATTTCATTAGCACAAGCACCAACTTCGCATGGATTGTTATATACGACACGCTAAATGCAAGAATTCCCTGCATGCCGGCTGGTGGACAGAAATTAACACTTAGTCTTTTGTCTGTGCTGGCGGAGGTAATCAACGAACCACGACAGGCATTGTCCGTGCGCACGGACGGCGTTGTCCTGTTTGCATAAGATAATCTTTAGCAGCACCATGCCTTGACACGTGTCAACGCCGTGAATGACATTGTAAACCTCACTTAGAAGCGCAATTTCTATATCGCAATTATTCTGGTATCCTAACTGTATCGACACATGCGTATTATTCTATTGAGGATACGTAATCGTTCTATTTACAGCAATTTTCTCAACACGTTTACACACAAAATAATAGTACGCATCAGTTAGTGTGCGTTCCGTGTTCTGCAGTAAATGTGACTTCAATGTGGGCAGAAAAGGACAGCCCCTTACACTGGACTCCCAAGCACGCACACACGCATACATGAGGGAGGGAGGGAGGGAGGGAGGGAGGGAGGGAGGGAGGGAGGGAGGGAGGGAGGGAGGCGGGGATGGAAGCAGACAGACAGGAACAATGCTTTCGTGGTATCCAGTCCTTGGGATTGTTCAAAGTGTTTTACATTTGAACCCGTGGCAGAAATATTCGTTCAAAATCCACCTCAACTTCTCTGGGAAGCAATTATTCTGGTATACCAATTGTATCGGCAAATGTATACTTTTATGTCGAGAATACGTAATCATTCTGTTTAAAGCAATTTTCTGAAAACATTTACACACAAAAACCAACAGTACACATCAGTTGGTGTGCATTCAATGTTCTGCAGTAAATGTGCCTGTGACTTCAATGTGGACATAATAGGACAGCTCCTTACATATGATTCACAAGCACGCACTCACGCATGAGGGGTGTAGGCGGGTAGGGAAGCAGACAGGGAGGGTGGCAGGCAGATATGCTGGAAAAGTATGTTCGTTGTATCCAGTCATTTGTACTGTTCAAAGTGTTTTACACTTCACCCCCTAGCACACCTGTTCATTCCAACTCCATCTCGACTTCTCTGGGAAGCACTCAGCCAAGCTACAGTTACTGCACGAAGACCATTCGTACATATATTCACCGCCCATATAACCAAGTATTCATTGATACAAATGAATGAGTTGTGGTAACGCTTGGTGAAACAAATTGCCAAAGCTTCGAAACGGCAGAAAGAGGGTTCAAACTAGGGTTTTCACGACTGAGAGCCTGACGTTCTATCCGGAACGCTACCACGCCCCATTCGATGGGAGAGAAGGAGACGCGGGAGGGGGTGGGGCAGAGAAGCGAGCGATGGAAAGGAGGCATCGCGGGAGGGAGATATGGCGTGTGTTTTTAATGCAGACAAGTACACGTGTTTATCAATATTTAATATGGCAATGGTTCACACCACACTGTAGCTTCCTCATGCGTGCATCTTACTGCTAACATTAGTACGAAGAGCAAAATAATAAACCGCGCAAAAACAAATGTTCCAACATAGGCCTGTATAGCTCAATGAGCGTACCAGCTCACGGCATTTGGATATTATTAAACGTCGGAGGGGAGTGTGTCTACGTATCACTCTTTGTTACACACGTGTATCCTGGTACGATGTCAACACTTGTGTAGCACGCGGTGTCCGCGTTGGGGAGCGTTGAATGCTCTACCAAAGATGATTGATTGTTTGTTTTGTTACTGTTTACATCATCTAACGTGTGTCCTAGAGCGAATCCAGCAATGGTATCGCATCAAAGAGACGTCGGAGTCGTGCATCAGTGTTTTAAGTGACCTGGATGGAGGCAGAGTCTTTCAAGAGCAGTTGCTGTAGACGTCGGAGATTGGATGAAGATTGCATGACGTCGAACAAGACAGGTGCTGCCGAGCGCCGTCGCCATGTAGTTCGCTGTTGTCGATGAACCAGTGAGTTTAACGTCAGTGATTTGTAAATTATTAGAAAGGTTAATTAAAGACCATATGGTGGACTTCCTCGTTAAGCATAAATTATTAAATTCATCTCAACATGGATTCCTTAAAGCAAGGTCATGCTTAACAAATATGTTATGTTTTTTGGAAGAAATCACTAAGTGGATAGACGTGGGATCGCCAGTAGATATTATCTACTTAGATTTTCAGAAAGCTTTTGACAAAGTGCCACATCAAAGATTGCTACTTAAATTAAAAGCCCATGGTATCGGGGATAGCATAACTGACTGGATAGAACAATGGCTGACTGACAGAAGACAACGAGTTGTAGTAGATGGAGAAGTTTCAAATTGGAAATCGGTTTTGAGTGGGGTACCTCAAGGGTCAGTACTAGGACCTATATTATTCTTAATTTATATCAATGACTTGGACGACAGTATAACAAGTAACGTACTGAAATTTGCGGATGACACAAAACTGTTTAGAAAGGTTAATACTGATGGTGATAAACAACATTTACAAAACGATCTAGACAGATTAGTGAAATGGTCTGAGAAATGGCAGATGCTGTTCAATTTTGGGAAATGTAAATGCCTACATACAGGACATGGGAACTTGAATGTAAACTATAAAATGGGAGATACTGTTCTGGGTACTACTGTAAAAGAAAAGGACTTAGGAGTTACAATAAGCGCTGATATGAAAGTTTCAGAGCAGTGTGGTATTGCAGCTTCAAAGGGTAATCAAATTCTTGGATTGATTAGAAGAAACATAACATACAAGGGAAAAAAGTTAATTATACCTCTTTATAAAGCAATAGTTAGACCTCATTTAGAATACTGTATACAAGCATGGAGACCATATCGTAAGAAGGATATAGATACGCTTGAACGCATACAAAGGAGAGCAACTAAAATGATTCCAGAACTTAGAGACCTTAGTTATGAAGAACGCCTGAAAGAATGTGGTTTAACAACTCTAGAGACAAGGAGGTTAAGAGGAGATCAGATTGAAGTTTTTAAGATATTGAATGGGTATGAAATTATTGATAGAAATATGTTTTTCTCACTCAAGAAGGATAGCAGAACTAGAGGACATAAGGTAAAATTAGTAAAGGATCAATGTAGATTGGACATCAGGAAGCACTCGTTCTCACAGAGGACAATAAATGAATGGAACAAATTGTCTACAGATTGTGTAACTGCTAGCAGCGTGAATATGTTTAAAAACAAGGTTGACACATATATCAGGAGGGCGGGTTATAAGTAGATGAACATTGTTGGACTCTCGATAAGCCAATGGCTTCCTTGTCCACTTGCCATCTGGGCCTTTGGCTTGGATGGCAAATCTTGTTAAATCTTGTTAAACTCTCGCATCAAACGTACGACCAACTTGTCGCCGTTGTCGAAGCCGCCTATTTTCGAAGCGCCGACGTCGTCCTGATAGACAGGGTTGGCGGCGTGTTGGAATTAGTCTCTACCTCTCCATTTCCCCCCTCCCTTTTAACCTACTTTCTCTTTTTTCTCTTTTAATTTTTTTACGATGCGTATGTGTACGCTCGATACGCATAAAAGATCGCCTTCGCGGTTCTGATGGCACCGAGGCGTGACTATTGCGCAAATCGCACACGCGCCATGTTTATCATGCAATCGGTTCCGCCGTTTTGATGTGTAAAACTGATTAAAAGTGGCCTAAAACACAATATTTTAAAAGAATATACGAACTGTTTTACTGGAACGTATGCGGAATGGTGCAAGGAACGCATCAGGTAAAAAATTCTGGAAAAATCGTTGGCATAAAGCCCTAATAATTTAGGCCAGTTAAGTAAACGAAGTCGAAGGCAATGTGTTGTGTGTATTGGGCATACAATTACGCAACGTAAAAAAATGAAGAGAAAACATTTAGAAAATTGGCTCCAAAAATTTTTCAAACAAAGAAATTCTAGAAAAAAAATTAAAACATTCTCCACAGTTTTCATATTAAACGCAACATTTATAGAGCACATACAGTCACTTCTAACGTAATATTTCATATTTTATTTAATGAAATATTTGATGTTGCAAATATTATTTGTATGAAAATTATGTGGTCGATATTAGATGTTATACGCATGCGCAACTACAAGGGGACATATCATTGCATGTCATTGTTAATACAATTAAATTTAAAAGAATGCATGGGTTAAATTATCTGTCATTTGGTGAACAAAGATTATTGTTTTTGTAATTAAAAATGATACTGATGATATTGCATGTCATGTGCATCTTTAAAGGGAAAATTCACTGCATGTCATTGTTAATATAATTAAATTTAAAAGAATGCAGGGATTAAATTATCTGTCGTTTGGTGAACAAAAGTTTTTTGTTAAATTATGCTGATATTCCATGTCTGGTTTCCTTCTGATGGGGAGGGGTATTGTTAATATAATTAAATTAAAAAGAATGTAGGGTTAAATGATCTGTAGTTTGGTGAACAAAGGTTGTTTTTAAATTATGCTGATATTGCATGTCTGGTTTCCTTCTGATGGGGAGGGAGGGGGAGGGAGAGGGAGGAAGGGAGGTATTCTGTGTTGTCCGTTTTTGCAGCAATATCCTGTGAAATCGTGATGTAGTACCGCCTTGCCAGTGATTAATGGGAAGAAGAAGATATAGCTCAGAAATAATTGTAATTGTTCATATTAAATAACATTAATTAGTTTCTCATAATACATGTGAATTAAAAGCATCCTGTCATTGCGCATACACACATTCAACAAAATATATAACATTAATCAACATATTAGTAATTAATTAATCCATGTGCTACACTATTGTAACTGCTAGTGTGATCTTGACGTGTAATAAATAAAACACAACTGTTTACAGTTATTTAGCTTTCTTAAAGGGATGGAGTCGTCATAGAGTATTCAGTATCCTTGCCACAATAATTACGTAAAAACAGAAATGTATTATTATCATTATAGGACTACATAACTTTTCATTATCATTATAAGCCATCATTGTCAGTTTCGTTATCATTACCATCAATGGCCAGTTATATGTAAAGAACTAAAGGCCACTAGGCATTTAATATGCAGTAGTTGTAGCAATTGGGTGGACTTCGTCAAGTCCGGGTGTGAGAAGTCCTTGGCTGAGGTTCAGACGGATAGTTTTAGTTTTGAGTGTAGGGGATGTACGAGGATGAAGGAACTTGAATTGGAGTTAGAACAGCTGAGGCTGCTCGTTGTGGCAGTGGTGGGAAGGGAGCAGGTGGTTTGTGCCAGTGGTTCTGGTGAGGGGACAGTGGATAAAGTGGGAGAAGACGACGAGAGAGATGCTAGGGTGAACTCACCTCAGCCTGGGAGGAGGTTGAGAGGAGGTAAGGTGACAGGTCGTAGGGAGACGGGACGGAAGGAGACGGGACATAGGGAGACAGGATGAAAGGAATAAAGTAAATTGCTGTAGGAAATCCTTGCCCAAGCCTAAATAATAACACTATTTAGTAAGTATTTACATCGTGTGGCTTTCTTCCGCACACCGAGGGCCTCGGTCCGAGGCAGTTGCACAAAAGAAATTGTGTAGCATTTGCACGAACTGCCGTGACGAGCGCATAACCATCGAATACACATTGAATGCACAGGATTATGTATCCGCTGGATGTGAGCTGTCAATGTGTTATCAGTCATTCGATCAAGAAATATGTATTCAGACAAATCGGTGATACTACAACTGCACATAGACACAGCATATACTTGAAAAGTAATACATATGTGGTTTGGTTACTCACCAGTTTAGAATTATTGAAAAAACTAAATATGTATTTGGTGTACCCCAAAAATATGAATATGCATATAATTTAATTATTATTTGTAAATTATTTAAATGAACATGTTAATGTAGAGATTATATTAAATTGTAAATAAATTGACTTAAATTTATATAAATTGACTTAATTAAATTAAAGTACTCCTTCACTCCCTCCTTAAAGTTGCGCATGACATACAATATCATCAGTATATTTTTTTATTACAAAAACAATAACCTTTGTTCACCAAACGACAGATAATTAACCCATGCATTCTTTTCAATTTAGTTATGTTAACAATGACATGCTTTAAAGTTGCACATGCGCATGACATGCAATATCAACAGTATAATTTTTAATTACAAAAACAATAGTCTTTGTTCACCAAATGACAGATAATATGAATTAAATGAAATAAAATGTTATTATATTAACAATGAAATGCAATGAGATGTCCCCTTGTAGTTGCACATGCGCATAACATCTAATATCAACCAAATAATTTATTAAAAAAACAACATTTGCAACATTAAATATTTAATTAAATAAAAGATGAAATATTACGTTATAAGTGACTGTATGTGCTCTATAAATGTTGCGTTTAATATAAAAACTGGGGAGAATTTTTTTTTGTAGAATTGTTTAATTTGAAATTTTTTTTAGCTTACTTTCTCTTTTTTATCTAAATTTTTTACGATGCGTAATTGTACGCGCGATACACACAAAGATCGCCTTCGCGGTTCTGATGGCACCGAGGCGTGACTAATGCGCAAATCGCACACGCGCCATGTTTATCATGCAATTGGTTCCGCTGTTTTGATGTGTAAAACTGATTAAAAGTGGCCTAAAACACAATATTTTTAAAGAATATGAAATTTTTTAGTGGAGCATATGCGGAATGATGTAAGGAACGCATTCAGGTACAAAAATGCTGTAAAAACCGTCGGCATAAACCTCTAATAATTTAGGCCAGTTAAGTAAACGATTACCCTGATCTTCTAGTTCTAGTTGGTTCTAGGCTTCCAGCACTCGGCAACTTTCAATTAACTGACTAGTCTGTATGTTGTGGTGGTTGTGGTTACTACAAGTGTTTCGAGGTGTCATTTCAACTAGCCAGCCTTTTTTTGAACATTCATCATTGTTATGATTATCGCTAAGCCTAAGGCTAAGCTGACCTTTTTAAGTTGGCATTGACCATTGTCATTGAGGGTGGTCACTGCCAGGGTGCATGTCGTCTTCAATGGTTCTTTTACGACCCCAATTAAATTAGACAGGACCGACATTAACATCATCATCTGAGTCGCGAAAGGTAGTTTAAGGTACACAGTACTAAAGAAATCCAACAACATTTAAACACAGAATTAAATAAAGTAAACAGATGGCTGAAAATTTATAAAATTTAAATACAAAGAAATCCAAGTACATAATACACAAATTGAGAAATAAAAAATAATTCCTTCCCTACTCAAGATTGATAAAACTAGAATCGAAAAAGTCCAAGAAAATCTAAGCTGGGACAGTCATATAAAAACATTTCTATCAAATGTTAAAAAATTATAGGTATATTAAAAAATTTAAAACACTTGTTGCCATTAAATATAAAAGTCATTTTGTATAACTCATTAATGTTGCCATATATAAATGATGGTTTTAAATGACAGAATTATCAAACTACACAAAAAATCAATTGAAATAATGTTTGTGTAAATATAATTCATATACTGAATCGCTGTTTAAGAAATAAACAATTCTTAATGTGACTGATATGATGCAGTTATAGGAATTATATTTGAAAAAATTACCATTTTCTCTAAATAGAAATGTTTACAACATTAATACACGAATACATGAAAATATCCAAACAAATAGGAAAAAATATAATATTCCATTACTAATAAACAATACTTCGAATCACATAAGGAACAAAATTTTAACACACAGCTTACATGGATTTACTAGGTATGCCAAAATGTGCTTTCTACAAAACTACAGAGCACATTGTTATATGCCAGATTGTTACATTTGTGGACAGACGTAATAATTAAATTATAAACGGTTTTTATATTTCGTTACTTCTGTTAATTTACCAGGGTATGTAGAAACCATACGGTAACTAGAATGTCAGATTTAAATGTATATATTTGGTAGATTAAAAATAAGTCAATTTATTTACACATTGAGATTTTGTTATCATTTAATAATAAAATAACTGAAATATTTGTCAAACCTATTTTGGAAGTTATGCACTTGTGTTGTTATTATTTTTCGAAAGTGCTTAAGTAAACTATATGAACTTTGTTGAAAATTATAATACTGAGGTGGCTGCCACGAGAGCGACCATAAGTTTATCTACAGCCAACTGATAGTCCATGTTTAGGCTATTGTAATGTCATTATACTTCAGTTTTATTATATTTGTGTTGTACATTTTAGTTTACAATACATGTATTACCTGTTATTTGTTAACACATGTTATTTGAGCTGTAGATGTTCTCTGTATTGACAACTGCACTGTTTAATCTGTGCATCAAATAAACACTTTCAATTGTGAGTAACTTGCTACATTTTTATGTGGCATGTGCATTTTCTTAAGCCTGAGCATTAGGCTTAACTTAACACCCCCAACTCTAATTGTAAATGACATGGTGCATAATGTTAGGTAACTCAACTCTACTAATATATGTATAACTATAAAAGGCTTGATATATTATTTGTTTGATCCCAAAATGTTCATTCCATCACACCACAAGTCATCAATTGAGGTACACAAAGGGCAGATATCAAATATTGTGTTTTATGGCCCTTTAAGCAGTCCAAATAGCACTCCGAATTGCATTATCTTCCATTGTTATCATGTGTAGCACTTCCAAAATGAATTAATAGAACCCTCAAACTACTTTCATTGCTGGATCTATTATGACTGATATTTCCGACCACTACCCTAACTTCATTTTCTTTTATAAAAACTCACTTAAAACTTTCAAGTGTAGACAATTTGAAACATGCTCTTTTCACAACAAATTGGGATAACTTAGTAAAAACCTTAAAATGAGTGCCCAAACGTGGCGTACACTATGTTTATTGACAAATTTAACAGCTGACTTGATGAACACATTCCTGAACACACAGTAAAGCTAAATAAATATAAACATAAACAACATCCTTGGATAACATGAGCTATATTAGGATAACACAAGCTATATTAAAGTTAATACATACTCATGATCATCTACTTGAAAAATCACATTCCCTCAAAAAGGTCTAAAAATTTTCATAATACTGACAACCAATATAAACAATACAGAAACACTAAATAGAGTAATATGTGATGCAAAGGCCCAATATTGAATGAAAGATGAATTTTAAAATGGCATAAAAACCATGGTCTAGCATTAACAACATACTTCATCTCCAGGCCAAGCAAGAGTTACCCTCATCATTTCAAATCGACAAATAAGAAACACAAGGTATGTTTTTTCTAAGCAACCACACAGTTTACACTTTTGATAGACAAAATTAATAAAAAAGTTAAAGTCATATTTATAACAAAGCACACACATCTGCTCATGCAAGGTGACTAGAATGATTTTGTCCATATTTTTGTTTGTTGAATTATCTTAAACACATTTGTTTTTTATAAAATTATATAATATGGATGAGATAGTGGATAATGTATTGAAGAGCTAAAATATATATATTATCCGAACCATTCCGAAATCTGATATTAATATTGATGATCATGATTCTACAAGTTAATGGGAAAGTAAACATTTACATAGGTTTATTGATACTGATGAAGAAGGAATTCTGATGTGTCAGTTTTCATAAATATTATTCTTAAATCTGACCAAAGTATGATGATGAATCGCACGTGGAGTCTGCCAGATATTTATTATTCACAATAACAACAATAATCACATCACGTTGAACATGACTATTCTCAGAAATTGTCAGAGAATAATAACGAATGAATAACTATTGCAGTTGACACTTTGTAGCATTGCAATTGACTTTTAAGCACTGTAATTGATTTTTTAAAACTGATTGTAATGTATTCTTTTGAAGTGTTGCAATTGTAATTGAATGTATATGGTGCCATGTACTTGTAATTGACTATTGTAATTGAATGTTTATGGTGCTATGTACTTGTAATTGACTATTGTAATTGAACCCAATCCTGGCAGTACCTTGGTAGGTGGTTTTGAACCTGGTCTCCTCGACTGAAGGACCAATGCCCTACCACCTTGAACACCGTGCCCCACAAAGGATAGGATAGGATTGGTCAAGCATGATTCTTGGTACCTTTGTCCTATAGGATAAGATAAGACAAAGGTACACAGACTCTGATGCATCTACTTTAATTAAGGTAGCCAATTACCCAGAAATAAAAGTAATTAAACTTTAAATTTTAAAGGTTGTTTGAAATCCATTAGACCCTAAAAACCCCAAAAGACAAACAAACTTGGGCATCCCATGCAATTTTTTTAATATCTGACATAGTAACAGCTACGTCACCTGCAAAATTAACAAAATACCCTACTCTGATGATAACCATAACAAGAGATTTATTTACTTTTCAAATATTAATTTAAGGAATATTGCAATTTGATATGTTCATAGTATATAAAGCAGAATATATCAAACTAGCATAAAAAATGGTAAAATTAATTATTTTATGTGTTTTATTAAGTCGCTGTAAAACCACATTTTTAGCTAAATTTTTACAGTGTTCAATATTTGACCCACAAGGAGTAACACCACTTCAGTAAATCTTGGCCAAAATGTTTGTTTGTTATTTATCTCTATAAAAGTAAAAAAAAAGTTGGGGGTTCCCAGCCCAAATTTTTAAATATCTGACATAGTAACAGCAGCAAGATTAACAAAACTCAAAAGCCAAATTTTACCCACAAGGTGTAATGTAATTTTAGAAAAGGTTGGCTGAAATGTTAATTTATTGTTTTATCTCGATATACACAGAAAAACCAATGAAATGCCTGACAAAAAATAAGGGTTGGCTATCTTAAGATCACATGAGTTCCCCAAAAAATTTCTGCAAAGAATTTACAACACACATTGCCCATCAGGGGGCTCCACTGGCAGTATGTTAACTTCCGTTATAAATTAACGTTCTTTTACAAAAAGCATGTATCGTTTGTGTTTACTATGATGTGCAGTTATGTTGATTTCAAGGTAATCGGCCACCTTAAACAAATTTAGCCACATGTGACCTTAACAGGAGTGAAATAACAATAAATATCAAGATGATTTTTAAGATACTATTTCATGACAAGATCATGTTGAAAACGTCCTGCCCCACAGAAAAACTTGATTCTTCCCGAGAACACAAGTAACCCACGCTCCCTAGGGAGGGAATACAAAATTAATGTGTGGTTTGGTCCAAAATGAGGTCATTGCTAAAGCATCAATGCACTGATGAAAGAAAACAACTGATTAATTGTACAATTACTGATACCATATCTTTGCCAGTTTGAATCAAACAAAAGGGGTTATTAAAACCATGCAGGACTCATGCCATACACTGGACTAGGATATTATTTATTATAAATTATTCTATTTTGAAACATTAAAAAGATGTTCTACTTTTGCCCAAACAATGAGCATTGGGGTCAAATATCAAGAATATTAAATTGGGAAAATAGAGTGTGAGTGTTCAAAGTTGTTGAAATATGAATCCTGATATAGACATTGTGTGTATTTCAGAGGAAGTCTCTCGACTGAAGCAGACAGTGAAAAAAGAAGGTACAGTTTTATTGTTTTGATTAATTGGTATTAAGACACAAAATTTACACTTTCTTGTGTTATACTATATAGCAAATTTTAATATAATTGCGATATTGCGGATGTTTTTTGACATACAAAATAAATTTTTTTTTTGAGGATTGTTATCAAAGGTTCTGCAAAATTAGCTTTTATGTTAATAATGATACTAAATTGTAGCATGTCAAAAAAGTTTGAGTTTGAAAATGGCAAGCCTTCAAAACAGTTTAAAGAAATAAAAGGTATGTTTTTCTAAGCAGCCACACAGTTTCCACTTTTGATAAATAAACAACCTTAATGAAAGGTAATTATATTTATAGCAAAGCACCTCATATTCATGTAAAGCACTTTGAACTATTGTGATCAAAGTTACCAAGAGTTAATATTAATTATTTCCGAGGATAGATAACTTGCTGGGCCAACATTCTTTGATGAGGATTATTCGTTTGACTT
This sequence comes from Lamellibrachia columna, assembly GCA_963662155.1. Taxonomy (NCBI): domain Eukaryota; kingdom Metazoa; phylum Annelida; class Polychaeta; order Sabellida; family Siboglinidae; genus Lamellibrachia; species Lamellibrachia columna. The sequence goes on from OY759275.1 coordinate 8,130,676, forward strand.
AACTGGAACTATGGTTGTTATTCCTTGAGAAATGCCGCATGAAAATTAAAGAATAATTTTGAATGAATTTGTGTTATCACCACATGATAAGGTATTCCAGCCAGGAGAGAACACATGATTTAACATTTATTTCCAGTTTTTATGCATTGATGTTGTGCATCCTCTGCGGGTTCCTGTCTATTCTCTCTCATCTAATGTTGTACAGTCCTCAACTGTTGCTTAATGTGTATTTATTTTAATCATAATTCACATCTTCTGCTGCAGCCTCCTCTAGCAAGGTCCACCTGGCTCGCCTGAACTCCCGCCCCAAGCAGCGCCTCCTGGTGGTAGGGGGAATAACGAACAAAAAGGGTGGAGACGGGGATGAGGACCACAAACTGTGCCACTATTGGGCTGAGGAGTCCAAGTGTTGGCAGCTGTTGACACAGCTACCACAGTCAGTCGACAGGTTGTATGATGTGTGTCAGCTGGCCAGTGACCAGCTGCTGCTGACAGGCGGGGAGAAGGGTGATGTGGCGCAGGGTGACTGCTGGCTGCTGGACCTGGTCAACACGACAAGGACCCAGATGCCGTCACTGATTACTCCATGCTACTTTCACCGCAGTGTCCTCCATGGAGACTACGTGTATGTAGTGGGTGGGAGCGATGTCAGTAACAGGGTGACTGCATCTGTGGAGCGGTTTGACCTGAAGCAGCGTCAGTGGTTGTCTCTACCTGACATGCCACATCGATTGAACTCCCCTTCGGTCATCAGTTACGGCCACAGGGTGTTTGTGTTCGGTGGCCGTGATGCAGACGATATGACATTGTCTTGCACACAGGCTTACGATACCGTGTCAGGCAAGTGGCTCACCCTGGCGGCCATGCCTAAGGCATGTGACCTTGGTGCGGCTGTCTCCATAAACAGGTTTATCTATCTGGTGGGAGGTGGTTGGCGGTCATGTCACCGGTATGACCCAGCCTCGGACAGCTGGACAGGGCTGAGTCAGCCGCACCAGGAACACGGCAATGCCCCAGCTGTCGTGTGGCAGGGCGGCATACTGGTGTCAGGGTGTGGTGGTGGTGGCAAGGTGGACTCGGCAGCAATTGAGCACTATGATCCTGTGACAGACGAGTGGACTGACTGGCAGACGCCATTGAAGGAGAAACTGTCAAGTAATCACATGTTCAGTGTGATCCTCTCTGGTGTCTGACCAGACAATCGGACTACCCATCTGGACACAGTTCACATACACGACTGACCGTGGTCGCTGGTCAGCAAGTTGTTTTGCTTTCTTGGACCTACACTTTTGTATTTGCCTCGTTTTCTCATTATTCTCTCTCCATGTTTTACTGTAAAATGTTCATTATTTTTAACGGACCACGTGTATTTTTTTAACATGTTGGTGGCCAAAATATATTTTCAGGCTTGGGTTGAGTTTTCAAATAAGTTCCACCCTCTGTGAGTTTTAATGGTCACTCTAAACAACTTTTTTAACAATTGTTAATATTTTAATCAGTTTGGTGCAAATAGTAGACAAATTATCAAAATGGTTTGGTCTCTGTCAGTGGATGTATTCAGGTTGTCAGTTGCCACTCAGGAAATAACCTGTGTTATTTGCTGTACAAACAGTGATATGATATGCTAAGCTTGTGCCATGTCAAACATATTGACTCGCTGTGTGTAAAACATCCAGGCCAAGTGTTCAGACATCTCTTGTATGGGACGCCAAGCAACGGCTTGTGTGGCTGATTGGTCAACTTTGGTGTCGGCCTGTTTCACGGCTTGTATAGTAGGACTTGATGATGTGATGGAACTTGATGATGTGATGAGACTTGATGATGTGATGGGACTTGATGATGTGATGGGACTTGATGATGTGATGAGACTTGATGATGTGATGGGACTTGATGATGTGATGGGACTTGATGATGTGATGAGACTTGATGATGTGATGGGACTTGGATTTTAATTTTTTGACAATGACTTGTAAGATGCAATTCTCCTGCTTACTCATAATTAAATGTGAACATTTGTGTGCTTTAGGAGTATTTTATGACAGAACAACTCTATGTATTGATGCTGAAATGGGCCATTCACTGAGGTCATGGACTTGTTGTACTGAAGCTTCAGCACTTCACTTAGTCATGTGAATAGTTCCATTGCGGAATTGTTCTTGGGAAGAAGCTATATTTGTAAGAATCCTCCTCAACTTGTACATGGAAGAAACATTTATTGTGATTTGTATGTTGAGTGAATAGGTTCGATTTTTTCGAAATGAGTCTGAAATAAAAATGTTCATCAAGTGGAGATCAAGTCATCAACAAGTGCAGGGTGTGTGTGTGTGTGTGTGTGTGTGTGTGCGTGCGTGCGTGCGGGCGGGCGGGCGGGTGGGCGTGCGTGTGTGGTGTATGTCAGTGTGCGTGCATGTGTGCGTAAATGTGGAGTGGGTGTGTGGTATGTCCCAGTGTGTGTGTGTGGTATGTGCCAGTGTGTGTGTGTGTGGTGTGGTGTGTATGTGTGTGCTTGCGGGTGGGTGTGGGAGGGTGGGGAGAGGATTGTGTGGGGCAGGGTTGTGTGGTGTGGGTGGGCAAGGTTGTGTGTAGGGGAGGGTTAGTGTGTGTGTGCATGCAGTATACATGGTGTGTGTCAGTGTGTGTGTGGTGTATGTCAGTATGCGTGCATGCAGTGTGTGTGTGGTATGTGTGCGTAGAGTGTGTGTATGGTGTGTGTCAGTGTGGAGTGTGTGTGTGTGGTATGTGTGTGTGGAATGTGTGTGGCAGTGCTGGGTTCAATTGTAATTGCGTAATTTGTAATTAATTACAAGTACCAGTGTAATTGTCATTGATTGTTTTGAATAGGGTAATCAGTAGTAATGTATGTATGCAAGTCATGGTCCATCAAACAGAGTGAAAGGAAACGAATTGACAGCTACCAAATGTGGTGCTGGAGTGGTCGTCCAGGAGAACAAACCAGTCTGTCCTTGAAGAAGTCAGTCAGGTTTTCTCATTACTAATTGTAAAAAAGAAGCTGCCATATTTCGAGCACCTCATGGGTGTGTAGAAAGCGACAGGTTGGAAAAGCCAATGATTGAAATGGGTGAAGGCAAGCGGAAGAGAGGAAGGCCACACATGAGATGGATGAAATCAGATCAGGGATGCAACACAGATAACGAGTTGAGAGAAGTAACAAGAGACAGGATTGGTTGGATACAGCTCAATGTGGACGTCACGAGAATTCATACAACTTGATGGGACATCACATCACAATAATTGTAATTGAGTTTTTATAAGGCTTTGTAATTTTAATAGACCATTGTAGCTGAACCCAGCCCTGGCAGCAATATGCAAGGATTCAACTAAATCTTGTCTAAAATGAGCTGTAATGACACGTAGTTTTCCTTTAGAAAACAACGTAGTTGTACTCAACCATTGAACTATTCCATTGATAAAACAATGTAGCTGTACTCAACCATTGATCTATTCCATTGATAAAACAATGTAGTTGTACTCAACCATTGAACTATTCCATTGATAAAACAATGTAGCTGTACTCAACCATAAATCCATTACATAAAATAAAACAATGTAGCTGTACTCAACCATTGAACTATTCCATTGATAAAATAATGTAGCTGTACTCAACCATTGAACTATTCCATTGATAAAACAATGTAGCTGTACTCAACCATTGAACTATTCCATTGATAAAACAATGTAGTTGTACTCAACCATTGAACTATTCCATTGATAAAACAATGTAGTTGTACTCAACCATTGAACTATTCCATTGATAAAACAATGTAGTTGTACTCAACCATTGAACTATTCCATTGATAAAACAATGTAGCTGTACTCAACCATTGATCTATTACATTAATAAAACAATGTAGTTGTACTCAACCATTGAACTATTCCATTGATAAAACAATGTAGTTGTACTCAACCATTGAACTATTCCATTGATAAAACAGTGTAGTTGTACTCAACTATTGAACTATTCTATTGATAAAACATTGTAGTTGTACTCAACCATTGAACTATTCCAATTGACCCTTTGAGGCATTGCCATGTATTTTTTAAGCACCTAATTGCAATTATTTAAGTTATGTAATTTTAATTGATTTTTTATGATGCTGTATGATTGACAGTTGTAATTGAGCCCAGCCCTGGTGGATGGAAGGGTGAAAGTACTGGGTTGTGTGTGCTTGTGTGTTTAAGGGTGTTTGTGTTTTGTGTTTGTATTAACGGTGTGTGTTTTTGTGTATTAAGGGTGTGTGTGTTTGTGTATTAAGTATGTGTTAAGGGTGTGTATGTTAAGGGTGTAAGTGTTGTGTGTATTATTAAATGTGTCTTAAGGGTGTGAATGTTGCATGTATTAAGTGTGTGCTAAGGGTGTGAGTATTGTGTGTTAAGGGTGTGAGTGTTGTGTGTTAAGGGTGTGAGTGTTGTGTGTTAAGGGTGTGAGTGTTAAGTGTGTGTGTTGTGTTTTATGTGTTCTTCTCTAGTGAATCCAATGAATGTGTTACATTTGGAATGTAGTTGTGTACAACACAGGTTGTGGACACCTACATTTCCAGAAACAGAAGTGTTCTATTATTAATACATGTGATAAGTTGTTTGAGGAAATAAAAAGAATGCTTTCATTCACAAGTGCCCTCATGCGTTACAATATTATATACACATAAGAATATGCAACTACAATTAAGAATATCATGCCAGTGGTTTATTAGGAAAACCTTGTTGAACACACAGGTTCTTTATTTCATGGGCGGCTATCTGTTAGATAACCCTACGTCAGGAGTGCCTGTAGGCTGGCAATATTTGCTCACCAAAATGAAAATCTGTAAACACCTAGTCTAGTGTTTGTGTCCAAACTAACTTATGCAACATATTTTGACCTTTGTTTACTAAACTTATCTCATTATGACATAGCAGCTTACTGATTGAGAGTTCGTGTTGCTTCGATAGCCAAAGGCGCCATGTTACAGCGGAAGTTTCTGCTGCACGAATTTCCAAGAACTAATTTAGGGTCTGTTCACTTATTGGTCACCTAGTCATCAAGCGTCAGCACCCTGGTCAATATGTCAGCCACCAGGAAAACCGAGGTTTGACCAGAATCTCCCACTTTTAGAATAAAGTCTAAGTAAACAACTGGCATGATATTCTTTATGGTAGTTGCAAATGGTTTGTGTTAACTCTTAGATGCACATCCCCAAAACTATGACTTTCATTTCTGTTTCTCAAATCTGGTTCATTGATGTCCAAATATGTAGTGTGAACTGTTTGTGTAACATCCACAGTCAGTTTAATAAATAAAATGCCTAGTTTCGTTCAAATCACCAAAGAATTTACTTAAGTCATTAGATCTGGTATGGCTCAAAATAGTGGATATCCAAATTGGTAAACACTGTGCGGGTCAAAGACAATCATAGGCATAACTTCCATCCTCTCGCCAATATCATGACAGTTCTGTAATTTCACCAGGTGAGTCTTCAGCGTTTCCATGTTAACTTCACTTAATGCTTGATCAAACATTAATAACAGTGCTTAATCAATTTGTTTTTTTGCTAGTCTCATTTCAAATTAATTTTGCGAAAAAACAAACCTACCTAGTGTCCACTGCAACATGCTAGCTCATTTCTGCAACTTTTGTATGTAGTTTTTGTGCAATCATCAGACAAACTATTAAATTAGTTAATGCTTGTTCAAGCATTAACATGTGAAAAATTAAATGCTGAAAAATCACAATTTTCTTCCTTAGTGAAATTTCGTAAATTTGTCGATTATCAGTGAGGTCACGCCCATGATCAGCATTGGCCCACAGTGTTTACCATTTTTGATATCCACTATTTTGATACTTACCAGATCTTACGATTAGTCAATTGTTTCGATGATTTTATCAAAAATAGGCATTTCTTTATTAAATCAACTACGGATGTTACATAGACTATTCATACACTACATATTTGGACACAAATGAACCGGATTTGTGATAGGCTAATTCGCGAGAGTTGGAGGCCACATAATTTACACGTGTGAGATAGAGTCCACCGCTTATACTAATGAAAGATAGCGTGCACAGCGTTTCCTCATGGGAGATTGAGTACACAGTATTTAACCATGAGAGTTGGAGTTCACAACATTTTCACATAAGAGATGTAGTCCACAACATTTTCTCATGAGAGATGAAGTCCACAGTATTGACTCTCAAGAGATAGAGTCCATAGCATTGACAACTGAGAGATGAAGGGTTATTTACCTTATATTCCCTGAAGGCCGGGGCAACGATACCGGTAATTTTTCTTCATAACTAGGCCGCGGCATTAGCTACGGAGCGGTGGAGTCCATGGCACTTACTCAGAAGATATGGAGTCCACAGCATTTAATCTTAAGACATGGAGCATGCAATATATACCCATGAGTGATGGGTACATGATATCTACTCACTATAGATGGAATCCATAGCAAATACTCATGAGAGATGGAGTCCAAAGTTTTTGTTCATAAGAGATGTACACAGTATTTACCCATGAGAGTTGGAGATGACAACATTTTCTCATCAGAGGTGGAGTACACAGCATTTTTTAACGACTGATGCAGTCCAAAGCATTGACTCTCAAGAGATGGGGTCCATAGCTTTTACTGAGTAGAGATGGGGTCCACAGCTTGTACTGACTAGAGATGGAATACACATTATTTTCTAATGAGTGATAGAGTCCACAGCATTTTCTCACGACTTATGCTTTCAAAAACATTGAATCTCAAGAAATGGGGTCCACAGTTTTACTGACTAGAGATGGAGTACACTTTACTTATTCATGAGATGTGGAGACCACAGCATTGACTCTCAAGACATGGATTCAAAAGCATATGCTCATAAGAGGTGGAGTCCACAGAATTTATTCATAAGACATGGAACGAACAGCATTTCCTCACAATATATGGAGTTCACAGCGTTTACACATAAGAGATGCAATTGCTGTTCTCCTCCTTTTCCATATATTCCAGGGTAAGGCTGGCAAAGATACCGGTTGCTGATTTTGTTTCCTTCTTCTTCATCATCATCCCACAGCATTAATTATAGAGATATCGATTTCATAACATTTATTCAGAGAGATGGAGACCACAGCATATACTCATCATATACTCAGCATATACTCTGGAGTCCACAGCTTTTACTCATCAGAGATGGAGCCCACATTTACTCATGACATATGGAGTCAACAGCATTGAATCCCAAGATATGGAGTCCATGTTATCAACTGATGAGATATGGAGTACAATGCATTTACTCATTTACTCAAGATAGATAGAGTACAAGGCATTTACTGATGAGAGATGGAGTACATAGTATTTTGTAACGAGATTTAGAGTTCACAATATTTTCACATCAGAGATTTACTGATTAAATGTGGTGTACACAGCATTTAATCTTGAGAGATGGGGTATACAGCATTTACTCATGAGATATGTAATATTTACTGATGAGAGATGGAGTACACGGCATTTATTTATGAGAGATGGAGTCCACTGCATTTACCAATAACATGTGGAACCCACAGCATTTACACACAATATATGGATTACTCAGCCTTTATCTTTCTGACAAGATATGGAGTCCACAACAGAGACTTCCCAGAGATGGAGTCCAAAGCAATTTCTCTTGAGCGATAGAGTCCACAAAATATCTTCACGAGAAACCGAGTACACAGCACTTACTGATAAAAGATCGAGTTCATGATATTTACTCATTAGAGATGGACTGCACAGCATTTACTCGTCAGAAATGGGGTCCACAGTATTTACTCATGAGAGATGGAGTCTACACTTACTGACAAGATATGGAGTCGGCAGCATTGACTTCCAAGATATGGAGTCCACAGCAGTTTCTCTTGGGAGATGGAGTCCACAAAACTCATGAGAGACCGAGTACACAGCATTTACTGAAAAAAGATCGAGTACATGACATTTACTAATTAGAGATGGAGTCCACAACATTTACTCTTGAGAGAAGGTATACACAGCATTTACACATGAGAAATGGAGTCCACAATTATTAACAAGGTATGGAGTCCATACCATTGATTTCCAAGAGATGGAGTATAAAGCATTTTCTAACGACTGATGCAGTCCAAAGCATTAGCTCGAGAGTTCAGTAAGTGTCCACACTTACTGAAAAGATATGGAGTCCATAGCATTGACTTCCAACAGATGGATTCCACAGAATGTTCTCTTGAGAGATTGGTCACACAGAATTTATTAATGGGAAATGGAGGACACGGTATTTACTCATGATATATGGCGTAGAAGGCATTTATTTATGATATATGGAGTCCACTGCATTTACTCATGAGAGACGAAATAGGTATTATTTTGTCACGAGATTTGGAGTTGACAATATTTTCACATGGATTACACATAATTTACTCATGATAGATGGAGTACACAACATTTACTCAAGATACATGGAGTACACGGTGTTTTCTCAAGAGAGATGAAGTCCACAGCATTGACTCATGAGGGATGGGGTCCACAGCATTTACTTATGAGAGGTGACCTCCACAACATTTACTCAAAAGAGGTGAAACCCACAGCATACGGAGTATACAGCATTAACTCATGAGAGAAGGAATAAACGACATGTACTTATGAGAGAAAGAATAAAGAGCGTTTACTCTTGAGAGATGGAGTACACAGTATTCAATGTCAAGTGAAGGAGTCCAAAGCAGTTACGCGTGAGATATGGAGTCCACAATATTTACTCACAAGAGATGGAGTCCAAAGCATTTACTCTAGAAAGATGGATACTCAAGACAGTTGGAGTAAACTGCATTTACCAATGAGAGATGGAGTTCAAGATATATACTCATAAGAGAGATGGAGTCCACACAATTTATTAATGAGAAATGGAGAACACGGTATTTACTAATGAGAAATGGAGTACTCAGCATTTAATAATGAGGGATGGATAACATGATATTTACTCATTACATATTGAGCACACGACATTTACTCACGAGAGATGGAGTCCACTGCAATTACTGAAAAATGGGTACTCAGCATTTACTCTGAAGAGATGCAATCTACTGCATTTACTAATGACAGGTGGTATCCACAGGATTTATTCATAAGAGATGGAATGGCCAGTATTTACTCACAACAGATGGAGACAACAACGTTTACACATGAGAGTTGGTAAACACAGCAATTACTCATCAGAGATAGAGTCCATACTTATTGACAAGATATGGAACCCATAGCATTGATTTCCAAGAGATGGAGTCTACTGCATTTTCAAACGACTGATGTAGTCCAAAGCATTGAATCTCAAGAGATGGTGTTCACACTTACTGAAAAGATGTGGAATCCATAGCATTGACTTCCAAAAGATGGAGTCCACAGCATTTTCTTTTGAGATATGGATTCCACAAAATATACTTATGAGAGACCGAGTACACAACATTTACTCATAAAAGATCGAGTACACGATATTTACTCTTTAGAAATGGGTTTCACATTAATTACTTATGATAGATGGAGTACACATAATTTACTGATGAGAGATGGAGTCCACTGCATTTATTCATCAGGAATGGAATCCACACCAGTTACACATTAGATATTGTGTACACATTATTTAATCTTGGGAGATGGAATACACAGCATTTACTCATGAGAGATGGAGATTACAGTATTTACTCATAAGATATGGCGTCCACAGCCTTTACTCATTTGATATGGGGTAAACAGCATTTAATTTTGAGAGGTGGAAAACACAGCATATACTCATGAGAGATGGATTCCACAGAATGTACTCTTGAGAGTTTGGGCACATAGAATGTACTCACGTGAGGTGGGGGACACGGCATTTACTCATAAGGTATGGAGTAGAAGGCATTTATTTATGATATATAGAGTCCACTGCATTAACACGTGTGAGACGGAGTAGGTAGTATTTTGTCACGAGATTTGGAGTTGACAATATTTTCACATGGATTCCACAGAATGTACTCATGATAGAGGGAGAACACAACATTTCCTCAAGATACATGGAGTACACGTTTTTTTCTCATAAGAGATGAAGTCCACATTGACTTATGGGGGATGGGGTCCACAGCATTTACTCATGAGAGGTGGCCTCCAAAGTATTTACTCAAAAGAGGTTAAACCCACAGCATACGGAGTACACAGCATTTACTCACGAGAGAAGGAATACACGATATGTACTTATGAGAGAAGGAGTAAACAAGGTTTACTCTTGAGATATGGAGAACACAGTATTTAATGTCAAGAGATGTAGTCCAAAGCAGTCACTCTTGATATAAGGAGTCCACAACATTTACTCACAAGAGATGGAGTCCGCAGCATGTACTCTAGAAAGACGGAGTCCACAAAATATACTCATGACAGATGGAGTAAACTGCATTTACCAATGAAAGATGGAGTTCAAGATATAAACTGATAAGAGATGAAGTCCACACAATTTACTCATGAGAAATGGAGAACACGGTATTTACTAATGAGAAATGGAGTACACAGCAATTAGTAATGAGATATGGAGAACATGGTTTTTACTCATTATATATTGAGCACAAGATATTTACTCACGAGAGATGGAGTCCACTGCAATAACTGAAAAATGGGGTACTCAGCATTTACTCTGAAGTGATGCGATCCACTGCATATACTAATGACACGTGGTATCCACAGGATTTATTCATAAGATATTGAATGGCCAGTATATACTCACAACAGATTGAGTCTACAGAAGTTACACATGAGAGATGGTAAACACAGCATTTGCTCATTAGACATGGAGTCCACACTTACTGACAAGATATGGAGCCCATAGCATTGATTTCCAAGAGATGGTGTCCAATGCATTTTCAAACGACTGATGCAGTCCAAAGCATTTACTCTCAAGAGATGGTGTCCACATTTACTGAAAAGATATGGAGTCCATAGCATTGACTCCCAAGAGATGGATTCCACAGCATTTTCTCTTGAGACATGTAGTCCACAAAATATATTTATGAGACACCGAGTACACAACATTTACTGATAAAATATCGAGTATATGATGTTTACTCTTTAGAGATGGATTTCACATCAATTCCTTATGAGAAATGGAGAAAACAGAGTTTACTGATGAGAAATGGAGTCCACTGCATTTACTCATCAGAAATGGAATCCACACCAGTTTCACATAAAGAGATTGTGTACACAACATTTAATCTTGAGAGATGGAGTACACGGCATTTACTCATGAGAGATTGAGATTAGAGAATTTATTCATAAGAGATGGCGTCCGTAGCTTTTACTCTTGAGATATGAGTTTCACAGCATTTACTCATGAGGTATGGTGTCCACAGCATGTACTAATGAGATATGCACCTACAGAATTTACGAATGAGAGATGGAGTTTACAATGTTTACTAATTTGATATGGGGTACACAGCATTTAATTTTGAGAGATAGTAAACACAGCATATTTCTGAGAGAAAGAGTATACGACATGTACTCATGAGAGAAGAGGTAAACATCGTTTACTCTTGAGAGATGGAGTACACAGTATTCAATGTGAAGAGATGGAGTCCAAAGCAGTTACTCGTGAGATATGGAGTACACAACATTTAATTACAAGAGATGGAGTCCGCAGCATTTACTCTAATAGCATTTACTCATCACGGATGGTGTACACAGCATATACTCATCAGAGATGCAGCCAACATAATTTACGAATGAGAGATGGAGTTCAGAACATTTATTCAAGAGAGATGTAGTCCACAACATTTACTCATTAGAGACGGTATACACAGCATTTAATCTTGAGAGATGGAATAAACAGGCTATACTCATGAGAGATGGCCTCCACAGCATTTACTCTTGAGAGATGTAGTACACAGCACTTATTAATGTGATATTGAGAACATGATATTTACTCATGAGAGACGGATTCCATAACATACACTCATGAGAAATTGAGTACACTGTATTTACCCCAAAGAGATCGAATACAAGATATTTTCTCATGAATGGTGGAGTCCTCAATATTTACTCTTAAATGATGAAGTACACAGCATTTATCCAATGACAGATGGAGTGCAAGGCATTTATTTATGACAAATGGAGTCCATAGGATTTACAGTAGGGAGCGATAGAGTTCACAGCATTTACTCTCTTGAGATATGGATTGAACAACGTTTACTAGTAAAAAATGTAGCCCACATAATTTACTTAATGTAGATGGATTCCACAGTATAGACACTCAAGATATGGAGTCCACAGCTTTTTCTGAAGAGAGATGGAGTCCACAGCATTTACACATGAGAGATGCAATTGTTGCGCTCCTTTCTTTCCCTGCAGTCCGAGGTGAGGCTGGCAACGATACCGGTCATTGGTTTTTGTTTCCCATTCTTCTTCTTCACTAATCCACAACATTTACTAAGGAGAGACGGAGCCAATAACATTTACTCATGATAGAATGCGTCTACAGCATTTAATCTTGAGAGATGGAGTACATCATATTTACCCACAATAGTTGGAGTCCAAAGCATTTGTTCCCGACAGATAGCGTCCACAATATTCAATCTCAAGAGATGGAATCCAAAGCAGTTATTCATGAGAGGTGGAGTCAACAACGTTTACTCACAACGTATGGAGTAAACGTAGATTTTTATTTCCCTTCATCTTCACCAATAATCCACAACACTTACAAAGGAGAGAAGGAGTCCACAGCATTTACGAGATATGGAGTCCACAGCATTGACTCCCAAGATATGGAACACACAGCATTTTCTCTTGTGAGATGGAATACACAGTATATACTCATGAGACATGGATTACGTAGCATATACTTTTGAGAGATGGAGTACGCGAGAATTCTTTATGAGAGATGGAACCCACAACATTTACCCATTAGAGATAGAGATAGCAACATTTTCACAAGAGAGGTGGGGTACATAGCATTTATTCACGAGGGTTGGAGGCCACAACATTTACCCGTGAGAGATGGAGTCCACTGCATATATTCACGAGAGATGCGTCAACAGCATTTTGTCATGACTTTTGCAGTCCAAATAATTTACTCTCAAGAGGTGGGTTCCACAGCTTTTATTGAAGACATATGGAGTAAACATTATTTACTCTTGAAAAAGGAGTCCACAGCATTTTCACATGATATATGCTGTTGTTGCTCTCCTCCTTTTTTCTGTAGCCCGTACACAGCATTTACTCATGAGAGATGGAGTCCACAATATATTCTCAAGAGAGATGACGTACAAGATAGTTACACATGAGAGATGGAGTGTACAGCATTTATTTTTGCAAGATGGATTACACAACATTTATTCATGAGTGAAGGAGTACACGACATATATTCAAGAGAGTTGGGGGTGTACAACGTTTACTGATGAGATATGGAGTCCACTGCATTTACTGATGAGATATTGGGTACACAGCATTTAATCTTGAGAGATGGAGTACACAACATTTACTCATGAAAAATGGAGAATACGTTATTTACTTATGAGAGATGGCGTCCACAACATTTAATCTTGAGATATGGACTTCACAGCATTTACTTATCAGAGATGGTGTCCACAGCATAATCTCATGAGAGATGCAGCCAACAGAATTTACGAATGAGAGACGGAATCCACAATATGTACTGATTAGAGATGGTATACACAACATTTAATCTTGAGAGAAGGAATAAACAGCATATACTCATGAGAGATGGAGCACAAATAATCCCCTGTCTTCCGGGTTGAGTCTGGCTACGATACCGGTCATTGATTTTTGTTTCCCCTTCTTCTTCGTCACTATTCCACACCATTTACTAAGGAGAGACGGAGCCAACAACATTTACTCATAAAACAATTCTTTCACAGCAAATATTCTTGAGAGATGGAGTACATACTATTTACCAATGAGAGTTGGAGTTCAATACTTTTTTCACAGGAGATATGGAGTCAGCAGCATTTCGTCAGGACAGATGGCTTCCACAGTATTCACTCACAAGTGATGGCATCCAAAGCAGTTACTCATGAGAGGTGGTATCCGCAACATTTACTCACAACATATGGAGTTTACCAAATTTACACACGAGAACTGGCATCGATACTTTTCGTCGATTTTTGTTTCCCCTTCAACTTCATCACTATTTCACAACATTTACAAAGGAGAATAGGAGTCCACATCATTTACGAGATACGGAGTCCACAGCACTGACTCCCAAGATTATGGAACACACAGCATTTTCTTATGTGAGATGTAATACACTGTATATAATCATGAGACATGGATTTCGTAGCATATACTTTTGAGAGATGGAGTACGCGAGGATTCTTTATGAGTGATGGAACCCACAACATTTACCCATTAGAGATAGAGATAGCAACATTTTCACAACACAGGTTGTGTACATAGCATTTATTCACGCGAGTTGGAGGCCACAGCATTTATCCCTGAGAGATGGAGTCCACTGTATATATTCATGAGAGATGGCTTCAACAGCAATTTGTCATGACTGATGCAGTCCAAATCGTTTACTCTCAAGAGATGGGTTCCACAGCTTTTATTGACGACATATGGAGTACACATTAGTTACTCTTGAAAAAGGAGTCCACAGCATTTTCACATGATATATGCTGTTGTTGCTCTCCTCCTTTTCTTTGTAGCCCGTACACAGCATTTACTCATGAGAGATGGAGTCAACAATATATTCTCAAGAGAGATGACGTACATAACAATTACACATGAGAGATGGAGTCCACAGCATTTATTTTTGGTAGATGGATTACACAGCATTTATTCATGAGTGAAGGAGTACACGACATATATTCATGAGAGATGGGGGTACACATCATTTACTCATGTGATATGGAGTCCACTGCATTTACTGATGAGATATTGAGTACACAGTACTTAATCTTGAGAGATGGAGTACACAGCATTTACTCATGACAGATGTAGTATACGGAATTTACTTATGAGAGATGGTGTCCACAACATTTACTCTTGAGAGATGGAGTTCACAGCATTTACTCATCAGAGTTGATGTCCACAGCATATTCTCATGAGAGATGTAGCCAACAGAATTTACGAATGAGAGACGGAATCAACAACATTTACTCGTTAGAGATGGTATACACAGCATTTAATCTTCAGAGATGGAATACACAGCATATTCTCATGGAAGATGGAGTACACAGCATCCTCTTTAGTCCGGGATGAGGCTGGCTACGAAACCGGTCATTGATTTCTGTTTCCCCTTCTTCTTCATCACTACGGAGTCCACAGCATTGACTCTCAAGATATGGAATACACAGCATTTTCTCTTGAGAGATGGAATACACTGTATATACTCACGAGAGATGGATTTTGTAGCATTTACTTTTGAGAGATGGAGTACGCGAGAATTCCTTATGAGAGATGGAACCCAAAACATTTACCCATTAGAGTTGCATTTAGCAACATTTTCGCAAAAGATGTGGGGTACATAGCATTTATTCCCGATAGTTCGAGGCCACAGCATTTAAACGTGAGAGATGGAGTCCACTGCATATATTCACGAGAGATGGCGTCAACAGTATTTTGTCATGACTGATGCAGTCCAAATCGTCTACTCTCAAGAGAAGGGTTCCACAGCTTTTATTGACGAGATATGGAGTACATATTATTTACTCTTGAAAGAAGGAGTCCACAGCATATACACATTATAGATGTTACTGTTGTTCTCCTCCTTTTCCCTGTAGCCCATACACAGCATTTGCTCAGGGGCGATGGATTCCACAATATATTCTCACGAGAGATGACGTACATGATAAGTACACATGAGAGATGGAATCCACAGCATTTATTCTTGGTATATGGATTACACAGCATTTATTTATGAGAGAAGGAGTACACGACATATACTCATGAGAGATGGGGTACACAGCATTTAATTTTGAGAGATGGTAAACACAGCATATACTCCTGAGAGAAAGAGTATACGACATGTACTCATAAGAGAAGAAGTAAGCATCGTTTACTCTTGCGAGATGGAGTACACAGTATTCAATGTGAAGAGATGGAGCCCAAAGCAGTTACTCGTGAGATATGGAGTACACAACCTTTACTTACAAGAGATGGAGTCCGCAGCATTTACTCTAATAGCATTTCCTCATCACGGATGGTGTACACAGCATATACTCATGAGAGATGCAGTCAACATAATTTACGAATAAGAGATGGAGTTCAGAACATTTACTCAAGAGAGATGTTGTCCACAACATTTACTCATTAGAGACGGTATACAAAGCATTTAATCTTCAGAGATGGAATAAACAGGCTATACTAATGAGAGATGGCCTCCACAGCATTTACTCTTGAGAGATGTAGTACACAGCATTTATTAATGTGAGATTGAGAACATGATATTTACTTATGAGAGACGGAGTCCATAATATACACTCATGAGAAATTGAGTACACTGTATTTACCCCAAAGAAATCGAATACAAGATATTTTCTCATGAATGGTGGAATCCTCAATATTTACTCTTAAATGATGAAGTACACAGCATTTATCCAATGACAGATGGAGTGCAAGGCATTTATTTATGACAAATGGAGTCCATAGGATTTACCGTAGGGAGCGATAGAGTCCACTGCATTTACTCTCTTGAGATATGGATTGAACAACGTTTACGAGTAAAAAATGTAGCCCACATAATTTACTTAATATAGATGGATTCCACAATATAGACACTCAAGATATGGAGTCCACAGCTTTTTCTGAAGAGAGATGGATTACACAGCATTTATTCATGAGTGAAGGAGTACACGACATATATTCATGAGAGATGGGGGTACACATCATTTACTCATGTGATATGGAGTCCACTGCATTTACTGATGAGATATTGAGTACACAGTATTTAATCTTGAGAGATGGAGTACACAGCATTTACTCATCAGATATGATGTCCACAGCATATTCTCATGAGAGATGTAGCCAACAGAATTTACGAATGAGAGACGGAATCAACAACATTTACTCGTTAGAGATGGTATACACAGCATTTAATCTTCAGAGATGGAATACACAGCATATTCTCATGGAAGATGGAGTACACAGCATCCCCTTTAGTCCGGGATGAGGCTGGCTACGAAACCGGTCATTGATTTTTGTTTCCCCTTCTTCTTCATCACTACGGAGTCCACAGCATTGACTCTCAAGATATGGAATACACAGCATTTTCTCTTGAGAGATGGAATACACTGTATATACTCATGAGAGATGGCTTGATCAGCAATTTGTCATGACTGATGCAGTCCAAATCGTTTACTCTCAAGAGATGGGTTCCACAGCTTTTATTGACGACATATGGAGTACACATTATTTACTCTTGAAAAAGGATTCCACAGCATTTTCACATGATATATGCTGTTGTTGCTCTCCTCCTTTTCCTTGCAGCCCGTACACAGCATTTACTCATGAGAGATGGAGTCCACAATATGTTCTCAAGAGAGATGACGTACATAACAATTACACATGAGAGATGGAGCCACAGCATTTATTTTTGGTAGATGGATTACACAGCATTTAATCATGAGTGAAGGAGTACACGACATATATTCATGAGAGATGGGGGTACACATCATTTACTCATGTGATATGGAGTCCACTGCATTTACTGATGAGATATTGAGTAAATAGTATTTAATCTTGAGAGATGGAGTACACAGCATTTACTCATGACAGATGGAGAATACGGTATTTACTTATGAGAGATGGCGTCCACAACATTTACTCTTGAGAGGTGGAGTTCACAGCGTTTACTCATCAGAGATGGTGTCCACAGCATATTCTCATGAGAGATGTAGCCAACATAATTTAAGAATGAGAGACGGAATCCACAACATTTACTCGTTAGAGATGGTATACACAGCATTTAATCTTGAGAGATGGAATACACAGCATATACTCATGGAAGATGGAGTACACAGCTTGCCCTTTACTCCGGGATGAGTCTGGCTACGAAACCGGTCATTGATTTTTGTTTCCCTTTCTTCTTCGTCACTACGGAGTCCATAGCATTGACTCTCAAGATATGGAATACACAGCATTTTCTCTTGAGAGATGGAATACACTGTATATACTCACGAGAGATGGATTTTGTAGCATTTACTTTTGAGAGATGGAGTACGCGAGAATTCCTTATGAGAGATGGAACTCAAAACATTTACCCATTAGAGTAGGATTTAGCAACATTTTCGCAAAAGATGTGGGGTACATAGCATTTATTCCCGATAGTTCGAGGCCACAGCATTTAAACGTGAGAGATGGAGTCCACTGCATATATTCACGAGAGATGGCGTCAACAGTATTTTGTCATGACTGATGCAGTCCAAATCGTCTACTCTCAAGAGAAGGGTTCCACAGCTTTTATTGACGAGATATGGAGTACATATTATTTACTCTTGAAAGAAGGAGTCCACAGCATTTACACATTATATATGTTACTGTTGCTCTCCTCCTTTTCGCTGTAGCCCATACACAGCATTTGCTCAGGGGCGATGGATTCCACAATATATTCTCACGAGAGATGACGTACATGATAAGTACACATGAGAGATGGAATCCACAGCATTTATTCTTGGTAGATGGATTACACAGCATTTATTCATGAGAGAAGGAGTACACGACATATACTCATGAGAGATGGGGTACACAGCATTTAATTTTGAGAGATGGTAAACACAGCATATACTCCTGAGAGAAAGAGTATACGACATGTACTCATGAGAGAAGAAGTAAGCATAGTTTACTCTTGAGAGATGGAGTACACAGTATTCAATGTGAAGAGATGGAGTCCAAAGCAGTTACTCGTGAGATATGGAGTACACAACCTTTACTTACAAGAGATGGAGTCCGCAGCATTTACTCTAATAGCATTTCCTCATCACGGATGGTGTACACAGCATATACTCATGAGAGATGCAGCCAACATAATTTACGAATAAGAGATGGAGTTCAGAACATTTACTCAAGAGAGATGTTGTCAACAACATTTACTCATTAGAGACGGTATACACAGCATTTAATCTTGAGAGATGGAATAAACAGGCTATACTAATGAGAGATGGCCTCCACAGCATTTACTCTTGAGAGATGTAGTACACAGTATTTATTAATGTGAGATTGAGAACATGATATTTACTTATGAGAGACGGAGTCCATAACATATTGAGTACACTGTATTTACCCCAAAGAGATCGAATACAAGATATTTTCTCATGAATGGTGGAGTCCTCAATATTTACTCTTAAATGATGAAGTACACAGCATTTATCCAATGACAGATGGAGTGCAAGGCATTGATTTATGACAAATGGTGTCCATAGGATTTACAGTAGGGAGCGACAGAGTCCACAGCATTTACTCTCTTGAGATATGGATTGAACAACGTTTACTAGTAAAAAATGTAGCCCACATAATTTATTAATATAGATGGAGTCCACAGTATAGACACTCAAGATATGGAGTCCACAGCTTTTTCTGAAGAGAGATGGAGTCCACAGCATTTACACATGAGATATGCAATTGTTGCGCTCCTTTCTTTCCCTGCAGTCCGAGGTGAGGCTGGCAACGATACCGGTCATTGGTTTTTGTTTCCCATTCTTCTTCTTCACTAATCCACACCATGTACTAAGGAGAGACGGAGCCAATAACATTTACTGATGATAGAATGCGTCCTCAGCATTTAATCTTGAGAGATGGAGTACATCATATTTACCCACAATAGTTGGAGTCCAAAGCATTTGTTCCCGACAGATGGCGTCCACAATATTCAACCTCAAGCAGTTACTCATGAGAGGTGGAGTCAACAACGTTTACTCACAATGTAAGGAGTAAACGTCGATTTTTATTTCCCTTCATCTTCACCAATAATCCACAACACTTACAAAGGAGAGAAGGAGTCCACAGCATTTACGAGAAATGGAGTCCACAGCATTGACTCCCAAGATATGGAACACACAGCATTTTCTCTTGTGAGATGGAATACACAGTATATACTCATGAGACATGGATTACGTAGCATATACTTTTGTGAGATGGAGTACGCGAGAATTCTTTATGAGTGATGGACTCACAACATTTACCCATTAGAGATAGAGATAGCAACATTTTCACAACACATGTGGTGTACATAGCATTAATTCACGCGAGTTGTAGGCCACAGCATTTATCCCTGAGAGATGGAGTCCACTGTATATATTCAAGAGTGATGGCTTCAACAGCATTTTGTCATGACTTTTGCAGTCCAAATCATTTACTCTCAAGAGGTGGGTTCCACAGCTTTTATTGAAGACATATGGAGTTCACATTATTTACTCTTGAAAAAGGAGTCCACAGCATTTTCACATGATATATGCTGTTGTTGTTCTCCTCCTTTTCCTTGTAGCCCGTAAACAGCATTTACTCATATATTCTCAAGAGAGATGACGTACATAACAATAACACATGAGAGATGGAGTCCACAGCATTTATTTTTGGTAGATGGATTACACTGCATTTATTCATGAGTGAAGGAGTACACGACATATATTCATGAGAGATGGGGGTACACATCATTTACTCATGTGATGTGGAGTCCACTGCATTTACTGATGAGATATTGAGTACACAGTATTTAATCTTGAGAGATGGAGTACACAGCATTTACTCATGACAGATGGAGTATACGGAATTTACTGATGAGAGATGGTGTCCACAACATTTACTCTTGAGAGATGGAGTTCACAGCATTTACTCATCAGAGATGATGTCCACAGCATATTCTCATGAGAGTTGTAGCCAACAGAATTTACAAATGAGAGATGGAATCCACAACATTTACTCGTTAGAGATGGTATACACAGCATTTAATCTCATAAGGAATGGAAGATGGATTACACAGCATCCCCTTTAGTCCGGGATGAGGATGGCTACGAAACCGGTCATTGATTTTTGTTTCCCCTTCTTCTTCATCAATACGGAATCCACAGCATTGACTCTCAAGATATGGAATAAACAGCATTTTCTCTTGAGAGATGGAATACACTGTATATACTTATGAGATATGGATTTTGTAGCATTTACTTTTGAGAGATGGAGTACGCGAGAATTCCTTATGAGAGATGGAACTCAAAACATTTACCCATTAGAGTTGGATTTAGCAACATTTTCGCAAAAGATGTGGGGTACATAGCATTTATTCCCGAGAGTTCGAGGCCACAGCATTTACACGTGACAGATGGAGTCCACTGCATATATTAAAGAGAGATGGCGTCAACAGTATTTTGTTATGACTGATGCAGTCCAAATCGTCTACTCTCAAGAGAAGGTTTCCACAGCTTTTATTGACGAGATATGGAGTACATATTATTTACTGTTGAAAGAAGGAGTCCACAGCATTTACACATTATAGATGTTACTGTTGCTCTCCTCCTTTTCCCTGTAGCCCATACACAGCATTTGCTCAGGAGCGATGGATTCCACAATATATTCTCACGAGAGATGACGTACATTCCAAGTACACATGAGAGATGGAATCCACAGCATTTATTCTTGGTTGATGGATTACACAGCATTTATTCATGAGAGAAGGAGTACACGACATATACTCGTGTTAGATGGGGTACACAGCATTTAATTTTGAGAGATGGTAAACACAGCATATACTCCTGAGAGAAAGAGTATACGACATATACTCATGAGAGAAGAAGTAAACATCGTTTACTCTTGAGAGATGGAGTACACAGTATGCAATGTGAAGAGATGGAGTCCAAAGCAGTTACTCGTGAGATATGGAGTACACAACATGTACTTACAAGATATGGAGTCCGCAGCATTTACTCTAATAGCATTTACTCATCACGGATGGTGTACACAGCATATACTAATAAGAGATGCAGCCAACATAATTTACGAATAAGAGATGGAGTTCAGAACATTTACTCAAGAGAGATGTAGTCCACAACATTTATTCATTAGAGACGGTATACACAGCATTTAATTAATGTGAGATTGAGAACATGATATTTACTTATGAGAGACGGAGTCCATAACATACACTCATGAGAAATTGAGTACACTGTATTTACCCCAAAGAGATCGAATACAAGATATTTTCTCATGAATGGTGGAGTCCTCAATATATACTCTTAAATGATGAAGTACACAACATTTATCCAATGACAGATGGAGTGCAAGGCATTTATTTATGATATATGGAGTCCATAGGATTTACAGTAGGGAGCGATAGAGTCCACAGCATTTACTCTCTTGAGATATGGATTGAACAACGTTTACTAGTAAAAAAAATGTAGCCCACATAATTTACTTAATATAGATGGTGTCCACAGTATAGACACTCAAGATATGGAGTCCACAATTTTTTCTGAAGAGAGATGGAGTCCACAGCATTTACACATGAGAGATGCAATTGTTGCGCTCCTTTCTTTCCCTGCAGTCCGAGGTGAGGCTGGCAACTATACCGGTCATTGGTTTTTGTTTCCCATTCTTCTTCTTCCCTAATCCATACCATTTACTAAGGAGAGACGGAGCCAATAACATTTACTCATGATAGAATGCGTCCACAGCATTTAATCTTGAGAGATGGAGTACACCATATTTACCCACAATAGTTGGAGACCAAAGCATTTGTTCCCGACAGATGGCGTCTACAAAATTCAACCTCAAGAGATGGAATCCAAAGCAGTTACTCATAAGAGGTGGAGTCAACAACGTTTAGTCACAACGTATGGAGTAAACGTCGATTTTTATTTCCCTTCATCTTTACCAATAATCCACAACACTTACAAAGGAGATAAGGAGTCCACAGCATTTACTAGATATGGAATCCACAGCATTGACTCCCAAGATATGGAACACACAGCATTTTCTCTTGTGAGATGGAATACACAGTATATACTCATGAGACATGGATTACGTAGCATATTATTTTGAGAGATGGAGTACACGAGAATTCTTTATGAGAGATGGAACCCACAACATTTACCCATTAGAGATAGAGATAGCAACATTTTCACAACACAGGTTGTGTACATAGCATTTTTTCACGCGAGTTGGAGGCCACAACATTTACCCGTGAGAGATGGAGTCCACTGCATATATTCATGAGAGATGGCGTCAACAGCATTTTGTCATGACTTTTGCAGTCCAAATCATTTACTCTCAAGAGGTGGGTTCCACAGCTTTTATTGAAGACATATGGAGTAAACATTATTTACTCTTGAAAAAGGAGTCCACAGCATTTTCACATGATATATGCTGTTGTTGCACTCCTCCTTTTTTTTGTAGCCCGTACACAGCATTTACTCATGAGAGATGGATTCCACAATATATTCTCACGAGAGATGACGTACATGACAAGTACACATGAGAGATGGAATCCACAGCATTTATTTTTGGTAGATGGATTACACAGCATTTATTCATGAGAGAAGGAGTACACGACATATACTCATGATAGATGGGGTACACAGCATTTACTCATGAGAGATGATGTCCACAACATATGCTCATGAGAGATAGTGTACACACTTACTGAAAAATATGGGGTACACAGCAATTTCTTTAGAAAGATGGAGTCCACAAAATATACTCATCAGTGACGGAGTACACAGCGTTTACTTATAAAAGATCGAGTGACATTTTCTCATTAGAGTTGGAGTCCACAGCATTTACTTATGAGAGATGGTGTCCACAGCATATGCTCATGAGAGATGTAGCCAACATAATTAAAGAATGAGAGATGGAGTCCACAACATTTACTCATTAGAGTTGGTGTACACAAGGTTTATTCTTGAGAGATTCAATACACAGCATACTCTCATTAAATATCGATTTCACAGCATATACTCGTGAGAGGAGAAGTACACTGCATTTACTAATGGGAGATTGAGAACATGGTATTTACTCATGAGAGACGGAGTCCACAACATATGCTCATGAGAAATCGAGTACACAGTATTTACTCCTCACAGATCGAAAACTTCACATTATCTTATAAGAGATGGAGTCCTCAGCATTAACTCTTAAGTGATGAAGTACGCAACATTTACCCAATGATAGATTGAGAAAAAGGCATTGATTGATGAGAGATGGACTCCATAGGATTTTCCCTCGTGACTGATGGAATCAACTACATATATTGATGAGAGATAGCTTCAACAGCATTTTCTCATGATTGATCAAGTCCAAAGCATTAACTCTCAAGATATGGGTTCCACAGATTTTATTGACGAGATATGGAGTACACTTTATGTGCTCTTGAAAGGAGGAGTCCTCAGCATTTTCACATGATAGATTCTATTTTTGCTCTCCTTGTTTTCCTGTAGCCCGTACACAGCATTGAGATATGTAGCACACAATATATTCTCAAGACAGGTGAAGTACATGACATTTACACATGACAAATGGAATCCACTGTATATATTCTTGGTATATAGATTACGCAGCAATTACTCATGCGAGAAGGAGTACACGACATATACTCATAAGAGGTGGGGTAAAGAGCATTTACTCACGAGAGATGGAGTCCAGTGCATTTACTGATGAGAGATTGTGGAGACGTAGAGTACACACCATTTACTCATGAGAGATGGAGGATACAGTATTTACTGATGAGAGATGGCGTCCACAACATTTACACTTGAGAGATGGAGTTCATAGCATTTACTCATCAGGGATCGTGTCCACAGCATACACTAATGAGAGATGTAGCCAACAAAATTTACGAATGAGAGTTCAGAGTTCAGAGTTCAGAACATTTACCCAAGAAAACATTTTCTCATTAGAGATGGTATACACAGCATTTAATCTTGAGAGATGGAATACACAGCCTATATTCATGACAGATGGCTTCCACAGCATTTACTCTTGAGAGATATAATACACAGCATTTATTAATGTTAGTTTGAGAACATGGTATTTATTCATGAGAGACGGAGTCCACAACATATATCCATAAGAAATTGAGAACACAGTATTTACTCCAAAGAGATCGAGTACATGACATATCCTCATGAGCGATGGAATCCACAACATTTACTCTTAATTGATGAAGTACACAGCATTTACCCAATGACAGATTGAGTACAAGGCATTTATTCATGACATATGGAGTCCATAGGATATACTCTCGTGAGCGATGGATTCCACAGCATTTACTCTCGTGAGAGATGGATTGGACAACTTTTACTAATAAGAAATGGAGTCCACATAATTTACTTAATATGGATGGAGTCAACAGCATAGACACTCAAGAGGTGGAGTCCACAGCTTTTCCTAATGTGAGATGGATTCCACAGCATTTACACATAAGATATGCAATTATTGCGCTGCTTCCTTTCCCAACAGTCTGGGGTGAGGCTGGCAACGAAACCGGTCCATGATTTTTGATTCCCCTTCTTCTTCATCACTAGTCCACACCAATTACCAATCCACAGCATTTATTCTTGGTAGGTGGATCACACAGCATTTATTCATGAGAGATGGAGTACACGACATATACTTATGAGAGATTGGGTACACAGAATTTACTCATGAGAGATGGTATCCACAGCATATGTTCATTAAAGATGGTATACACAGCTTTTATTCTTGAGAGATTACATACACAGCATACACTCATTAGATGTTGATTCCACAACATATACTCTTGAGAGGAGGAGTACACAGCATTTATTAATTGGAGATGGAGAACATAGTATTTACTCACGAGAGACGATGTCCACAACATATACTCATAAGAAATCTAGTACTCAGTATTTACTCCTCAGATATCGAATACATGACATTTTCTTATAAGCGATGGAGTCCACAGCATTAACTCTTAAGTGATGAAGTACACAGCATTTACCCAAATTGATAAAAGGCATTTATTAATGGAGATGGACTCCATAGGATTTACTCTCGTGAGTGATGGAGTCCACTGCATGTATTCATAAGAGATAGAATGGCCAGTATTTACTCACAACAGATAGAGTCCACAGCATTTTGAAACGACTGATGCAGTCCAAAGCATTGACTCTCAAGAGATGGTGGCCGCATTTTCTCTTGAGATATGGAGTCAACAACATATACTAATGAAAGACCGAGTACACAATATATTTACTGATAAAAGGTTGAGTATATGATAATTACTTATTAGAGATGGATTTCACATCAATTACTCATGAGAGATGGAGTACACATAATTTACTGATGAGAAATGGAGTCCACTGCATTTACTCATCAGAAAAGGAGACCACACCAGTTACACTTCAGAGATTGTGTACACAACATTTAATCTTGAGGGATGGAGTACACAGCATTTACTCATGAGAGATGGAAACTCAAAAGAAATGGCGTCCACAGCCTTTATTCTTGAGAGATGGGTTTCACAGCATTTACTCATGAGATATAGTGTCCACAGCATATACTAATGAGAGATGCACCAACAAAATTTACGAATGAGAGATGGAGTTTACAAGATTTATTCATTTGAGATGGGGTAAACAATATTTATTTTTGAGAGTTGGAAAATACAGCATAGTCATGAGAGATGGATTCCACAGAATGTACTCTTGAGAGATTGGGCACACAGCATTTACTCATGGGAGATGGCGGCCACGGTATTTACTCATGAGATATGGAGTAGAAGGCATTTATTTATGAGATATGGAGTCCACTGCTTTGACTCATGAGAGACGGAGTAGGTAATATTTTGTCACGAGATTTGGAGTTGACAATATTTTCACAAGGATTCCACAGAATTTAGTGATGATAGATGTAGTACACAAAATTTACTCAAGATGCATGGAGTACAAGTTTTTTCTCATGAGATATGAAGCCCACAGCATTGACTCAAGAGGGATGGGGTCTACAGCATTTATTCTTGAGAGGTGGCCTCAAAAGCATTTACACAAACGAGTTAAAACCCACACTATACGGAGTACAAACCATTTACTCATGAGAGAAGGAGTACACGACATGTACTAATGAGAGGAGGAGTAAACAGCGTTTACTCTTGAGAGATGAAGTACACAATATTCAATATCAAAAGATGGAGTCCAAAGCATTTACTCGTGAGATATGGAGTCCACAACATTTACTCACAAGAGATGGAGTCCACAACATATACTCATGACATTTACCAATGAGAGATGGAGTTCAAGATATGTACTCATAAGAGATGGAATCCACACAATTTACTGAAGAGAAATGGAGAAAATGGTATTTACTAATGAGAGATGGAGTGCACAGAATGTAATAACGAGAAATGGAGAACACGATATTTACTCATTATATATGAAGCACACGATATTTATTCACGAAAAATGGGGTATTCAGCATTTACTCTGGAGAGATGCAATCCACTGCATTTACTAATGACTGGTTGTATCCACAGCATTTACTCATAAGAGATGGAATGGCCAGTATTTACTCACAACAGATGGAGTATACAGCATGTACACATAAGAGATGGAAAACACAGCATTTACTCATCAGAGATGGAGACCACACTTACTGACAATATATGAAGTCCATAGCTTTGATTTCCAAGATTCCAAGAGATGGAGTCCACAGCTTTTTGTAACGACTGATGCAGTCCAAAGCATTGACTCTCAAGAGATGGTGTCCACACTTACTGAAAAGATATGGAGTCCATAGCATTGACTTCCAAGATATGGAGTCGACAGAATATTATCTTGAGAAATGGATCTACAAAATATACTCATGAGAGACCGAATACACAACATTTACTGATAAAAAATCGAGTATATGATATTTACTCATTACAGATGGATTTCATATCAATTATTCATGGGAGATAGAGTACATAGAATTTACTGTTGAGAATTGGAATTGGAGTCCACACCAGTTATACATTAGAGATTGTGCACACAACATTTAATCTTGAGAGATGGAGTACACATCATTTACTCATGAGAGATGGAGATTACAGTATTTACTCATAAGAGATGGCGTCGACAGCCTTTAACCTTGAGAGATGTGTTTCACAGCATTTTCTCATGAGATATGTTGTACACATCATATACTAATGAGAGAAGCACCAACATAATTTACGAATGAAAGATGGAGTTTATAATATTTACTCATTTGAGATGGGGTACACAGTATTTAATTTTGAGAGATGGAAAACACAGCATATATCCATGAGAAATGTACTCCACACAATGTACTTTTGACTAATTGGGCACACAGCATATACTCATGGGATATGGAGGACACTCTATGTACTTATGAGATATGGAGTGGAAGGCATTTATTTATGATATATAGAGTCAACTGCATTTAATCATGAGAGACGGAGTAGATAGTATTTTGTCACCAGATTTGGAGTTGACAATATTTTCCCATGTATTTCACAGAATATACTCATGATTGATGGAGTACACAACATTTACTCAAGATGCATGGAGTACACGGTTTCATGAGAGATGAAGCCCACAGCATTGACTAGTGAGGGATGGGGTCCACAGCATTTATTCATGAGAGGTGGCCTCCACAGCATTTACACAAAAGAGGTGAAACCCACAGCATACAGAGTACACAGCATTTACTCATGAGAGAAGGAGTACACGACATGTACTTATGAGAGAAGGAGAACACGCGTTTATTCTTGAGAGATGGAATACACAGTATTCATTGTCAAGAGATGGAGTCCAAAGCAATTACTCGTGAGATATGGAGTCCACAACATTTACTCACAAGAGATAGAGTCCGCAGCATTTAGTCTAGAAAGATAGAGTCCACAACATATACTTATGACAGTTGAAGTAAACTGCATTTACCAATGAGAGATGGAGTTCAAGATATGGACTCATCAGAGATGGAGTCCACACAATTTCCTGATGAGTAATGTAGAACACGGTATTTTCTAATGAGAGTTGGAGTAGAGAGCATTTTATATTGAGAGATGGAGAAAACGATATTTACTCATTATATATGGAGCATATGATATTTAATTATGAGAGATGAAGTCCACAGTATTTACTCATGAGAGATGGTGTATATGTTATTGATGAGAGATAGAGTCCACTGCATTTACTAATGACAGGTGGTATCCACAGCATTTACTCATAAGAGATGGAATGGCCAGGATTTACTCACAACAGATGGAGTCTACAGGATTTACACATGAGAGATTGAAAACACAGCATTTACTCATCAGATATGGATTCCACACTTACTGAAAAGATATGGAGTCCATAGCATTGACTTCCAAGAGATGGAGTCCACAGCATTTTCTAACGACTTATGCAGTCCAAAGCATTGGCTCTCAAGAGATGGTGTCCACAAAATACACTCATGAAAGACCGAGTACCCAACATTTACTTATAAAAGATCGCGAATATGATATTTACTCATTAGAGATGGATTTCACATCAATTACTCATAAGAGATGGAGTACACAATATTTACTGATGAGAAACGGAATCCACTGCATTTACTCATCAGAAATGGGGTCCACACCAGTTACATTGTAAAGATTGTGTACACAACATTTAATCTGGGGAGATGGAATGCACAGCATTTACACATGAGAGAAGGAGTAAACAGCGTTTATTCTTGAGAGATGGAATACACTGTATTCAATGTCAAGAGATGGATTCCAAAGCAGTTACTCGTGAGATATGGAGTCCACAACATTTACACACAAGAGATGGAGTCCGCAGCATTCAGTCTAGAAAGATGGAGTCCACAACATATACTCATGACAGTTGGAGTAAACTGCATTTACCAATGAGAGATGGAGTTCAAGATTTGTACTTATAAGAGATGGAGTCCTCACAATTTACTAATGAGTAATGTAGAACACGGTATTTTCTAATGAGAGGTGGAGTACACGGCATTTAATGTAGAACACGGTATGTACTAATGAGAAATGGGGTAAACAGCATTTACTAATGAGAGATGGAGAAAAAAATATATTTACTTTTGATATATGGACACACGACATTTAATTATGAGAGATGAAGTCCACAGCATTTACTCATGAGAGATGGTGTATATATTATTTACTCACGAGAGATGGAGTCCACTGCATTTACTAATGACAGGTGGTATCCACAGCATTTATTCATAAGAGATGGAATGGCCAGAATTTACTCACAACAGATGGAGTCTACAGGATTTACACAAGATAGATGCAAAACACAGCATTTACTCATCAGAGATGGTGTCCACACTTACTGAAAATATATGGAGTCCATTGTATTGATTTCCAAGAGATGGAGTCCACAGCATTTTCTAACGACTGATGCAGTCCAAAGCATTCACTCTCAAGAGAAGGTGTCCACATTTACTGAAAAGATATGGAGTCCTTAGCATTGACTTCCAAGATATGGAGTCCACAGCATTTTCTTTTGAGAGATGGAGTCAAAAAAATATACTCATGAGAGTCCGAGTACACAACATTTACTAATAAAAGATCTAGTATACGATATTTACTCATTAGAGATGGATTTCACATCAATTATTCATGAGAGATGGAGTGCAAAAAATTTACTGATGAGAAATGGTGAAAACGGTATTAACTAATTAGAGATGGAGTACACAGAATTTAATAATGAGAAGTGGACAACACGATATTTACTCATTATATATGAAGCACACGACATTTATTCACGAGAGATGAAATCCACTGTAATTAATGAAAAATGGGGTACTCAGCATTTACTCTGGAGAGATGCAATCCACTGCATTTACTAATGACTGGTGGTATCCAGAGCATTTACTAATAAGAGATGGAATGGCCAATATTTACTCACAACAGATGGAATCTACAGCATTTTTCACATGAGCGATGGAAAACACAGCATTTACTCATCAGAGATGGAGACCACACTTACTGACA
This sequence comes from Lamellibrachia columna, assembly GCA_963662155.1. Taxonomy (NCBI): domain Eukaryota; kingdom Metazoa; phylum Annelida; class Polychaeta; order Sabellida; family Siboglinidae; genus Lamellibrachia; species Lamellibrachia columna. The sequence goes on from OY759275.1 coordinate 8,161,580, forward strand.
AGATATGGAGTCCATAGCTTTGATTTCCAAGAGATGGAGTCCACAGCATTTTGTAACGACTGATGTAGTCCAAAGCATTGACTCTCAAGATATGGTGTCCATATTTACTGAAAAGATATGGAGTCCATAGCATTGACTTCCAAGATTTGGAGTCAACAACATTTACTCATGGGAGATGGAGGACACGGTATTTACTCCTGAGATTTGGAGTAGAAAGTATTCATTTATTAGATATGGAGTCTAATGCATTTACTCATGAGAGACGGAGTAGGTAGAATTTTGTCAAGAGATTTGGAGTTGATAATATTTTCACATGGATTCCACAGAATTTACTCATGATTGATGGAGTATACAACATTTACTCAAGATACATGGAGTACACGTTTTTTTGTAATGAGAGATGAAGCACAGCATTGACTCATGAGGGATTTGGTCCACAATATTTACACATGAGAGGTGGCCTCCACAGTATTTATTCACAACATGGAGATGGAATGGCCAGTATTTACTCACAACATATGGAATCTACAGCATTTACACATTAGAGATGGTATACACAGCATTTACTCATGAGAGATGGAGTCCACACTTACTGACAAGATATGGAGTCCATAGCATTGATTTCCAAGAGATGGAGTCCACAGTATTTTGTAACGACTGATGCAGTCCAAAGCATTGACTCTCAAGAGATGAAGTATTTACTCAAGAGAGACGGAGTAGGTAGTATTTTGTCTCACGATTTGGAGCTGACAATATTTTAACATGGATTCCACAGAATTTACTCATGATAGATGGAGTACACAACATTTACCCAAGATACATGGAATTCACGGTTTTGTCTCATGAGAGATGAAGTCCACAGCATTGACTCATGAGGGATGGGGTCCACAGCATTTACTCATGAGAAGTGGCCTCCACAGCATTTACGCCAACAGGTGAAACCAACATCATATGGAGTACACAGCATTTACTCATTATATAAGGAGTACTCGACATGTGCTTATGAGAGAAGGAGTAAACAGCATTTACTCTTGAGAGATGGATTACACAGTATTCAATGTCAAGAGATGGAGTCCAAAGCAGTTACTCGTGAGATATGGAGTCTACAACATTTAATCACAAGAGATGGAGTCCGCAGCATTTAATCTAGAAAGATGGAGTCCACAACATATGCTCATGACAGTTGGAGTAAACTGCATTTGCCAATGAGAGATGTAGTTCAAGATATGCACTCAAAAGAGTTGGAGTCCACACAATTTACTGCTGAGAAAAGGAGAACACGGTATTTATTAATTAGAAATGGGGTAAACAGCATTTACTAATGAGAGATGGAGAGCACGATATTTACTCATTATATATGGAGCACACGACATTTAATAATGAGAGATGGAGTCCACAGCATTTACTCATGAGAGATGGTGTTTATAGTATTTACTCACGAGAGATGGAGTCCACTGCAATTACTGAAAAATGGGGTACTCAGCATTTACTCTGGAGAGATGCAATCCACTGTATTTTCTCATGACAGGTGGTGTCCACAGCATTTAATCATAAGAGATGGAATGGCCAGTATTTACTCACAACAGATGGAGTCTACAGCATTTACACATGAGAGATGGTATTCACAGCATTTACTCATGATAGATGGAGTCCACGCTTACTGACAAGATATGGAGTCCACAGAATTGATTTCCAAGAGATGGAATCCACAACATTTTCTAACGACTGATGCAGTCCAAAGACATGGTGTCCTCACTTACTGAAAAGAGATGGAGTCCACAGCATTTTCTCTTGAGATATGGAGTCAACAAAATATACTCATGAGTGACCGAGTGCACAACATTTACTAATAAAAGGTCGAGTATATGATATTTACTCATTAGAGATGGATTTCACATCAATTACTCATGAGAGATGGAGTATACAGAATTTACTGATGAGAATTGGAGTCCACTGCATTTACTCATCAGAAATGGAGTCCACACCAGACACACATTAGAGATTGTGTACACAACATTTAATCTTGAGAGACGGAGTACACAGCATTTACTCATGAGAGATGGAGATTACAGTATTTACTCAGAACAGATGGCGTCCACAGTCTTTACTCTTGAGATATGGGTTTCACAGCATTTACTTATAACATATGGGGATGCACCAACAGAATTTACAAATGAGAAATGGAGTTTACAACATTTACTCAAAATACATGGAGTACACGTTTTTTTCATGAGAGGTGGCCTCCACAGCATTGAATCAAAAGATGTGAAACCCACAACATACGGAGTACACAGCATTTACTCACTAGAGAAGGAATACTCGACATGTGGTTATGAGAGAAGGAACAAACAGCGTTTACCCTTGAGAGATGGAGTACACAGTATTCAATAACAGGAGATGAAGTCCAAAGCAGTTACTCGTGAGATATTGAGTTCACAACATTTACTCACAAGAGATGGAGTCCGCAGCATTTACTCTAGAAAGATGGAGTCAACACCATATACTCATGACAATTGGAGTAAACGGCATTTACCAATGAGAGATGGAGTTCAAGATATGTACTCATAAGTGATGGAGTCCACACAATTAACTCATGAGAAATGTAGAACACGGTATTTTCTAATGAGATATGGAGTACACGGCATTTAATGTTGAGAGATGGAGAACACGGTATTCACTCATTGTATATGGAGCACACGACATTTAATTATGAGAGATGGAGTCCACAGCATTTACTCATGAGAGATGGTGTATATATTATTTACTCACGAGAGATGAAGACCACTGCAATTACTTAAAAATGGGGTACTCAGCATTTACTCTGGAGAGATGAGAAGTTAAGTCTATAGCACTTTCTCACGAGATATGGTGTTACACCATTTACTCACAAGAGATGGAGTCCGCAGCATTTACTGATAAGATATTGTGTACACATAATTTAATCTTGAGACATGGAGTACACAGCATTTACTCATGAGAGATGGAGTTTGCACCATTTATTTAAGAGATATGGTGTCCACAGCATATATTCATGAGAGATGCAGCAAACAGAATTTAGGAATGAGAGATGGAAATCACAATATTTACCCAAGAGGGGTGGAATCTACAATATGTACTCATTAGAGATTGTATACACAGCACTTACTCTTGAGAGATGGAGTATACCGCATTTAGTCACGAGATATGGAGAATATGGTGTTTACTCAAGACATTTTCTCATGAGCGATGGAGTCCACTGCATATACCCAATGACAGATGGAGTACAAGGCATTTATTTACGACAGATGGAGTCCATAGCATTTACTCTCATGAGAGATGGAGTGAACAGGTTTTACTAATAAGAAATTGAGTGCACTGATTTTTCCCCTCCTTCTTTTTCACTAGTCCATACCATTTACTAAGGAGAGACGGAGCCAACAAAATGTACTTATGATAGAATGCGTCCACAGCATTTATTCTTGAGATATGATGTACATGGTATTTACCCATCAGAGTTGGAGTTCACAACATTTTCACATGAGAGATGGAGTCCACAGCATTTTCTCCCGACAGACGGCGTCCACAGTATTCACTCTCAAGAGATGGAGTCCAAAGCAGTTTCTACTGAGAGGTGGTGTCCACAACATTTACTCACAACATATGGAGTCTACAGAATTTACATATCAGAGCTGGCATCGATACTTTTCGTCGATTTTGGTTTCCCCATCTTCTTCATCACTAGTCCACATCATTTATAAAGGAGAGGAGAAGTCCACAACACTTACGAGATAAGGAGTCCACAACATTGACTCCCAAGATAGGATAACACAGCATTTACTCTTAAGAAATGGAGTGCACTTTATATTCTCATGAGATACGGATTTCGTAGCATTTACTCTGGACTCTCTAGAAATGTGTTCCACAGCTTTTAATGACGAGATATGGAGAACACATTATTTACTCATGAAAGAAGGAGTCCATAGCATTTACACATTATAGATGCTATATTTGGTTTCCTCCTTTTCCCTCTAGCTCGTAAACAGCACTTACTCATAAGAGATGGAGTTCACAATATATTCTCAAGAGAAATGACATATATGACATTTAACCAGTAGATATGGAGTTTTCAGCATTTATTCTTGGTAAATGGATTACGCAGCATTTACTCATGAGAGAAAGAGAACACGACATATACTCATGAGAGATGGGGTACACAACATTTACTCATGAGAGATGGTGTCCACAGTTACTGAAAATATTTGGAGTCCACAGGAATTTTTTTTGAGTACCCGGCATTTACTTATAAAAGATCGAGTACATGATATTTACTCATTAGAGATGGAATCAACAGCATGTACTCATGAGAGATGCAGAATACGGTATTTATTTTTGCGAGATTGCGTCCACAACATTTACTCTTGAGAGGGGCAGTTCACAGCATTTACTCATGAGAGATGGTGTCCACAACATATACTCATGAGATATGTAGCAAACACGATTTACGAATGACAGATGAAGTACACAGCATTTACCTAATGACAGATGGAGTATAATGCATTTATTTATGACATATGGAGTCCATAGGATTTACTCTCTTGAAAGATGGAGTCCATAGCATTTACACTCGGGAGAGATGGAGTGAACAACTTTTACTAATAAGAAATGGAGTTCACACATTTAGTTAATATAGAGGGAGTCCACAGCATAGACTCTAAAGAGATGGAGTCCATAGCATGTACACATGAGTTATGCAATTGTTGTGCTCCTTCCTTTCCCTGTAGTCCGGGGTGAGGTTGGCAACGATACCGGTCATATATTTTTGTGTCCCCTTCTTCTTCATCACTAGTCCACACTATTTACTATGTAGAGAAGGAGCCAACAACATTTAACCATGAAAGAAGGCGTCCACGGCATTTACTCTTGAGAGATGGAGTACATCGTACATGAGAGTTGGAGTTCAAAACATTTTCACATGAGAGATGGAGTCCACAGCATTCTCGCCCGACAGATGGGGTCCACAATATTAACACTCAAGAGATGGAGTTCTAAGCAGTAATTCATGAGAGGTGGAGTCCAAAACATTTAATCACAATATATGGAGTCTACAGAATTTACACAGGAGAGCTGGCATCGATACTTTTCATCGATTTTTGCTTCCCCTTCGTCTTTATCACTAGTCCACAACATTTACAAAGGAGAGGAGGAGTCCACAGCATTTACGAGATATGGAGTCCACAGCATTGACTCCCAATATATGGAATACACAGCATTTACTCTTGAGAGATGGAGTGCACTGTATATACTCATGAGAGATGGATTTCGTAGCATTTACTCTTGAGAGATGGTGTACGCGATAATTCCTTGTGAGAGATGGAGCCCACAACATTTACTAAGTAGAGTTGGAGCTAACAACATTTCCGCAAGAGAGGTGGGTTATATAGCATTTATTCAAGAGAGTTAGAGGCCACAGCATTTACCCGTGAGAGGTGGATTCTTGAGAGATGGCGTCCACAGCATTTTGTCATGACTGATACAGTCCAAAGTTTAGTTTTGACTCTCAATATATTTTATTGACGAGACACGGGGTATACATTATTTACTCTTGAAAGAAGGAGTCCACAGAATTTCCACATGATAGATGCTATTGTTACTCTCCTCCGTTTCCCTGTAGCCCGTACACATCATTTACTCATGAGAGATGGAGTCCGCAATATCTTCTCAAGAGAGATGATTAAGCAGCTTTTACTCATGAGAGAAGGAGTACAGGACATATACTCATAAGAGATGATATACAATACATTTACTCTTGAGAGATGCAGTTCACAGCATTTACTCATGAGAGATGGTGTCCACAGCATATACTCGTGAGAGATGTATTCATCAGAATTTACGAATGAGAGATGGCGTACAGAACATTTACCGATGAGAGATGGGGCCCACAACATTTACTCATAGAGATGGTATACGCAGCACTTACACATGAGAGATGCTACTGTTGCGGTCCTTCCTGTCCCTGGAGCCCGGGTTGAAGGCTGGCAACGATACCGGTCATTGATTTTTATTTCCCCTTCTTCTTCAATACTAGGCCAAACTATTAACTGGGTAGAGACGGAGCCAACAACATTTACTCAAGAGAGAAGGCGTCCACAGCATTTACTCTTGAGAGACTGAGTACATACTACATTATAGTTGAAGTTCACAACATTTCCACATAAGTGAATGAGTCCACAGCATTTTTGTTGGAATTCACAATATTTTCACATGATAGATATTAACTATCACTTACACGTTGTAGCAATGTTAACAACTAGTTGGTTTTGTATGCGCGATTGAATGGCTGTACAAATGACATTACACGTTGTAGCAATGTTGAAAACTAGTTGGATTTTAAAGTAGTATCGACGTCTGGTTTCCACGTTGCATCGACGACTGGTTTCAACTCTGTAGCAATGTTAAGATTCAACGTTGCAACGACGTAGCAAATTGGTCACCTCAATTATTGCTTGTGCTTTGATTTATTATTATCTTTGTCCTTCACGAATTGCTTAGACACACCCTACTAGTCTATATTAGCGCAGACGTGTTAGTCAATGTCCACGGAGGTGGCCAAAACCCGGACAGAATACTTTGAATCGTACAGCATGTCAACGATAAAATTATCCAAGTAAACATCACGTGAAACCAGAATACACAGATCCCGCTTTGCGTTGTCTTGTTCAGCAAACTGGAACACAGACGAAACTCCGCCTTTCATTGTCTTTCATTGTGTGGTTGTTAACAATGCATGTGTTTCATGGTACAACGATCTATTGAATGCATCAAAGTGAAACACGATATCCACACCGGACTGAGTAATATGTGTGAATGACTAACGTCTACATTTATCCGGTAACCGCGAATGGTCTGCAGCTATACAGGCGGTGTTATCCGACCTGAATATTGTAACGAGTTTTAACGCAGCACAATAGACACTTTCCTGTGCAGATTGTTGGTTTGGCTAGAAATGCCCCATTTCTAAAACAAATATATGGAAATTTACACTGTTAACGATTGATTAAATACATAGAAATGTGCGACATAGTTATACTATACTACGTCAGCACAGAAGTTCCTCGGAAAATATCCTACGTGATATTCGTGATCTTTGTAAGTCGCATTACTGATAGTTAATAGTATACAATCCCAGCTGTTTTAAGTTCCTTTGTAATAATAATATCTACGCTAACATAGAGGTTCAGCTATAAGTTGTTTGTTCCCAAAGTACATCAATGCTTAACGTATGCGTAATGCATAGCGTAAGTTTAACTTGTCTCATACGTAGCTGTAATATATTTTCAGCTGTAAATTGTTTGAAGCAGTTAATCTGCCGATAAACTTTAATGTGTCGTGGGTTGCAGGAAGTGGGAAGTTCATCCCAACAATTGGTGAGAGGGGGGTCTAAACAATTAGTGGGATGTGGAATTGGTGGGAAGTGGACACTCAATATGGGTGGGACGAGGGAAGTTAGCCCCAGAAACAGGTGGGACTGAGGTTGAAACCCCTGCCACACATCCATCCAGCGGGGTTGCCGACTCGTTCCTAAATGCATAGACTACAGTAACAATACTGGTGTTGTCCCTATCCTGCTTATGTATTACTATTCTTAGACATAGTAATGCATCTTATGCATGTCTTCTTTCAATCATATCTTCTTTGAAATAATGTCTCAAAACTTATATGCAGCATATTCACCAGTGGAGGCCATTATATCCGTATTTACGTATAAATTACAATTTTTTTATTTACGAAGAGCGAAACGCGTATAGCTGAAACTTACTATTATATTTGAGAAGTCAAACCAAACCTTCGGGAACGCCATGGTAATACTGGCTATTCCAACTGATCCTGCGATCTATTTATGTCACATTTCAACAGAACACATATCTCGTACCGTAGCCTCCCACAACTTGGGTGCAACTTCTTACGGTTTTACCTGAGTACGTGCCATTTCTTACGAGTTTATACGTTTCGAAAAAGGGTTTGTAATCTTGCAGGACAAGGCCCGCGTTTGACAAATGACATGCAGATAACATGCAAAACACACCCGAATAGCGACTCTCGAGAACATCTTTGTTGTGAGCAAAAGCTGCGCCAAAATATCTCGAAATCCAACGGTTTGAATGGGAAGCTCCTTTTAATCATGCGTGGCATAGGCAGTATGCTATTAGTAAGTGACATATTATGGGACATGGGGCTGCACTTGACAGTGTTTTGTTTGCCAGATGCACTTAGCCACATGTAGTTATCATGGGGGTCCGGAAAATGGGGAAATGAGGCACCTGCTATCTGGATTTGTTGGGAGTAAAATGTTGGTCTTTTATAGCGAGTAGACTATTTAGGCTTTAGTTGTGCTAAATATGTTATATAGTATATGTGTTAACTAGTTATGCCCAATTGTACCTTTACTGCCATTGAAAGTGAACACTTTGCTAACTATAGAGAAGTACGGTTAAAGTTACACAGCGAGTAATCATGGTTTGAGTACAAAGGCAACATTTAGTTTGTACATTGCTGAAAAAAAACTAACAAGACCATTTTTTGGTTGAAGAATATGTATCCATCGGCTTGGAAGCGTTAATGTGGGTTCCCTGTAAATGCATTTCACACGTAGTTTATATAAATACACTTTGCTGAAGTCACGGTCGCAGAAATAGTTTTCGGCGCCCAGGTACAAAACACAATTTAGCAGCCCCCCCCCCCCACCCGACACATATTTTACATGTTTCCCCTTAGAGCCAACTGAACCGGTCATAACACCGTGCAGTTTAAACTTGGCTTATATATCAAATTGTATTTGATGTAGTCCACTATTACAAATAATTATAAACACAGAAAGTAAAGTGTAATTTGGTATTCGATATGAACTGCGAATTGTTCATGGTAAAATTAATAGTGAACCACAAATAAACAACCACCCAACGCATTTTGTAAATTGTAAATTGTAATGTACCGCATTGTTCAGTGGCGCCGTTTTTGGAGTGTTCCTGTTGATGCAATAAATCTGAAAAACATATCAAGTCCAAACATGCTGTTAAGTGCCTAGACATGATTTGAATTTCAACCCTTCTGCAATTGTTATCAATGTTATTAAGAGAACACTGACATCATGACAGCATAAAAACGTGCAAATACAATAACCATTATTACTACCGTACTCATACTCGATTACAGAACTGGAATACACGAAGACTGAGTTTTTCGTTCTCAGTTCTAGCAAGTCGTCGCTTAATTCTCGATGCCGAGCCCTGAAATACATAACAAGTCCGTGCAGGCTGTTAAGGGGCTAGACATAAATTGATGTTGAATACTACTGTAATTATGGTTATCTATGCTATTAAGAGAACACAAACATCATGACAACAAAAATACATTCTGTTAAGTGGCTAGACATCCTTTGATGTTCAATACTATTGTAATGATGGTGATCTATGCTATTTAGAGAACACACACATCATGACAACACAAAGACATGCTGCTACGTGGCTAGACATCCTTTGATGTTCAGTCCTACCGTTTATCCGTGTTACGACGTTTCTGAAGTGTGAAACTTCAGGATTGGCACGCGAATTGTGTGTCAGGTAGACAAAGGCGTACATGGCGCAAGTCTGATAGCAATGACTGACGACAAAGAAATGAAACACGCAAGACACGCGAGATACAGGAGACACGCAGCCAGCACAAAGGCAGTCACAGATCAACTATTATGCCTTATTCTCATATCGGCCGAAACGAGTTAATCTGTGTAGCCCATCCTATTACCAAGAGAATGGCAAAGTTGTCTTTACATAGGTTGCGACCCGACACAACACACACTTGTGTAGCAGACAGAGCCTGAATAAGGGACATTTTGAGACGTCCCGCAGAACATGAGCAGTGTGCTGTTGGTGACATATTGTGGGACACGAGGCTGCAATTAACTGGATCGGTCATAATACATTGCAGTTTGAAAATGACTTGCATGCACATATATTACATTTTATTTTTTGCAGCCACTATTGCAAATGATTATGAACATAAACCTCAAAAGAAAGTAATTTTTTTATTTGATGTGACATGTTAATTGTTCATGTTAAAATCAATAGTGACTCACGAATAAACAATAAACACGCAACGAACGAATTTTCGTTCAGACATATCTGTGGCCAAAACATATGCCCGAATAATAAGCTTATCTTACTAATAATCACTTCCGTACCACTATAACACACATTGTGTTTACATGAAGAATGGGATCTAGCAGGTAAATTAGTAATACTTTACATTTCGCTAGGCCATGAAACAGCAAATAGAGCGAATACAATTTTAGGTGTAGGCCAGTAATGATTCGTTTTAAGCGCGCGTGCATGTTTGTGCGCACATGTTTGTGTGTGTACGTTATCCATATTTAAATGAATATATATGTTCATTAAATACTATTACATCAAAGGGTGACACACGATTTTATAATCCCTCCAAGTTATTAAAAATGTCGAACAACTGAAAGCCGGTTGTAATGTCTAATTAATTAATGATAGACTTTGCAAGGTAACCTACGTGGAAGCAGCATATGAAAATACAATACAAAAAACATTATTGCCAGTTACTGTACGCGGTATCATAAGTGAATGATACCGCTGATATAAATAATAGTTGCAGATTTTATTTTTGCCAACGGTGACTTGCCGCGACAATAATGGAAGTTTGATGTTTATGCACCTCAGAAAAAATTCCCTCCAACTGCGTTCCTGAATTAAAAATCATGTAGACAAAATTATTAGGAAGAACGTTCAAGCACACTTCAGTGTTGACTGGCACTGTCTGTTGGGTTTACCTATTGATGCAAAACACAAGTTGAAGAGCAAGGGGATGGGAATGTCATCAGTGAGTTTACAGTTTGATAGACAACTTGTGCAATAGAGATATGTTTTGTACGTGCGATTGAATGGCTGTACAAATTACATTAAACGTTGTAGCAATGTTGAAAACTAGTTGGATTTTAAAGTTGTATCGACGTCTGGTGTCCACGTCGTAGCAGTGTTAAGATTCACCGTTGTAAAGACGTAGTATATTGGTCGATTTCAACGTTGTATCAACATCAAATCGCTGCCGTTTTCCAATAATCAATGTTAACTGTTTACAGGCGTTTACTGTGCAATATTTAGTTCCTTCTTTGTTGCGGAAATCGTCTTCCAGAAGAGCATGACTAAACAATTTTACACAAAACAATCAATTAACAGGGTAACTAAATACATGTTTTGAACAAAATATAGACATGTATTCACTTTGTTCCGATGCAAGAAACAGTTTATTTGACATGGTGTATATTCATGAACCCATGGAATAAAGTCAATGCCGTTTTGACCAATATGTACAATTCCTAGTATTCAGTATCAAGCAGATATTAAACAGAGTACCACAATACACTATTTGTCAAAACAGTCAATTAACAGAATTACTAAATGCATGTTTTGAGAATTAAAACAAACATTAACAAAATAAAGATATTCACTTTGTTCTGATACAGCAAACAAGATTTTGTTTGAAAATGTGTACATTCCTGGACCTATGTAGATTAATGCATCACTCTTATTTACCCGAAATGTAAAATTTGTCTAGTAATCAGTATTCAGCAGAATGTATGTGTACTTTCGACTGTGAATTATATCAGCAAACAACAGCAGTGGTCAACACGGGTTCAATTCCATTTCGGAATGTATTTTCAAGAGTCGATCGGAATTGGAATAACCTCGAATTTCTTCATGGAATGCAGGAAAATATATTAATTTCCTATATAATAACTGCAAGTTAATAAAGAAATCAGATTTGTTTAGTTTCATTTCAGTTGTTAGTACATATGTCTGGTAACAGCCAGGTAGTCAAAAGGAATGCACAGTCAATGGTTAAGCCGTTATTGAAACAATGTGAAAAGCCCAGTAGGTTGACCAATTGAAACACGTGAAACAAGCAATCAACACAAAGGCTGTCGCAGATCAACTAGTTTGCATTATTATCACTTCGGCCGGGCATTTGAAATATAAAATGTTTGGGGGTTACAAAATGTACATTCAAATACATTTGCATTTGTTACCAAGTCTGCTACCAAATAATATTTAATAATGTAATATTACTAATTATCATTTTACTCAAATATTTTTTTATATATTATCAGATCACGATGTGAGTGAAATTTCCAACATAAGTTTTCGCTATTGACTCTTGGAGTAAAATATATGTTTGTTATATTGCATTAATTATTTCAGATGGACAGGTGCTTATAAACTAATAGAGCTAGGATACGATGTAAAATATCTGATCCAAGCATAATTTACAGTAATCAAGAACACATAAAATAAAAATGTATTAATCGGGTATTCAGCTTATGTGTAATCTTTGTTCAGTACATTTTAATTTTAAAATACTGTCAGTGTGTGTGCTCTATAAATGTATGCCTCACATAAGATTTAGATTTAGGTCAGTCTCCTATGACATAACACTTGTGACACACATGCAGTGAGACCACACTCTCAGTACCCCAGTGGTCTCATTAAGGGTCTGCTAATGAGGGTTATGTGAGGGTCACCAGTTGGTTTCCACATCTGGATAATCTATAACCAGGGTGGTAGTAGAAGCTGTGCTGCTTATAGTAGGAAATACATGACAAAGAAGACCTCTGGTTGATTTGATTTGTATCCTGTTCGTTCCATTAGACAAAAGGTAAGAATGTTGTCCAGGCATATTATTTTATAGCAGTTTGACATGTGGCCCGGCCATGCAATAAACACAGTGAGTACATTTTGTATGCAGCAGCCGGGCTCTTTGAAAAATGGCAGTTTGCAGTTGTTATTATATTCAGTACTTTCTACTTGTCAACTTGATCATCAATAGAAATCAAAATACCCATTAACATATCATCATTCTGACTGGTTTAACTTTCATAAAATCTAACATGTAATAAAATAAATATATGGATGAAATCCTTCGCTTTCACATACTAGGAAGTTAACTAATTGTGTCTTCTGGCAATGTGTTGTTCCTTCTTTGAAGTGTGCAGAATGACATGGACATCTAAATCATGTCATCGCTACTATGACTTTCAAATTGTACACAATTCAAATATTTTTCAAATTTCATCTAATGGTTACTATGGCAATTTAGTTTTGCATTAGTTGATACTTTACTGTGCCAGTAGTCCCGTCTTATCAGGTCACCCGCTCTGTAGAGGTACAAGGGCTGTAACGTTTGTGTTTGTACTTTACTGTGCCAGTAGTCCCCTCTTATAAGGTCACCCGGTCTGTAGAGGTACAATGGCTGTAATGTGTGCGTTTGTACTTTACTGTGCCAGTAGTCCCCTCTTATTAGATCACCCGTTATGTAGAAAATGTTGTGAACTCCAACTTTCATGGGTAAATATTATGTACTCCAACTCTCAAGAATAAATGCTGTGGACGCAATCTCTCATGAGTAAATGTTGTTGGCTCCGTCTCGACAAAAATCAATGACCGGTAACGTTGCCAGCCTCATCCCGGACTGCAGGGAAAGGAAGGAGCGCAACAATTGCATCTTTCATGTGTAAATGCTGTGGACTCCATCTCTCGTAAGGAAAAGCTGTGGACTCCATCTCTTGAGTGTCTATGCTGTGGACTCCATGTATATTAATTAAATTATGTGGACTCCATTTCTTATTAGTAAAAGTTGTTCAATCCATCTCACACGAGAGTAAATGCTGTGGACTCCATCGCTCAAGAAAGTAAATCCTATGGACTCCATCTGTCATAAATAAATACCTTGTACCCCATCTGTAATTGGGTAAATGTTGTGTACTTCATCATTTAAGAGTAAATGTTGTGGACTCTATCGCTCATGAGAAAATGTCATGTACTCCATCGCTTTGAAGTAAATAATATGTACTTAATTTCTCATGGGTATATTTTGTGGACTCCGTGTAAATACCATGTTCTCAATCTCACATTAATAAATGCTTTGTACTACATCTCTCAAGATTAAATTCTGTGGAAGCCATCTCTCATGAGTATAGGCTGTGTATTCCATATATCAAGATTAAATGCTGTGTATACCATCTCTAATGAGTAAATGTTGTGGACTCCATCTCTGATGAGTAAATGCTATGAACTCCATCTCTCAAGAGTTAATGTTGTGGACGCCATCTCTCATAATAAATATCGGATTCTCCATCTCTCATGAGTAAATGGTGGGTACTCTATCTCTCTAGGTATATCTAGATATGGAGTCCACAACATTTACTCATTAGAGTTGGAGTCCACAGCATTTACTCATGAGCGATGGAGAATACGGTATTTACTGATGAGAGATTGCATCCACAATATTTACTCTTGAGAGATGCAGTCCAAAGCGTATACTCACGAGAGATGTAGCCAACATAATTTACAAATCAGAGATGGAGATCAGAACATTTACCCAAGAGAGATGGAGCCCACAACATTTACTCATTTGAGATAGTATACACAGCATTTATTCTTGAGAGATGGCGTACACCGCATATACTCATTAGAGATGGCTTCCACAGCATATGCTCTTGAAAGATGGAGTAAAAAGCATTTACTAATGGGATTTATTTATGACACAGGCACGCAATAGGATTTAATCTCGTGAGAGATGGAGTCCATAGCATTTACATTCGTGAGAGATGGAGTGAATTACTTTTAGTAATTAGAAATGGAGTTAAAAAAATTTAGTTAATATAGAAGGGAACCACAGCATAGACTCTAAATAGATGGTGTCCACAGCTTTTACTGACGAGAGATGAAGGCCGCAGCATTTACACATGAGATATTCAATTGTTGTGCTCCTTCCTTTCCCTGTAGTCCTGGGTGAGGCTGGCAACGATACCGGTCATATAATTTTGTTTCCTCTTCTTCTTCATCACTAGTCCACACTATTTATTAAGTAGAGACGGCGCAAACAACATTTACTCATGAGAGAAGGCGTCCACAGCATTTACTTTTGAGAGATGGAGTACATAGTACATGAGAGTTGGAGTTGAAAACATGTTCACGTGATAGAAGGATTTTACAGCATTCTCTCCCAATAGATGGCGTCCACAGTAATAAATCTCAAGTGATGGAGTTCAAAGCAGTTACTCATGAGAGGTGGATTCCACAACATTTAATCACAACATATGGGGTCTACAGAATTTACACAAGACAGCTGGCATCGATACTTTTCATCTATTTTTCCCCTTCTTCTTTATCACTAGTCCTCAACATTTAAAAAGGAGAGGAGGTGTCCACAGCATTTACGAGATATGGAGTCCACAACATTGACTCCCTATATACGGAATACACAGCATTTACTCATGAGAGATGGAGTGCATGAGAGATGGATTTCGTAGCATTTACTCTTGGGAGATGGAGTACGCGAGAATTCCTCGTGAGAGATGGAGCCCACAACATTTACTCATTAAAGTTGGAGCTAACAACATTTTCACAAGAGAGGTGGGTAATATAGCATTTATTCAAGAGAGTTAGAGGCAACAACATTTACCAATGAGAGATGGAGTCCACTGCATATATTCTTGAGAGATGGTGTCCACAGCATTTTATAATGACTGATGCAGTCCAAAGTTTTGACTCAATATATAGGTTCCACAGTTTTATTGTCGAGATATGGAGTATACATTATTTAATCTTGAAAGAAGGAGTCCACAGCATTTCCACATGATAGATGCTATTGTTGCTCTCCTCCTTTTCCCTGTAGCCCCTATGCAGCATTTACTCATGATAGATGGAGTCCAAAAAATCTACTCAAGAGAGATGAAATACAAAATATTTAAACATTAGATATGGTGTCCACAGTATTTATTCTTGGTAGATGGATTCAGCAGCATTTACTTATAAAGAAGGAATGTTCGACGTATACTCATAAGAGATGAGATACACAGCATTTACTCGTGGCAGATGGTGTCCATACTTACGGACAAAATATGGAGTCTACAGCATTTTCTGTTGAAAGATGAAGTCCACTAAACATACTCATCATAGACGGAGTACACAGCGTTTACTTATAAAAGATCGACTACATGACATTTACTCATAAGAGTTGGAATCCACAGCATTTACTCATGAGAGATGGAGAATATGCTATTTACTTATGAGAGATTGTGTCCATAACATTTACTCTTGAGAGAGGCAGTTCACAGCATTTACCCATGAGAGATGGTGTTCACAGCATATACTCATGAGTGATGTGGCCAACAGAATTTACGAATCAGAGATGGAGATCAGAACATTCACCGAAAGAGATGGAGTCCACAACATTTACTCATAAAAGATGGTATACAAAAAATTTATTCTTGAGAGTTGGCATACACAGCATATACTCATTAGAGATGGCTTCCACAGCATATGCTCTTGAGAGATAGGGTACAAAGCATTTCCTAATGGGAGATGGAGAACATTGTATTTATTCATGAGAGACGGAGTCCACAACATATACTCATGAGAAATCGAGTACACAGCATTTACTCCTCAGAGATCGTGTACATGACATTTTTTCATGAGTGATGGAATCCACAGCATGTACTCTTAAATGATGAAGCACACAACATTTACCCAATGACAGATGGAGTACAATGCATTTATTTATGACAGATGGACTCCATTGGATTCACTCTCGTGAGAGATGGAGTGAACAACTTTTACTAATAAGAAATGGAGTTCAACAAATTTAGTTAATATAGATGGAGTCCACTACATAATCTCTAAAGAGATGGAGTCCTCAGTTTTCTTGACGAGAGATGGAGTTCACAGCATATACACATGACAGATGGAATTGTTGCGCTCCTTCCTTTCTTTGCAGACCGGGGTGAGGCTGGCAGCGATACCGATCATTGATTTTTGTTTCCTCTTCTTCTTCATCACTAGTCCAAAAGAAGAGACGGAGCGAACAGCATGTAATCATGAGAGAAGGCGTCCACAGCATTTACTCTTAATTGGTGGAGTACATAGTACATAAGAGTTGGAGTTCTCAACATTTTCACATGAGAGATGGAGTCCACAGCATTTTTTCCTTGCAGATGGAGTCCATAGTATTCACTCTTAAGAGATGGAGTCCAAAGCAGTTACTCATGAGAGGTGGAGTCCACAACATTTACTCACAACATATGGAGTCTACAAAAGTTACACATGAGAGCTGGCATCGATACTTTTCGTCGATTTCTGTTGACCTTTCTTCTTCATCACTAGTCCACAACATTTACAAAGGAGAGGAGGAGACCACAGCATTTACGAGATATGGAGTCCACAGCATTGACTCCCGATATACGGAATACACAGCATTTACTCTTGAGAGATGGAGTGCACTGTATATACTCATGAGAGATGGATTTCGTAGTATTTACTCTTGAGAGATGGAGAACGCGAGAATTCCTTTAAAGAGATGAAGCCCACAACATTTACCCATTAGATTTGGAGTTAACAACATTTTGACATGATAGGTTGGGTACATAGCATTTATTCACGAGAGTTGGAGGCCACAACATTTACCAGTGAGAGATGGAATCCACTGCATATATTCATGAGAGATGGCGTCCGCAGCATTTTCTCATGACTGATGCAGTCCAAAGGGTTGACTCAATATATAGGTTCCACAGTTTTATTGTCGAGATATGGAGTATACATTATTTAATCTTGAAAGAAAGAGTCCACAGCATTTCCACATGATAGATGCTATTGTTGCTCTCCTACTTTTCCCTGTAGCCCCTATGCAGCATTTACTCATGATAGATGGAGTCCAAAAAATCTACTCAAGAGAGATGAAATACAAAATATTTAAACATTAGATATGGTGTCCACAGTATTTATTCTTGGTAGATGGATTCAGCAGCATTTACTTATAAAGAAGGAATGTTCGACGTATACTCATAAGAGATGAGATACACAGCATTTACTCGTGGCAGATGGTGTCCATACTTACGGACAAAATATGGAGTCTACAGCATTTTCTGTTGAAAGATGAAGTCCACTAAACATACTCATCATAGACGGAGTACACAGCGTTTACTTATAAAAGATCGACTACATGACATTTACTCATAAGAGTTGGAATCCACAGCATTTACTCATGAGAGATGGAGAATATGCTATTTACTTATGAGAGATTGTGTCCATAACATTTACTCTTGAGAGAGGCAGTTCACAGCATTTACCCATGAGAGATGGTGTTCACAGCATATACTCATGAGTGATGTGGCCAACAGAATTTACGAATCAGAGATGGAGATCAGAACATTCACCGAAAGAGATGGAGTCCACAACATTTACTCATTAGAGATGCTATACACAAAATTTATTCTTGAGAGTTGGCATACACAGCATATACTCATTAGAGATGGCTTCCACAGCATATGCTCTTGAGAGATAGGGTACAAAGCATTTACTAATGGGAGATGGAGAACATTGTATTTATTCATGAGAGACGGAGTCCACAACATATACTCATGAGAAATCGAGTACACAGCATTTACTCCTCAGAGATCGTGTACATGACATTTTTTCATGAGCGATGGAATCCACAGCATGTACTCTTAAATGATGAAGCACACAACATTTACCCAATGACAGATGGAGTACAATGCATTTATTTATGACAGATGGACTCCATTGGATTCACTCTCGTGAGAGATGGAGTGAACAACTTTTACTAATAAGAAATGGAGTTCAACAAATTTAGTTAATATAGATGGAGTCCACTACATAATCTCTAAAGAGATGGAGTCCTCAGTTTTCTTGACGAGAGATGGAGTTCACAGCATATACACATGACAGATGGAATTGTTGCGCTCCTTCCTTTCTTTGCAGACCGGGGTGAGGCTGGCAGCGATACCGATCATTGATTTTTGTTTCCTCTTCTTCTTCATCACTAGTCCAAAAGAAGAGACGGAGCGAACAGCATGTAATCATGAGAGAAGGCGTCCAAAGCATTTACTCTTAATAGGTGGAGTACATAGTACATAAGAGTTGGAGTTCTCAACATTTTCACATGAGAGATGGAGTCCACAGCATTTTTTCCTTGCAGATGGAGTCCATAGTATTCACTCTTAAGAGATGGAGTCCAAAGCAGTTACTCATGAGAGGTGGAGTCCACAACATTTACTCACAACATATGGAGTCTACAAAAGTTACACATGAGAGCTGGCATCGATACTTTTCGTCGATTTCTGTTGACCTTTCTTCTTCATCACTAGTCCACAACATTTACAAAGGAGAGGAGGAGACCACAGCATTTACGAGATATGGAGTCCACAGCATTGACTCCCGATATACGGAATACACAGCATTTACTCTTGAGAGATGGAGTGCACTGTATATACTCATGAGAGATGGATTTCGTAGTATTTACTCTTGAGAGATGGAGAACGCGAGAATTCCTTTAAAGAGATGAAGCCCACAACATTTACCCATTAGATTTGGAGTTAACAACATTTTGACATGATAGGTTGGGTACATAGCATTTATTCACGAGAGTTGGAGGCCACAACATTTACCAGTGAGAGATGGAATCCACTGCATATATTCATGAGAGATGGCGTCCGCAGCATTTTCTCATGACTGATGCAGTCCAAAGGGTTGACTCTCAACAGATGGGTTCCACAGCTTTATTGACGAGATATGGCGTACACATTATTTACTCTTGAATGAAGGAATCCACAGAGTTTACATATTATAGTTGTTATTGTTGTTCTCCACCTTTTCCCTATAACCCGTACACAGCTTTTACTCATGAGAGATGGGATCGACAATATATTCTCAAGAGAGATGACATGACGTACTTGAAATTCACACATGAGAGATGGAGGCCACAACATTTATTCTTGGTAGATGCTACTGTGGCTCTCCTCCTTTTCCATATAACCCGTACACAGCATTTATTCATGAGAGAAGGAGTACACGACATATACTCATGAGAGATTGGGTACACAGCATTTACTCATGAGAGATCTACTGAAAAATATGGAGTCCACAGCAATTTCTGTTGAAAGATGGAGTCCACAAAAAGAGACAGAGTACCCAGTATTTACTTATAAAAGATCGAGGACATGAAATTTACTGATTAGAGATGGAGTTCACAGCATTTACTCATGAGAGATGGTGTACACAGCATATACTCATGAGAAATGTAGCCAACAGAATTTACGAATGAGAGATGGAGTTCAGAACATTTACTCAAGAGAGATGGAGTCCACAACATTTACTCATTAGAGATGGTATACACAGTATTTAATTTTGAGAGATGGTATACACAGCCTATTCTCATGAGAGATGGCTTCCACAGCATTGACTCTTGATAGATGTAATACACATCATTTATTAATGTGAGATTGAGAACATGGTATTTACTCACGAGAGACGGAGTCCACAACATATACTTATGAGAAATTGAGTACACAGTATTTACTCCAAAGAGATCGAGTACAAGACATTTTCTCATTAGCGATGGTGTCCACAACATATACTCTTAAGTGATGAAGTACACAGCATTTACACAATGACATATGGAGTACAAGGCATTTATTAATGACAGATGGCGTCCATAGGGTTTACTCTCGTGAGTATTGTGTCATGAGTGATGCAGTCTAAATCGTTTACGCTCAAGAGATGGGTTCCATAGCTTTTATTGACGAGATATGGAGTACATATTATATACTCTTGAAAGAAGGAGTCGACAGCATTTAAACATGATAGATGCTACTGTTGCTCTCTTCCTTTTCCCTGTAACGCGTACACAGCATTTGCTCATGAGCGATGGAGTCCACAATATATTCTCAAGAGAGATGACGTACATGACAATTATTCATGAGAGATGGAATCCACAGCATTTACTCTTAAGTGATGAAGTACGCAGCATTTACGCAATGACAGATGGAGTAAAAGGCATTTATTTAAGACAGATGGAGTCCATATGATTTACTCTCGTGAGCGATGGAGTCCACAACATTTACTCTCGTGATAGATGGATTGAACAACTTTTACTAATATGAAATGGAGTCCACATAATTTACTTAATATAGATGGAGTCCACAGCATAGACACTCAAGAGATGGAGCCCACAGTTTTCCTGACGAGATATGGAGTCCACAGTTTTCCTGACGAGAGATGGAGTCAACAGCATTTACACATGAGAAATGCAATTGTTGCGCTCCTTCCTTTCCCTGCAGTCCGGGGTGAGGCTGGCAACGATACCGGTCATTGATTTTTTGTTTCCCCTTCTTGTTCATCACTAGTCCACACCATTTACTAAGGAGATACGGAGCCAACAACATTTACTCATGAGAGAATGCGTCCACAGCATTTATTCTTGAGAGATTGAGTACATAATATTTACCATGAGAGGTGGAGTTCACAACATTTTCACATCAGAGATGGACTCCAAAGCATTTTCTCCCGACAGATGGCGTCCACAGTATTCACTCTCAAGAGGTGGAATCCAAATTATGTTGACTCCATGAGAGGTGGATTCCACGACATTTACTCACAACATATGGAATCTACATATTTTATACATTAGAGCTAGCATCGATACTTTTCGTCGATTTTTATTTCCCTTCATCTTGATCACTAGTCCACAACATTTACAAAGGAGAGGAGGAGTCCACAGCATTTACGATATATGGAGTCCACAGCATTGAATCCCAATATATTGAATACACAGCATTTTCTCTTGTGAGATGAAATACACTGTATATACTCAAGAGAGATGGATTTCGTAGCATTTACTTGTGAGAGATGGAGTACGCGATAATTCCTTATGAGAGATGGAGCCCACCACATTTACCCATTAGAGTTGGAGTCAGCAACATTTTCACAAGAGAGGTGGGGTACATAGCTATTATTCACGAGAGCTGGAGGCCACAGCATTTACCCGTAAGAGATGGAGTCCACTGCATATATTAATGAGAGATGGTGTCCACAGCATTTTCTCATGACTGATGCAGTCCAAAGCATTGACTTTCAAGGGATTGGTTCCATAGCTTTTATTGACGAGATATGGAGTACACATTATTTACTCATGAAAGAAAGAGTCCACTCCATTTACTCTTGAGAGACGGAGCACACAGCATTTAATCATGAGGGAAGGAGCAAACAGTATTTAGCAATAAGAGTTGGGATTCACAACATTTTCTTATGAGAGATGGAGTGCACACTATATTATCACTACACGTGGAGTCCACGAGATTGATTTGAAGAGATGGCGACCAGACCATTAACTCATGAGAGGAGGAGTCCACACCACTTACTCAGAAGAGATGGAACCCACAGCATTTACTGAAAACATATGAAATCCGCAGCATTTACAAATGAGAGTTGCAATTGATGCGCTCATCCTTTCCCTGTAGCCCGTACACAGCATTTACTCCAAACATTTAAGGATGGAACCCACAGCCTCAAGCATATTCTGTGAGTTCCATCTCTTGTGAGAAAAAGCTGTAGATTCCAACACTCATCAGTAAATGATGTGGACTCCATCTCTCATGAGTAAATGGTGTGGACGGTATCACTCAAGATGTGGTCTACATATATAATAAGTTAGTGCTGTGGAATCAATCTCTCATGAGGAAATGCCGAGTACACCATCTCTCTTGGGTAAATGCTGAGTCCACAGCATTTACTCATGAGAGATGGAGTTCGTAGTATTTACTCACGAGAGATGATGTAAACAACATTTACTCATGAGATATGGAATTGTAGTTTTTATCCTTTTCTCTGTTGTCCGGAGTGATGCTGGCATAACTACAGTTCGTCGATTTTTTTTTAAATTGTTCTTTATGACAGGTCCACAGCATATAATTATGATGTTAAGTCATGTGCTCATGAGAGATGGAGTACACAACATTTACTCAAGAGAGATGGAATACACTGTATTTACTAATGAGAGATTGAGTCCACAGCATTTACTCGAGAGACATGGAGTCCACAATATTTACCCATGAGAGTTGGAGACCACAGGTTTTTTTTTCATAAGCGATGGAGTGCACAGCATTTACTCACGAGAAATAGATTCCACAACATTTACTCACGACAGAAGGAGTCCACATCATTTACATATCAGAGATGGAATTGTTGCTCTCGTCCCTTTCCATGTAGTCCGGGGTGAGGCAGGAACATATACCGTTTTTTCCCATTATTCTACACAGCATTTTCTCACGAAACATGGCGTCCACAATATTCATTCTCAAGAGATGGAGTCCAAAGCAATTACTCAAGAGAGGTGGAGTCCACAGTATTTACTTACAACATATGGAGTGTACAGCATTTTCACATGAGAGCTGGGGTCCACAACATATATTTTTGACAGATGGTGCATACAGCATTTATCATGAGAGAAGGAGCACACAGTATTTACCAATGAGAGTAGGAATTCACAATATTTTTATATCAGAGATGGAGTCCACAGCATTTTATCACTACACATGGAGTCCACACCATTGACAGTCAAGAGATGGCGTCCAAAGCTTTTACTCATGAGAGGAAAAGTCCACAGCATTTATTCAGAAGAGACGGGACCGACAGCATTGACTGAAAACATATGGTGTCCACAGCATTTTCAAATGAGAGATGCAATTGTTGGTCTCTTCCTTTTCCCTGTAGCCCGTACACAGCATTTAGTCATGAGAGATGCAGTTCACAACATTTACTCGTGAGAGATGGTATACACAGTATTTAATTTTGAGAGATGGTATACACAGCCTATTCTCATGAGAGATGGCTTCCACAGCATTGACTCTTGATAGATGTAATACACATCATTTATTAATGTGAGATTGAGAACATGGTATTTACTCACGAGAGACGGAGTCCACAACATATACTTATGAGAAATTGAGTACACAGTATTTACTCCAAAGAGATCGAGTACAAGACATTTTCTCATTAGCGATGGTGTCCACAACATATACTCTTAAGTGATGAAGTACACAGCATTTACACAATGACATATGGAGTACAAGGCATTTATTAATGACAGATGGCGTCCATAGGGTTTACTCTCGTGAGTATTGTGTCATGAGTGATGCAGTCTAAATCGTTTACGCTCAAGAGATGGGTTCCATAGCTTTTATTGACGAGATATGGAGTACATATTATATACTCTTGAAAGAAGGAGTCGACAGCATTTAAACATGATAGATGCTACTGTTGCTCTCTTCCTTTTCCCTGTAACGCGTACACAGCATTTGCTCATGAGCGATGGAGTCCACAATATATTCTCAAGAGAGATGACGTACATGACAATTATTCATGAGAGATGGAATCCACAGCATTTACTCTTAAGTGATGAAGTACGCAGCATTTACGCAATGACAGATGGAGTAAAAGGCATTTATTTAAGACAGATGGAGTCCATATGATTTACTCTCGTGAGCGATGGAGTCCACAACATTTACTCTCGTGATAGATGGATTGAACAACTTTTACTAATATGAAATGGAGTCCACATAATTTACTTAATATAGATGGAGTCCACAGCATAGACACTCAAGAGATGGAGCCCACAGTTTTCCTGACGAGATATGGAGTCCACAGTTTTCCTGACGAGAGATGGAGTCAACAGCATTTACACATGAGAAATGCAATTGTTGCGCTCCTTCCTTTCCCTGCAGTCCGGGGTGAGGCTGGCAACGATACCGGTCATTGATTTTTTGTTTCCCCTTCTTGTTCATCACTAGTCCACACCATTTACTAAGGAGATACGGAGCCAACAACATTTACTCATGAGAGAATGCGTCCACAGCATTTATTCTTGAGAGATTGAGTACATAATATTTACCATGAGAGGTGGAGTTCACAACATTTTCACATCAGAGATGGACTCCAAAGCATTTTCTCCCGACAGATGGCGTCCACAGTATTCACTCTCAAGAGGTGGAATCCAAATTATGTTGACTCCATGAGAGGTGGATTCCACGACATTTACTCACAACATATGGAATCTACATATTTTATACATTAGAGCTAGCATCGATACTTTTCGTCGATTTTTATTTCCCTTCATCTTGATCACTAGTCCACAACATTTACAAAGGAGAGGAGGAGTCCACAGCATTTACGATATATGGAGTCCACAGCATTGAATCCCAATATATTGAATACACAGCATTTTCTCTTGTGAGATGAAATACACTGTATATACTCAAGAGAGATGGATTTCGTAGCATTTACTTGTGAGAGATGGAGTACGCGATAATTCCTTATGAGAGATGGAGCCCACCACATTTACCCATTAGAGTTGGAGTCAGCAACATTTTCACAAGAGAGGTGGGGTACATAGCTATTATTCACGAGAGCTGGAGGCCACAGCATTTACCCGTAAGAGATGGAGTCCACTGCATATATTAATGAGAGATGGTGTCCACAGCATTTTCTCATGACTGATGCAGTCCAAAGCATTGACTTTCAAGGGATTGGTTCCATAGCTTTTATTGACGAGATATGGAGTACACATTATTTACTCATGAAAGAAAGAGTCCACTCCATTTACTCTTGAGAGACGGAGCACACAGCATTTAATCATGAGGGAAGGAGCAAACAGTATTTAGCAATAAGAGTTGGGATTCACAACATTTTCTTATGAGAGATGGAGTGCACACTATATTATCACTACACGTGGAGTCCACGAGATTGATTTGAAGAGATGGCGACCAGACCATTAACTCATGAGAGGAGGAGTCCACACCACTTACTCAGAAGAGATGGAACCCACAGCATTTACTGAAAACATATGAAATCCGCAGCATTTACAAATGAGAGTTGCAATTGATGCGCTCATCCTTTCCCTGTAGCCCGTACACAGCATTTACTCCAAACATTTAAGGATGGAACCCACAGCCTCAAGCATATTCTGTGAGTTCCATCTCTTGTGAGAAAAAGCTGTAGATTCCAACACTCATCAGTAAATGATGTGGACTCCATCTCTCATGAGTAAATGGTGTGGACGGTATCACTCAAGATGTGGTCTACATATATAATAAGTTAGTGCTGTGGAATCAATCTCTCATGAGGAAATGCCGAGTACACCATCTCTCTTGGGTAAATGCTGAGTCCACAGCATTTACTCATGAGAGATGGAGTTCGTAGTATTTACTCACGAGAGATGATGTAAACAACATTTACTCATGAGATATGGAATTGTAGTTTTTATCCTTTTCTCTGTTGTCCGGAGTGATGCTGGCATAACTACAGTTCGTCGATTTTTTTTTAAATTGTTCTTTATGACAGGTCCACAGCATATAATTATGATGTTAAGTCATGTGCTCATGAGAGATGGAGTACACAACATTTACTCAAGAGAGATGGAATACACTGTATTTACTAATGAGAGATTGAGTCCACAGCATTTACTCGAGAGACATGGAGTCCACAATATTTACCCATGAGAGTTGGAGACCACAGGTTTTTTTTTCATAAGCGATGGAGTGCACAGCATTTACTCACGAGAAATAGATTCCACAACATTTACTCACGACAGAAGGAGTCCACATCATTTACATATCAGAGATGGAATTGTTGCTCTCGTCCCTTTCCATGTAGTCCGGGGTGAGGCAGGAACATATACCGTTTTTTCCCATTATTCTACACAGCATTTTCTCACGAAACATGGCGTCCACAATATTCATTCTCAAGAGATGGAGTCCAAAGCAATTACTCAAGAGAGGTGGAGTCCACAGTATTTACTTACAACATATGGAGTGTACAGCATTTTCACATGAGAGCTGGGGTCCACAACATATATTTTTGACAGATGGTGCATACAGCATTTATCATGAGAGAAGGAGCACACAGTATTTACCAATGAGAGTAGGAATTCACAATATTTTTATATCAGAGATGGAGTCCACAGCATTTTATCACTACACATGGAGTCCACACCATTGACAGTCAAGAGATGGCGTCCAAAGCTTTTACTCATGAGAGGAAAAGTCCACAGCATTTATTCAGAAGAGACGGGACCGACAGCATTGACTGAAAACATATGGTGTCCACAGCATTTTCAAATGAGAGATGCAATTGTTGGTCTCTTCCTTTTCCCTGTAGCCCGTACACAGCATTTAGTCATGAGAGATGCAGTTCACAACATTTACTCGTGAGAGATGGTATACACAGTATTTAATTTTGAGAGATGGTATACACAGCCTATTCTCATGAGAGATGGCTTCCACAGCATTGACTCTTGATAGATGTAATACACATCATTTATTAATGTGAGATTGAGAACATGGTATTTACTCACGAGAGACGGAGTCCACAACATATACTTATGAGAAATTGAGTACACAGTATTTACTCCAAAGAGATCGAGTACAAGACATTTTCTCATTAGCGATGGTGTCCACAACATATACTCTTAAGTGATGAAGTACACAGCATTTACACAATGACATATGGAGTACAAGGCATTTATTAATGACAGATGGCGTCCATAGGGTTTACTCTCGTGAGTATTGTGTCATGAGTGATGCAGTCTAAATCGTTTACGCTCAAGAGATGGGTTCCATAGCTTTTATTGACGAGATATGGAGTACATATTATATACTCTTGAAAGAAGGAGTCGACAGCATTTAAACATGATAGATGCTACTGTTGCTCTCTTCCTTTTCCCTGTAACGCGTACACAGCATTTGCTCATGAGCGATGGAGTCCACAATATATTCTCAAGAGAGATGACGTACATGACAATTATTCATGAGAGATGGAATCCACAGCATTTACTCTTAAGTGATGAAGTACGCAGCATTTACGCAATGACAGATGGAGTAAAAGGCATTTATTTAAGACAGATGGAGTCCATATGATTTACTCTCGTGAGCGATGGAGTCCACAACATTTACTCTCGTGATAGATGGATTGAACAACTTTTACTAATATGAAATGGAGTCCACATAATTTACTTAATATAGATGGAGTCCACAGCATAGACACTCAAGAGATGGAGCCCACAGTTTTCCTGACGAGATATGGAGTCCACAGTTTTCCTGACGAGAGATGGAGTCAACAGCATTTACACATGAGAAATGCAATTGTTGCGCTCCTTCCTTTCCCTGCAGTCCGGGGTGAGGCTGGCAACGATACCGGTCATTGATTTTTTGTTTCCCCTTCTTGTTCATCACTAGTCCACACCATTTACTAAGGAGATACGGAGCCAACAACATTTACTCATGAGAGAATGCGTCCACAGCATTTATTCTTGAGAGATTGAGTACATAATATTTACCATGAGAGGTGGAGTTCACAACATTTTCACATCAGAGATGGACTCCAAAGCATTTTCTCCCGACAGATGGCGTCCACAGTATTCACTCTCAAGAGGTGGAATCCAAATTATGTTGACTCCATGAGAGGTGGATTCCACGACATTTACTCACAACATATGGAATCTACATATTTTATACATTAGAGCTAGCATCGATACTTTTCGTCGATTTTTATTTCCCTTCATCTTGATCACTAGTCCACAACATTTACAAAGGAGAGGAGGAGTCCACAGCATTTACGATATATGGAGTCCACAGCATTGAATCCCAATATATTGAATACACAGCATTTTCTCTTGTGAGATGAAATACACTGTATATACTCAAGAGAGATGGATTTCGTAGCATTTACTTGTGAGAGATGGAGTACGCGATAATTCCTTATGAGAGATGGAGCCCACCACATTTACCCATTAGAGTTGGAGTCAGCAACATTTTCACAAGAGAGGTGGGGTACATAGCTATTATTCACGAGAGCTGGAGGCCACAGCATTTACCCGTAAGAGATGGAGTCCACTGCATATATTAATGAGAGATGGTGTCCACAGCATTTTCTCATGACTGATGCAGTCCAAAGCATTGACTTTCAAGGGATTGGTTCCATAGCTTTTATTGACGAGATATGGAGTACACATTATTTACTCATGAAAGAAAGAGTCCACTCCATTTACTCTTGAGAGACGGAGCACACAGCATTTAATCATGAGGGAAGGAGCAAACAGTATTTAGCAATAAGAGTTGGGATTCACAACATTTTCTTATGAGAGATGGAGTGCACACTATATTATCACTACACGTGGAGTCCACGAGATTGATTTGAAGAGATGGCGACCAGACCATTAACTCATGAGAGGAGGAGTCCACACCACTTACTCAGAAGAGATGGAACCCACAGCATTTACTGAAAACATATGAAATCCGCAGCATTTACAAATGAGAGTTGCAATTGATGCGCTCATCCTTTCCCTGTAGCCCGTACACAGCATTTACTCCAAACATTTAAGGATGGAACCCACAGCCTCAAGCATATTCTGTGAGTTCCATCTCTTGTGAGAAAAAGCTGTAGATTCCAACACTCATCAGTAAATGATGTGGACTCCATCTCTCATGAGTAAATGGTGTGGACGGTATCACTCAAGATGTGGTCTACATATATAATAAGTTAGTGCTGTGGAATCAATCTCTCATGAGGAAATGCCGAGTACACCATCTCTCTTGGGTAAATGCTGAGTCCACAGCATTTACTCATGAGAGATGGAGTTCGTAGTATTTACTCACGAGAGATGATGTAAACAACATTTACTCATGAGATATGGAATTGTAGTTTTTATCCTTTTCTCTGTTGTCCGGAGTGATGCTGGCATAACTACAGTTCGTCGATTTTTTTTTAAATTGTTCTTTATGACAGGTCCACAGCATATAATTATGATGTTAAGTCATGTGCTCATGAGAGATGGAGTACACAACATTTACTCAAGAGAGATGGAATACACTGTATTTACTAATGAGAGATTGAGTCCACAGCATTTACTCGAGAGACATGGAGTCCACAATATTTACCCATGAGAGTTGGAGACCACAGGTTTTTTTTTCATAAGCGATGGAGTGCACAGCATTTACTCACGAGAAATAGATTCCACAACATTTACTCACGACAGAAGGAGTCCACATCATTTACATATCAGAGATGGAATTGTTGCTCTCGTCCCTTTCCATGTAGTCCGGGGTGAGGCAGGAACATATACCGTTTTTTCCCATTATTCTACACAGCATTTTCTCACGAAACATGGCGTCCACAATATTCATTCTCAAGAGATGGAGTCCAAAGCAATTACTCAAGAGAGGTGGAGTCCACAGTATTTACTTACAACATATGGAGTGTACAGCATTTTCACATGAGAGCTGGGGTCCACAACATATATTTTTGACAGATGGTGCATACAGCATTTATCATGAGAGAAGGAGCACACAGTATTTACCAATGAGAGTAGGAATTCACAATATTTTTATATCAGAGATGGAGTCCACAGCATTTTATCACTACACATGGAGTCCACACCATTGACAGTCAAGAGATGGCGTCCAAAGCTTTTACTCATGAGAGGAAAAGTCCACAGCATTTATTCAGAAGAGACGGGACCGACAGCATTGACTGAAAACATATGGTGTCCACAGCATTTTCAAATGAGAGATGCAATTGTTGGTCTCTTCCTTTTCCCTGTAGCCCGTACACAGCATTTAGTCATGAGAGATGCAGTTCACAACATTTACTCGTGAGAGATGGTATACACAGTATTTAATTTTGAGAGATGGTATACACAGCCTATTCTCATGAGAGATGGCTTCCACAGCATTGACTCTTGATAGATGTAATACACATCATTTATTAATGTGAGATTGAGAACATGGTATTTACTCACGAGAGACGGAGTCCACAACATATACTTATGAGAAATTGAGTACACAGTATTTACTCCAAAGAGATCGAGTACAAGACATTTTCTCATTAGCGATGGTGTCCACAACATATACTCTTAAGTGATGAAGTACACAGCATTTACACAATGACATATGGAGTACAAGGCATTTATTAATGACAGATGGCGTCCATAGGGTTTACTCTCGTGAGTATTGTGTCATGAGTGATGCAGTCTAAATCGTTTACGCTCAAGAGATGGGTTCCATAGCTTTTATTGACGAGATATGGAGTACATATTATATACTCTTGAAAGAAGGAGTCGACAGCATTTAAACATGATAGATGCTACTGTTGCTCTCTTCCTTTTCCCTGTAACGCGTACACAGCATTTGCTCATGAGCGATGGAGTCCACAATATATTCTCAAGAGAGATGACGTACATGACAATTATTCATGAGAGATGGAATCCACAGCATTTACTCTTAAGTGATGAAGTACGCAGCATTTACGCAATGACAGATGGAGTAAAAGGCATTTATTTAAGACAGATGGAGTCCATATGATTTACTCTCGTGAGCGATGGAGTCCACAACATTTACTCTCGTGATAGATGGATTGAACAACTTTTACTAATATGAAATGGAGTCCACATAATTTACTTAATATAGATGGAGTCCACAGCATAGACACTCAAGAGATGGAGCCCACAGTTTTCCTGACGAGATATGGAGTCCACAGTTTTCCTGACGAGAGATGGAGTCAACAGCATTTACACATGAGAAATGCAATTGTTGCGCTCCTTCCTTTCCCTGCAGTCCGGGGTGAGGCTGGCAACGATACCGGTCATTGATTTTTTGTTTCCCCTTCTTGTTCATCACTAGTCCACACCATTTACTAAGGAGATACGGAGCCAACAACATTTACTCATGAGAGAATGCGTCCACAGCATTTATTCTTGAGAGATTGAGTACATAATATTTACCATGAGAGGTGGAGTTCACAACATTTTCACATCAGAGATGGACTCCAAAGCATTTTCTCCCGACAGATGGCGTCCACAGTATTCACTCTCAAGAGGTGGAATCCAAATTATGTTGACTCCATGAGAGGTGGATTCCACGACATTTACTCACAACATATGGAATCTACATATTTTATACATTAGAGCTAGCATCGATACTTTTCGTCGATTTTTATTTCCCTTCATCTTGATCACTAGTCCACAACATTTACAAAGGAGAGGAGGAGTCCACAGCATTTACGATATATGGAGTCCACAGCATTGAATCCCAATATATTGAATACACAGCATTTTCTCTTGTGAGATGAAATACACTGTATATACTCAAGAGAGATGGATTTCGTAGCATTTACTTGTGAGAGATGGAGTACGCGATAATTCCTTATGAGAGATGGAGCCCACCACATTTACCCATTAGAGTTGGAGTCAGCAACATTTTCACAAGAGAGGTGGGGTACATAGCTATTATTCACGAGAGCTGGAGGCCACAGCATTTACCCGTAAGAGATGGAGTCCACTGCATATATTAATGAGAGATGGTGTCCACAGCATTTTCTCATGACTGATGCAGTCCAAAGCATTGACTTTCAAGGGATTGGTTCCATAGCTTTTATTGACGAGATATGGAGTACACATTATTTACTCATGAAAGAAAGAGTCCACTCCATTTACTCTTGAGAGACGGAGCACACAGCATTTAATCATGAGGGAAGGAGCAAACAGTATTTAGCAATAAGAGTTGGGATTCACAACATTTTCTTATGAGAGATGGAGTGCACACTATATTATCACTACACGTGGAGTCCACGAGATTGATTTGAAGAGATGGCGACCAGACCATTAACTCATGAGAGGAGGAGTCCACACCACTTACTCAGAAGAGATGGAACCCACAGCATTTACTGAAAACATATGAAATCCGCAGCATTTACAAATGAGAGTTGCAATTGATGCGCTCATCCTTTCCCTGTAGCCCGTACACAGCATTTACTCCAAACATTTAAGGATGGAACCCACAGCCTCAAGCATATTCTGTGAGTTCCATCTCTTGTGAGAAAAAGCTGTAGATTCCAACACTCATCAGTAAATGATGTGGACTCCATCTCTCATGAGTAAATGGTGTGGACGGTATCACTCAAGATGTGGTCTACATATATAATAAGTTAGTGCTGTGGAATCAATCTCTCATGAGGAAATGCCGAGTACACCATCTCTCTTGGGTAAATGCTGAGTCCACAGCATTTACTCATGAGAGATGGAGTTCGTAGTATTTACTCACGAGAGATGATGTAAACAACATTTACTCATGAGATATGGAATTGTAGTTTTTATCCTTTTCTCTGTTGTCCGGAGTGATGCTGGCATAACTACAGTTCGTCGATTTTTTTTTAAATTGTTCTTTATGACAGGTCCACAGCATATAATTATGATGTTAAGTCATGTGCTCATGAGAGATGGAGTACACAACATTTACTCAAGAGAGATGGAATACACTGTATTTACTAATGAGAGATTGAGTCCACAGCATTTACTCGAGAGACATGGAGTCCACAATATTTACCCATGAGAGTTGGAGACCACAGGTTTTTTTTTCATAAGCGATGGAGTGCACAGCATTTACTCACGAGAAATAGATTCCACAACATTTACTCACGACAGAAGGAGTCCACATCATTTACATATCAGAGATGGAATTGTTGCTCTCGTCCCTTTCCATGTAGTCCGGGGTGAGGCAGGAACATATACCGTTTTTTCCCATTATTCTACACAGCATTTTCTCACGAAACATGGCGTCCACAATATTCATTCTCAAGAGATGGAGTCCAAAGCAATTACTCAAGAGAGGTGGAGTCCACAGTATTTACTTACAACATATGGAGTGTACAGCATTTTCACATGAGAGCTGGGGTCCACAACATATATTTTTGACAGATGGTGCATACAGCATTTATCATGAGAGAAGGAGCACACAGTATTTACCAATGAGAGTAGGAATTCACAATATTTTTATATCAGAGATGGAGTCCACAGCATTTTATCACTACACATGGAGTCCACACCATTGACAGTCAAGAGATGGCGTCCAAAGCTTTTACTCATGAGAGGAAAAGTCCACAGCATTTATTCAGAAGAGACGGGACCGACAGCATTGACTGAAAACATATGGTGTCCACAGCATTTTCAAATGAGAGATGCAATTGTTGGTCTCTTCCTTTTCCCTGTAGCCCGTACACAGCATTTAGTCATGAGAGATGCAGTTCACAACATTTACTCGTGAGAGATGGAATACACAGCATTTACTCTTGAAAGAAGGAGTACATAGCATTTACTACTGAGAGACAAAGTACACGGCATTTACTTATGAGAGATGGATTTCACAACATTTACTCACTAGAGATGCAGTTCACAACATTTACTAATGAGAGGTGAACTCCACAGCATTTACTCATAGGAGATGGAACGCAGAGCATTTACTCTTCTCCTTTTGCCTGTAATCTGAAATGAGGCTGACAATGATACCGGTCATTGATTTTTGTTTCCCCTTCTTTTTTCATCACTATTCCACAGTACGTACGAGATTTGGAGTCCACAGCATTGACTCCCAATATATGGAGTAAATAGTATATTCTCGCAAGATTTGGAGTTCACAATATTTTTATATGGGAGATGGACTACAACATTTACTCTTGAGAAATGGAGTTCACAGCATTTTATCACGACCCATGGAGTTCACAGCATTGACTCTCAAGAGATGGCGTCCAAAGGAAAAGACGTAGAGTACACAGCAATTTGTCAGAAGAGATGGAAACCACAGCATTTACTCACAAAATGTGGAGTCCACAACATTTACACAAATATACCGATCGTCGATTTCTGTTTCCTCTTCTTCTTTATCACTAGTCCATAGCATTTACTAAGGAGAGATGGAGTCAATAGCATTTACGATATATGGAACCCACAGCATTGACTCCAAATACACAGCATTTATTCTTGAGAGATGGAGTGCCCTGTATATACTCATGAGAGATGGATTACGTAGCTTTTACTCTTAAGAGATGCAGTACGTGGCATTTCCTTATGAGAGATGGAGACCACAGCATTTACCCAACTAGAGTTGGAGTTAACATTTTCACAACTGAGGTGAAATTCACAACATTTTCTCTCGGCTGATGCATTTCAAAGCATCGAATCTCAAGATATGGGTTCCACAGCTTTTATTGTTGAGATATGGAGTACACAGCATTTACTTATGAGAGTTGGAGGCCGCAGCAATTACCCGTGAGAGATGGAGTCCACAGCATATATTCATGAGAGATGGAACACAAATCATTTAATCCTGAGGGAAGTAGGACACAGTATTTACCAATGAGAGTTGGAGTTCACAACATTTTCACATGAGAGATGGAGTCCACAACATTTTATAACTACACTGCTAAAATAATTTTCTTGTTTTAATTTAAAAAAAACATAAAACAACACATTTTTTCTAGGGAGCGACTTAAGAAAAATATTTTCATGATTTAAGAAACATTTCATAAAAAAATTGTATTGGCTGAAGAAAATAGTTTCTAAATTCAAGAGAAAGCTGTAGAGATATATTCTTATTTATCCAAGAAACATTTTCTTATC
Source organism: Lamellibrachia columna (assembly GCA_963662155.1). Classification (NCBI taxonomy): domain Eukaryota; kingdom Metazoa; phylum Annelida; class Polychaeta; order Sabellida; family Siboglinidae; genus Lamellibrachia; species Lamellibrachia columna. The sequence goes on from OY759275.1 coordinate 8,196,929, forward strand.
TAAGAAATGTTTTTTTCTGAAATAAGAAAAGCATTTTCTTCAATCAAGTAAAAAAGCAAGAACATTTTTCTAAAATTATTTTCTAGGGAACCACAGAAGAAAATTTGTAAATCAATAACTGTTTTCTTAAATGTAATAAGAATATTTTTCTTGTTGTCATTTTGGATGTTTCACGTTAGTAAGAATATTTTTCTTAAAAAAAGAAAAACCTTCTGAAAGACTTTTTCTTGGAATAAGAAACATTTTCTTATTTAAATATTTTTCTTATAAAAAGAAAAACTACTGATCACTGCATGTCAACAAACATTTCAGAAAATACGACAATTTTCTTACCACAAAATGCAAACTGCGATGAAGAGTATCAAGGAACATACTATCGTAAAATTACAAAAGGGAGCAAGTGATATTTTTGCCATCACAATGATGGAACTATCACAATGATGGGACCAAAAGCCATATTTTAACATAATAAAACCTGTTAGATGGCAGATGTTCTACAGATGACACAGAATAAAGGAGCAAGTGACAATGGAATAGTGTTTTATTATGAGAAAAGGGAGTAAGTGTGTGACCAATAGCATCACGTGTTATTGCGACAGCCATGCAATCAGTCTGCAGCTCTTATACCTAGTAAGTTCATTCCTTGTTAAATCAACCAATTTTCAGGAAAGTAAAAAACGTGGTGTCTCAGAATGTCCTAACATTTTAACCAATTAACAAATGGTTATATCTGAGCAACTTTGCAGAAAAACAAAGCTAAGGGGTAAAGGCATTTGTTATATTTTCAGGTGCCTCTAACTACTGAGCTTAAATTTGCTGAATGTCTAGATATATTCGTACATATGTGCATAACAAAATTAAAGTATGATAACGGGAAGGATAATATATGTACAGAGTGTGGAAACATTAATTTTGTTTTTTTATTTTTATTTCTGAGAGTGATTTTAGCAGTCTATATTTCAAATTGTTATTTTATAGGACACGTTCCAAAGTGATACTGTATACTGTCCGGGATACTTGTAATGACTTCTTAGTTTAATAGGAATGTAGTTACTATATCTTTTCTATTACGAATTTCAACTTTCATATTGAGATTGTTCGACAAGTCTTATGATCAACGTATTTGCATGATCCTTAACATACTGCAGCTGAAATATAACTGTTCTGTCTAATTATCTTTTCTCCCAAATTGGCGAGTGACACATTCATGAAACTACTACAAATTACTGCACAACAACAAATAGCAACGGCTATACCTTATTGACATAAAAACTGGAAAAGCTCGCATACCCGAACTTTGAGCATTGCCAAATAAAAAAATCAAAGAATTACTTAATTCTTGAAATGTCAATTGATTACGACAACTGGTAACATAATTGTGTCATAAGACCTGCATCATTGTTTCTTAAGGGCAGTTATTCAAGGGTGATTTGATTGCACTTGCTGCTCTATGTCACATAAATGTTCTGTGTCAATAACTTAATTTATAAAATGACAAAATGGAATAAGTGACACAAAGTCAACAAATAACTATGTCACAAAAAAGTACTAATAATTTTTATAAATACACTTAGGCAAATAGTTCAAAGAATTGTGTACAATTACTGTGCTGTAATATGCACAAGAGAGCAAACCAAAATATGTTTTGTCAGATATTTAAGAAACCTTCGTCGTTGTCATTTCACGGCAATATATTGTAAAATGTAACGTCACGGATTTAAACACCGAATGCACACAAACACACTCATTACAGCCCTTGTCCCTCTACAGAACGGGTGAACTTATAAAAGGGGATAACTGGCACAGTAAAGTACAAACACAGACATTACAGCCCTTTTACCCCTAAATAACTTCACTTCACCATAACCCGTAAGGATCGTTGGGGCACCATTGATGACTTTCTAACCAGCTCTCTGCACGTTTCCCCGTTTTCGACAGCCCTCTGGGAGTCAGCGAACTCCATTCCTGTCCACTCTTTGATGTTGTCTTCCCACCTCTTCTTCTGTCTACCTCGTCGTCTCCCCTTCTTACGGTACCTTGCAAGATGGTCTTTCCAAGGCCAGATGATCGTGATACATGACCGTACCACTTCAGTTCACGCTTCTTAACTGTTGTAAGAAGGTCGTCATATGGTCCGATGGCTTGTTTGATCTTGTTGCGGACAGCTACGCAGAATCGCAAACGTGTCCAACCTCCTGTTGACCTAGTCATTGATGTCTGTGGCTGCTCCGTCACGCCGATACCATTTATCCGCGACATCGGTTTTGTATTTGATGACACAATGACAATGGCGGCACAGATACGCCGTGTCTGCCAGGTGGCATACTGTCACATTCGCGGCATTGCAACTATCAGAAAATGCCTTTCCACCATTGCTTGCAAAACAATTATTCATGCTTTAGTCATGTCGCGCTTGGACTTCGGCAACGCTATGTTTTATGGACTGCCCGAGACGCAGCTGCGGAAACTGCAGATGATTCAAAACTCCGCGGCACGGCTGATTACTGGAACCCGCAGACGAGATCACATAACACCAGTTTTATTCAGTTTACATTGGTTGCCTATTCGTCAGCGAATCGAATTCAAACTTCTTTTACTTGTGTTTCGCGTTGTGCATCATCTATGCCCTGTGTATCTGTCGTCGCTAGTGATTCCATACACACCCACCCGAACACTGAGATCCGCCGATCAACATCTATTGACTATACCGCGGTACCATCTCGAGCGGTACGGTCGTCGGGCCTTTTCTGTGGCAGGGCCGACACTGTGGAACGCCCTGCCTCCCGCAATTAGGCAAGCCAACTCCGTTGCGGTATTCAAGTCACTTCTAAAAACACATCTCTTTCGCGAAGCCTTTCGAACACTCTGTTGACATTTTAATCACTCGAACATTTTACTTATTTAACTTATTATTTATTTAATTTGTTTATTTAACTTATCTGATTAACTTATATGTTTATCTAATGTATCAACTTAATTGTAGTTGTTTATTTTATCTTTTTATTTATTATTTATTTATTTAATTTTATGTATTTATTTAACTTCTTGACATAATTAATTCATTTAAATCATTTAGTAACTTTTTATTTAACTTATGTTTACCTCTCGTTTAATCACATTTTATTTTAGCTCTTCAATTTATTTAAAATTATTTAGCATTACCTTGTTAGCGCCTTTGAGCAAGTTTTTAACCCGGATACACGGCGAATTATATATGTATAATAATAAATAATAATAAATAATAATTGTTAGTAACATGGTCTTTGTATGATATGCGCAAGATCTTCCGAAAGCATCTAATTTCCATGGCTTGTAATCCTCTTCTGTAGATCTGCTGATAGGGTCCATGTTTCAGAAGCGTACAGAAAGGACATGACAAGGGAGCGCATCAGCCTTATTTTCGAAATCACAGTGATGTTTCTGTCGTTCCATAAGGGTTTCAACCTTGATAGTGCTGCTGTTGTCTGTGCAATCCTGGCAAGTATCTCCAGTTTGGAACACTCGTCTGTGATAATTGATCCCAAGTACCTGAAGCTTTTTACTTTCTCAAGTCTCTGTCCATTAACTTTGACCTCTGTGCTGATGTCTTGTGTGTTGTTCGTCATCAGTTTGGTCTTTTCGGCATTGATCTCCATGCCGTATGATGTAGATGTTTTCTCGAGGCGCTCCACCATATTGGCTAGTTCTTGTTCATCTCCTGCTAAGCCGTCGATGTCGTCAGCAAAACGAAGGTTGGTGATTGCCCTGCCTCCAATGTGATTTTCAAGCAAACGTCTACCGTTTGTGTTGTTCCGTTGTCAGTCGTGTCTTGCGGGAGTCTGGCCCCGGTGGCCCACTCCCTCTACGACGTCCCTGAAGAGACGACCTACATGACAACGATCACATACGACTACCAGGAGGGATACAAGCGCGGAGTGGGAAACTGGAAACGAACCTGTCTGGAGAACAAGCAATGGACTGGAACACCACCCATGTGTGAAGGTCAGTGTGTTTACGTAGGTATGTGGGTAGGTGGCATGCAAGGATGTATGTGTTGATGTGTGTGTGTGTGTG